>BOPP01000073.1:1315972-1332018 GCA_017312745.1 Gryllus bimaculatus | reverse complement strand
ATATATATATATATATTACTCCTACGTATGTCGTACTCTACGTACGTATTACTACACGTATGTCGGAAAATATTGCATAATCATGGGACATGGTTATAAAATATTTTACCTTTAAGATATTTGTAAAAAGACAACATTATGAACATATAACATTCATACAATATTAAGAAAAAACGAGGAACGGGATTATAAATGTAACTTCTAGAAAAAAGAGACATTTGATTTGCAAACGTATTCAACATCTCAAGAGGTATAAAAGAGAAAGTTTCGTTTACAGGACACTTGAAATCTATTTCTGGTAAAGATATAGCGAATTATACTTGTGTTATATTTTTCGTATTGCAATCTTATTTATTATCTTAACGCAAACAAATAGAAGAACGAAAAGTCACCAATAACGGCTGGCGTCCGTTAAAGACTTTAACAACTGTGGTCCGTTAAGAACAATAACAAAGACTCAATACACACCACACACGTTATTAACTGGTTTGACGTAAAATCAATCAATCAATTTAAAACATTTTAAAGAGTTGTAACCAAATATGATGAACTCCAAGAAAATACATTTTGTATTTATAAGATTTTTGTAATAACAAGGTGATATTACGATTATCGTAAATAACAGACACTGTTTACAAACATCAACCGCGTCCAATATTTGTTCCATCAGCCTAACGACGTTAATAACAACGAATATTTTCAAGCCAAACGGGCCGACGTCAAAGAAAGTGCGCAACAAGCCTTTTTACTTCCGTCACATGTTAGGTGAATCATCTGCACACAGCTTTATACAAATAGTGAACAGCAAGATCCAGAATTTCCATGAGAGGGAACCACTTTTACGCTCGTTAAATCATCAGAGATTTCCCGACCCCTAGTGTCCCTTCAGCGCTTTGTATTGCGGTCTCGTAGCAGCCTATATTCCCCGGGGATGCTCCGCACTAGCGACCTCCCCTCTCCACGCGGGAGGGAGGGAGGACAAGAGGGAAGGAAGGAGGCAAAGAGAGTAATGTGCTCCTCGACGGCTGGCGGAGCGCAGCATTTGACTGGATTATTATTTTCGCTGAAAAGGAAGACGCACACGGCAAATAACTTGAAACAAAGAGAACTCCTTCTGAAGTTTGTAAGAAAACGAGACAACATGCTTGTAATTAGAATCGGGGTCACGAAGGGAAATGACATGTATCAAAAAGAAGAATAAGAGGAACGTAGAATATTGTAAAATAAGGTTTGGATTTTTTCGAACAAGGCATAAGTAATTTAATATTATATTTATAGTTATTTAATGCCCAGAGGCGTAAAATGGCTGATGTTTGAGGGTGAAACAATCTACATATGGAAGAATTTTACCACTGGTTACGAAACCGATATTTTTAATTTCATAATCACGAGATACTGTTCTCGGTTATAATACCTGGCAAATTTTTTAACTTCGTCTATGTTGACTTTTTCAAGCAAGTATAATTCGGTACGTTAGTTCACAAATCATATCAACGATTGATTGAAAAAATCCTGATTAAGAAACATCTAGGTACTTAATAAACAGTTTAATTAAGAATATTACGAAATATGACAGTTCTGCTTTCTTGCATGTCATGACTTTTCCACGTAACGAGTACCGCACTAATCTCGGAGCGCGCTAGAGAAAGAGAAATGAAAAGAGAGGAAAGTGAGGGAAAAGAGGGGGTGCAACTTCTTTGCCCTCCCTTTTTCCGGACAGGAGATGCCAGGGGTGATTTGCCTTCGCATTTCACTGTACGAAGAATGGTAGAAAATAAAGAGTGAAAGATGAAAACAAACAATGTAATTTATCTATCTTAAGCAGACATTTTAACTGTATGTGACGTATGGGGAAGAAGTATATAATACGCATGTTTTCTTAATCTTGATGAATCTTCTTGATAAATTATAAAAATACCAGATACATATGAGGAGACTACTTCATCGAATGATTGACTGTAAAATCAAAACACTCATGTCCTAGATGGAACTAGAATACGCAACGTTGGGGTCCGCGTACTCGTATTTGTACACTACATCTGCACTTGCCAGACTAGTATTATCTTCAATGAGTGTACAATGTTAGCTATCATTCACGAGTCGATGTGAGCAACGTCGGCGTAATGTCGTAATTTCTACGAGTCAATAATAGCTAATTCTACGCGAGAAGAACTCTATACTTTTATCTACTACTTTGAAATTGATGTTTTAAAAATACTAAATGAAAACTTTTTATTTTTTATTATTTTTTGAAATTTTACATTCATTGTACATTAATAAAATACTTTGTAACATTAGCTACAAGCAAGTGAACAAAACAAGTATTACCAGACTAGTCTAGATTTATTTTTTGGAAAAATTAATTGTTAAAATATAGCAATTGGTAATATTTTTTTATCAAGGGCGTTGACTCTGGATTTCAACCGATCTCATTTAAAATAGAATTACTAGTTGAACAAGATAATTCTTGTACAGAAGTATTTTGAATCATAACTGTATTATGTTCTACTGATTGCAGTAGTATTTTGTGTAGACATTTTTTTCACAGACTCATCCACATAGCCTTCCGCTACCACATGACCTTCCTAACAATCACCAACCCGTATACTTGTTCGTGGTTCACCTGTCCTATTACAGTTGCGACTTGACGCGGCAGAGCGCGCAGAGCTGTTGCTCCCCGCAGGAGACTGTAAGAACCCTCTGCCGTGTGAAATGAACTAAGACGAATGCGACAATAATTTTCTCGCACGGCTTGTGCAATCGTCATCGTTACTATATCAGATAACGTGCATAACGCAGACATTTTGGAGTGGTTATAAAGAAAATCTTTTCTACAATATTTGACTACAAAATATGATTAAAAACTCCAACCATTTATGCATCCAGACTCAACTTAAGCCACATTGAGAGCGAATTACCTACAAAACAGCGTGTAACAATTTCCGCCGAATACTAATATTCCCAAACCCCCTTTCGCAAATTGCCCATCCGTCGTTTCACTTTCCGTCGCGCGTAAACGCTGGCGACCTAATCGCAACTCGCCTACGCGTTAGCTGCTGTGTCAAGGGGCTGCACGTTGGCTCGAAGAATAAGTGCTGCTTAACGACATTCCCTCCCGAGTCGTAACTTCGGCTTTTCTCCCGCGAACCCCCCTCCCCCTCTTCCCGCCCCTCCTACCACTCCCGGTGATTGCCCCCGCTGCGCCCCGTGCGACGCCGCCTTCATCCTCCGAGTGCTCGGTGCCCGCCCTCGCCCCCCGAAAAAAGCACCGTTTAACTCGCTTGCTACCACGCCGCGTAACTGCCCAGACACGACACCCCGCTTGCTCCTTATCTCCCCACGCGCTTTCGTTGTTTGAGCGGGGGGGGGGTCCACGGCAGTACGCCCCCCCCCCCCGCGACTCTATGTCCTGGACGTAACGAGCCCCCTCTCCCCCACATACACTTGAAACTAGAATTTCTCCCATGGGAGCGTTTTTTTTTTTGAGGGAAGCACATCGAGTGCGCCAAGCCGGCGGGAGACAGCGAATCTGCTGATGGGGATTGAGAAGCCAAGGACGACACGAGAGATGTCGGACATTTTTGTGGCGGAGACTAGACGTTTTATGGCCCCTTCGTGCTGCGCCAGGCTCTTTATACCGGCAATTCCGTTTTTTTAGTCCTAGGATATTTTTTTTCTTTAATAGTTGCCCCGCCACTCGACGTGTCTTAAGCCGTAAGTCACCAAGAAATGATTACTTATTGAGTGATGGATGATAGAATATGATATGTCGGTGTTTGTCACTTCATTCCACCCCGCAATCGCAAGTAGGAAAGCAACTAAGTCTTACGAGCGTCTCCAAGGCACAATCTTTTCTTCTGAGCACAGCCATGTCCGCAGCAGCCATATAAGCTACACAGGACTGCTCAAAGAATGTATTGTCGTACTATCAATAGCTTAGAATCATACCTTCTATTTGCTACAGAAATTCATATTATCCTTTACATTGATTTTCATGAAACATATGCATGCATGTGAATATAAAATGAACAGAAAATTTCTGTTGCCCTACACTAGCCAAAGGATTTCCAGTAAATGATACCACATATTACAGAAAGAGCGGCGGGATGGAAAGGAAGAAGGAGATGAAGCAACGCGGGTGGCGTTTGGCGAAGAGAGCGGGTCGGGGGTGGGGGTGGGGTGGGGGAAATGGACACGGGACCGATAGTGTATGATAAATAAAGCCGAGCAACTGCGAGTTACTTCAACATGTTTAGCTTAATTTATTTTTTCGCAATTTAAAATTTTTGTGATATTTGTACAGCACTCCATAAGGGTAAGTTACATGTCAAGAGTAGAAAACAACAGCTAGCCTCATGATAAGATATGAAAAGAAAACCCACTTAGGTTAAAAACACGACACATTTCTCAATAGGAGTTTCCAACCATTGAGACGAAGGTGTTATATTTATTAATTTCTCACGTCGCAATAATGTCTTCCCGGTACGCTTATATATTTTGACGACTAGGAACTATGTATTGTTGACGCGTACTATAAACGCGCAGAGAAACGTAATTCCATTCTATTTTTCGAAGGAGTCACGTATTCACAATATTATCAAGAGCTTCTAGAACTAAACAATATCGTTTTCTAGATTTTTTTATCACAAATAAATATTAAAGATTCGTTAACGTTTTTGCGAAAACTAATATTAATCCCATTAACACAATTTTTTGTTTTTATTTTTTATTTTCAAAATATATAGAGAGATATTATGCATATAAACATGTTCCTGAAATCGTTAACATGATAAAAATATTTGAAATAAACACCCATGATATTTTTCATATCCTGAAATTAATATGAAAAAACATCCAATTCGTTTATATTCACTAATAAGTGAAAAATAAACATTTTTCTTTCTGTCTGAATTTAACAGTTATTTTGTACCGTGCCCAATATATTCCGTATTTATTTTTTCAGTTTAGTTTAATGAGTACAGGTCTCCAAACAAATAATGCTCATGACGATGACTGTGATATCCGCTTCCCTAAAGAAATGATTTTTCAGAAATTATCCACATATGGGTCTGTACAGGGAATCTTATATTACAGAAGATATCATTTCTACGAATTTCTTGAAATAACTAGAATCATTATAATCTACACGATAAAACTAGCACGGTCATTCGATAAGTTATGATTTTCACGTTATTTCTATCAATATGAAAAATGTGCCTAATTGAAAATATCCATTGATAATCCTGTTTAACACTGCACGAAATGACACCCGAATCAGGTTTGTGTCATTGGCTTGATGACAACACACCTAGAAATTTGTATGTTAAAATACGAGCTCTATAATATATGTAAATAAAATAGAACATTTTTTATTTGTGGAAATGTTGGATATTCGAAGTGTTGAAGTGGCGAAGAGAAGCACAGTATGATATGCCATGGTGCTCTCTAAGGAGTGATCTATTTCGCGTTTCCGGGCGCGTCAACTACTTTGCTCAATAGTCTTCTAAGTGTAATGTATGTTGTGCCCGCAGTTGGCGGTGTTTAATCGTAACTGGAACGTGAGATCCAGCGCCGACCTAAACGTCGACTTGCGGAGGTTTACGCCTCCAAGTATCTCCCTAGCGGGGCACCGCTTTCAACCGGGGTAAGTCATAAGCTCCGGACCGGTCTTCCTCTATGTGTTGTAGTGTATGTGTTTGAATGTGTAGGGCGAGAGGACGGGATAAGGATTAGAAAGCAATAATCACGCGTAGTATATGACCTGTTTGTTACGGTGCTGTTCCGCCATTCGAAGAAATCTCGGAAAATCATCGATCACAATATTCTCCTCCAGACAGTGCTTGGCTTCGATCTAAGTAGCTTGCGTCGAAAATACATCGGTTTGCATTGGAACCTAGAACCTCACGGTCAGAGACTCTGTGGCGGTAGCGGGCGACGGTTGTTGTCACTACCCTATTGCGGCCGCTTGCCTTTTCGATGCACGATGAATGGAGGCCTTCAAGAGTGGGCGCGTCGTTTATGCCGATCCGCCAGGAGATGGACGAGCTACTCGTAGATGAATTGTCCATAGACACAACATTCAACGCTCTCCTCAACGCCGATAGTGCTGTCTGGGGCGATCTTTTAAAGGGGCTTTGCTGCGTGTACTGTAAATTGTTTCCTTTACCGTATACTAAAAATAAGACTTATATTCATGTTTTTGCATTACTAAATTTTCCCTACTCGCATGATCCAGAAACAGGAAATAATTTAGATCTGGCATTGTGAAGCAAAATACAGAGATAGTTAGTAGCAAATTAATCATATCTAATTCTGCCGTTCTATTGGGTAATGTAATAAATTTGTCACTATTTAATGGCCCTCGTAGAAAAATAGAAAGTAATGTTTTCGCTCTCCAGCTAATTTTCTATTGCATACATGTATTCTGGAATGCATTTTAAATCTCTTCATTCACGAATATGTAAGACATTTGCGTATTATTATTTTAAATGAAAAAATACACATCACATTTCCCTCATCATTTCCTGGCACTAAATGCAGTGAAAACAACTCTCTCTCGTCTCTCTGGGCTCTCTCTCTCTCTCTACCCTCTCTATATATATAGGGTATATATAGTATATGGTATATAGCGATAGGTATATGATTATAGGTATAGTAGGGTTAATTATAGGTATATATTATATATGATATTGATAGGTAGCGCCGAATAAGTTCTCGTGCGTTTGATAATTTTATGTGAATCTTTGTTATTATCACAGTCTTAACTTAATTATGTTGGCCTCCTGCTCACGTTTACACTATGTTAACTTATTAAAAATTCAAATTAGATTACCATGTCAATAAAACCATGTGAAAAGTACCGAGTTCAAAACCTAATTTTCAGTTCTTGTTAATTAGAAAGGTATCCTGTGCATGGTAAAATTGTTGGTTCGTTTTTTTGTGTCTGTCAGAAAGCGAGTAAGTCAAAGCAAAAAATAGAATATCCTTTCAAGCACTTTTCGGGCCTATTTTTAACCTGTAGTTTCGGTGATTAAGTCTTCCCAAATTCCCTCTGTGCACGGACGTCCAACGCATTCCAGACGTCTGCAAAACTCTGCTCACACTCGAAGCTGACCTCCCCACCCGCTCATCCCGTTCTGCCCCTGGCCGTCCCGCAGCGCCTCCCGCGCGGGGCTAAACGCGGGCGATTACCGTCACCCGCGTCGGGCGCGCGAGGACATGTGGCGATGCCTCGCCACTCGCCTTGCCCCGCCGCCCGCCCATCCCCCTCCACGCCAGCCCAGGCCGCACGTCTGCCCAGCGCGGCGCTGTCTGGCCCACCCGCTTCTCCCCCACCCACTGCCGCCCGCCCGCGTTGCTCGCCCACTTCGCCCGCTAGCCCGCTTGCCAATCCGCGCCGCTCGCTCAACCCGCTCGCCACCCGCCCGTTCACTCGGCCACCCCCTGCCTCATCCCCTCGCCCGCCGCCAACTTTCCCGTGGCGTGCGTTTTACTGCTAATCCTGTTTTACTTAATTGCTTGCTACGCGAGGAGCGCTCCTTGCAGCGGAGTTCGGAGCTTTCGTTGTGTGGTCCTAATTGAATTCAATTAGGAAACTCCCAACATAACGGGAGTTAGGGTAACTAATGTCCCGTTAAACTACCAATGTTTTAGCTTAAAGTTTATTATAGGTACAGTCGAGGGTTAGCGGCAATTGGGCTGGGCTGACTTCTCTCCCTTTCCCTCTCTCTCTCTCTCTGCCGCGTGCCGGACGTGCGAACGGGTTAAGTGGGCGGGAATGCGCGAACATTTCGCCCGCGCGCGAAAAAGTGGCGAGGGAGGAGCTGGCGGGCGAGCCGGGGTTCCGTTGTTGGGATCCCGGTGCAATTGCTGGCATATATCATCTCACCTCCCCCTCTTTTTAACAAATAAAGTTCCTGAATTTTCAGAATCACTATTGGAGACTCCAAGAAAGGAATTAACTAACCGTAAGTAAATCTTTATCATTCCATGTTCAGGTAGTACATTAGAAAGATATTCTCCCTCATAGGGCAAATAGATGTAAACCTGAATGTTCCAAGCAGTTACACTTTTTGTACCCACCAATGTCCAAAAGTTCTTTACTGTATTACCTTATTAATTTAGAGTTTGTTTATAACGAGTAATTTAATAGGTATTGTTTAAATAAGTACATTAAATTTTTAGGATTTTAATTTTTGTAATATTTATAATAATAATAATAATAATAATAATAATAATAATAATAATAATAATAAGTGCGCGTCTGTATGTTTGTGTGTGTATATTTCATCATCATCCTCATTTCACAAGACTTCATCCCTCAAGACTTACGTCCTTGGGTTGTAAAAATGGAACCAGTATTAAATGCTGATCCCATTAGAAAAGTGTCGTGCGCCTTCCCGGATAATCATATCTGATGCCCCGGTGAGATGCACTACCGCGTGGCCCCATGATAGCCAATTCCCCCCAAAAAATTACAAATTAATAATGATAATAATAATAATAATAATAATAATAATAATAATAATAATAATAATAATAATAACAACAACGTACCTCAGATATGAAGAAATTCTCACAAACGGTTCCAAACTATCCTTTAATTTGTTCATGCGTACACTAAAAGGCACTGAAAATGACGCAGGCCTTGTTTTTGTTTAACTCTCTGAATTTTGGAAAATTGCAAAATTTAATGCGAGAAAGTACGTGCTGAAAAGTGGGGCAAAGCATACTGTACGAACAAAGTATAAATATTTTTGGTGATATAGTTATTGACCAAATATGATCAAAGGAAGAGATTTGTCTAATAGGTATTGTATGTATAAATTTAATTGTATGTCTAAATTTTAAAAAAGCCGCATATCGTTCATTAAGCAAGTTACTTTCTACAAAAATACAACGCATTGTATATTTACAACCTGAATTGGTGAGAATTCTATTATTTGATTTTAAAGAATTTTACGATTTCATATTTTTTAGTTAGTATAATGCAATAATTTTGTAAAATCATTTAAAAGTCGAAACCTCTAATTAAACTTGAATTGGAAAGCATTGCTCTTATTTGTGTTCTTTTTTCATATTAGTAGTAAATTATTTAGAAATAGTCACTTCTGTCCTTCGGCTCTTCAGCCCGATAAGTGTCTTGGCCGCCCTGCTGTAGCCCACGATTTTGGCCATGGTATAAGAGGTTCGTGTGGTTTCCACGAAGGCATCCCTCTTTCGTATATTCTGGATCTCTTAACCTTAGGGTGGGCTTCCTCATCGTCACACAGAAATAGGTAACGGGGCATTTGTAAGAAAAGCGCGCAGTTATGAAATATCATAACTGCCCCGCCCGCAATCGAACCCGAGGTGCGCCGTGGAAATGCCGCGAGCACCCTAACCAACGAGCCGTGGAGGGCGGTATGTTAACTTCACTAATGGATAAAACAAGAAATCTCACTTATACTAGATTAATTTTGGAATATTTTCTGACGCTATTGTTTGCTCGTTTATCGACGCTGTTTTTATGGAACATTTTTTAAGGACTGTTTTGCCTTGTTTTGCCTCGCCTCAGTTGTTTAGATTAGGTTTTTGCTAGTTACAATGTACAAATGTTTACCGTTCTTTTTAAGTCTCAGGAAAATACAAAATACCTTAAAATAATCTACATAAAACGATAATTTCTAGATTATTCAGGGATAGTGCGGAAACGTTACGATATTTTAGAGATTAAAATGTCTATACAATATAATGCATTGTGCTAGCTTTCGCGTATAACCGAAAATAACACAAGGAAAGTATGAACTGGCTGTAATGAGAAAACAAACTTCTCAGATGTTCATCCTTCCACATCCAACAAAGTTCGGAAGGATCGATACAAATGTGATGATGATTACAAAATCGATTTCTCATGGGTGTAGTCATTATAGCATATTGAAACCCATTTAACTGTTTGATATTAAAGACTACATTTGGCTACTGGGCTTCAATTTGTCTCAGATTGCTAGCTCTCACAATTTGTCTGCTTGCTTGTTACGCTGTTCAATGCAAAAAGAGGTGTTCAAAGAGTGATATCGTCTTTTGATAGAAGCAGTCATTCGAATTTCAAAACTAATTATAATTATTTGAGTGGAAAATAATTTAATTTTTTTTGCAAAAATTGTGCCAAATGTCAATGGAAACAAAAGAAATTGACATGGATAACCAAAATGTTTTTTCTTTTAAGTTGTTTTACTCTCTGGAAACAAATAAATCATGTGTGTGAAGAGTTTTCAAAATATAAAGGCGTTCTTAAATTATCGATTGTACTAATTTCATCTATAAAGGCTTATTTAGATATTTGTATAGTTAATAAATTAAATAGTTTATAATTTTATTTCATTCTTCACTTATTTATTTTCGACTTTAAGTACCTACCTATTTACACGATTATTTATTTAAGTATGTAAAAATGCTCGTTTCTTCAGGGTTTAGAGGTACTACATTTACATTTTTACTACGAAACACTTTTTACATGACACGAAACTAAACTCATCAAACGCAAAGTCGACCCAAAAGCACACATTTGGTTATGATTTATTCGTATTAAATAGTACTCAGAGCACTACTAACGATACCGATAGATTTTAAAGTGAATGTCATGACACGCCATCATTTGCATTATTCGGGTAAATGTTGAAAAATAGGTTCTCATAAATTGCACTAAGATTTTAGTGCACAATCGTAAACAAAAGGGAGTAATTATTTTTCAGAGTCGAGTTAACCTCGAATGTTATTATACAATCAAACAATCACGAGTAAATTACTAGTTAGAATGAAATACTTTCAATTCAATTGAGAAACATATGAATAGATACTTGTAAATCTGTTTTTCAGTTTCCGTTATCACTCAGTATTCACAATATAAATCGAACATTAAAAATAATTAAACAAAATGTCCCTAAATTTGTGAACATGTACGAATGACTTCGATCAGTGCTGATATGACATCTAATTGTACCATGAATGCTGTATTCAGGAGACCCAGAAAATATGCCTGTTAATATAGGCATAATAAACAGCAACTGTTCTCATTTTTATGAGAGTTCTTAAGACTATATTTAGTAGTCGACAGTTTCGTTCAAGTTAGCATGCGCACTTCAAGAGCAGTTCTCAGTAATCCCATAAGCTTTCCAGAAATTCAGTACGCTACATAAGGTTTGGCTATAAAAGAAGCATTAGCTTGAAATTGGTATAATAGACTTTCTCTTTAATTAGACACCATAATTTCGAAGTGAAGAAATCGTAAAAATTTGGGGTAGGCTGAAAATATCTTCACAGAAATACCGTACGCCAATTTTACACACTACAAACAATCTGTTTAAATTTTTTAATTTTGTAGTTTGAGGAAAGAGTTGTGCAATGGTTTTATATTAACCATTATATACCGAAAACTTATTCCAATTTCCTTCTTTCAGGCAAAATCTTACAAATGTTTCTTCAAAACGAATTTATTTTTATTTTTCTATCGTAGTGTAACGTATTTTTGTAATAATTTTCTCATCATATTAATTACTTATTTTTATTTCATCCTGTTTTAGTTTAATGAATTGATCCTCTTCAATCTCAAGTCTAACTAGTGATGTTGAAACTGTACATACTTTCTCAGCTTTACGTATTTAGAACCGTGCGAACATTCGACAGGTTTCAATAATGACTGTTTTTTTTGAGATTTTGGAATAATTTTGTCAAGAGGAAGACCTAATTTTTCCATATAAATAATAATAATAATAATAATAATAATAATAATAATAATAATATATTATTTTATCTCTCTTGCTGACGTCTATTACTATAATCTTACAAACCGTACTACGATAGTATTGCAATTCACACAGATAAACTTATTGCCACCAAGTGGCCGATCATGATCTTGAATGACATAAAAGACTAATTTACTCATGGACGTTACGCGACTGATCACAAGAGTATCAGAAAAAAATGTCAAAATGTACTTGTTCTTTCGAATTTTAAAACTAGAGGTGATAAACCGCACGTACTTTCTTGTGCGTATCTTCACGCAAAATTGCGTGAAAAGTACTCAAAGTTTTGAAAAATTATACATAACCGTACTTCATAATCTATCTTTAAGGAACAGATTTCATTAAGGAAAAAATTCGTTAATATTTTAGTTGAAGGAAGACTCTAAAAAATTTTGAACTTTTGCAATTTTCGAAAAATCAGGGTTTTCAACTAACAGGAGACATGCAACATTCTTTTAAACGCCCTAAACTCTATCCAAAACCAAATTTTAACCCAAAACCATGTAGCCATTTTTTTTGAAAATTTGAAAAATGTCTCAGGGGCTTCATGTAAAGAATTTTCCAAAATTAAAATATCGGTTTTAAAAGAAAGGGACTGAGACTTCCGCCAGATCGATTGGGGAATATCAATTTTGGAGAAAATTGGCTGAACGGTTTATCCCTTAGCGTTCACAGACGGACGGACGGACGGACGGGGGGACGGACGGGCGGGACGGTCGGACGGTCGGACGGATCGACAAACAGACGTTTTGCCATCATGCGATTTTTAGATATCAAGGAACCACAAAACATGGATTCTGGCTATACTACGTGTTAGAGGATTTTTTAATCTAAATTTAGCAACTGGATTTATACACTTTTTCGTTACCAAAGACAAGTTCGTGTGCAGAAAATACGCCGCATTTCTGTGCAGCATTACAGAACTCTAAATCGTAGTGAGAAAGTAAAAATTGAAAGAGAGTGTGTCTTGAGTGACGAATCTTCCAGAAACAGAATTTTCACAAAGGAAGAGTATTCACGTTCAACATTACAGTTCAAGATACGATTCAATGGTTTTGGGATTATCATTGTAGAAATACAAATTTCGAACATAAGATTTCGCAGCATAATTGCGAAACGTGTAAAGAATGCATTGATACGTAAAAGCAGAAAATAAACGGAAATAGAGATATTTTCTTTTGAAATAACATCTTCAATTATATTTTTGTCCGGATGATCTCGCACAATCTGACCTGCAGGTACGGATGAGGACTTTCGGATTCCAGTGACGTTCTTTCTAATTAGAGATTTTCTTCACATTTTAATGATAATTCTTAGAAATTTAATGAAATGGTTTAGACTTTATTTAATTTCCCAATTATAAAAATTATTAAAAACATGCCTAGAATGTGGTGCTTGGGTAACAATAATTGGGGAAATTGTGTATTTTAATTGCGTTTGATTGCCAGATAAATATGTGAACTAAACTGCAGGCAATTTTAGAAACAAAAGTATTAATAAAAAGCAAGGTGTATAATTAATTGATCGCTTCCCTAGAATTTTGCTTAAAGAAATATCAATAGTAGAAAGATTTATTTCATATCAATTGATTTTCGATTGAACTGTATTGGCTAATGAATGGGAGCAGAGAAACCTGTGCGGTACCACCACTGTGAACATTCTGAATGGCTTACTATCAAAATTATTTGAACTCATGTATTCCGGAAGAAATGTACAGTCTGCTGATAAGCTGTTACTGGAAACAAGTTTTATCGCAAAAGTATCGTGGGCAATGTGACAGATGCTCGTGTCTCCCATTGAGGAATTAACGCAAAAGCAAGCGGGATCACGGACCTGCATAGCCGGGGATATTAATTTCTGGGAAGTGAAATATAGCCTTATCAATGCGATGAGCGATGCAATTTAAATACAACAGGTTGAAAAAATGGTTTGAGGAATCATATTGACACTCACAATTAAAAATGGTAAATGCAAGATAAATAATAAAGCCTGTATTGCAAAAGTCGGCACACTCCCTTTACAGAATTTAGAATATTTTAACAAACTTGGTCAATTATCCTCAACTCAAACAGTCTTTGACCAGCTTTCCAGCATTCGAGTGTGCAAATGCTGAGATATAGTCTTGTTTGGCCACTGATAAAATAATTTATTTCTTCTTTCCAATAACGGCTTCTACTCTAACATAAACGATTACACAAATCAAATTGTTACTTTAATGAAGCATTCTTAATAAAACCATGATCATGCTTATGGCTGTGGACTATTATATTATATATCTCGAGTGAAAAATGAATGTAAATATTTATATACTTCAATGTCGGTGTTTACCTCGCTAGAATCTCATTGACATTATAATCAGTCTTTCGACATACTAAAATATAGTTTAAAGATGAATATAAAATTGTGAGTTACCATTTTAACTAACACCCATATCAGAGAATACGGGTAGAGGATATACCTCCTTGTATATAATATAATTGTTATACGTACATAAAGCTCCATTAAATTTTTAATAGTTGAACGTTAAACACAAGCTTTCATTTTCGTCAGCACAAGAGCAAGTGTGCCATACAAGTTATTCCATTCCATGGGTTGATGTACTGTTCAGAAACTCCTTTTTGTTTTCGTTGTAAATTTAGATTATATTTTGATTCCATTTCATAATAATCTGATACGGTATACAGGTGCCACGTAAGGGGTTTCTCGGGTACGTTCAAATTGCATTCAAAATGTGTGAAAAGTAGCCAATGAACTCGAATACGAATGTATAAAAAAGTTTAAAAAACCTTTGATAAGAGAATGAAGTATTTTCTATGCTACACAATTCTGAACGGTTTTTAATCATAAATTCATGCAGAAGAACATTTCTGTGTAAAAAAGTAATAACCCATTCTTCTCCTAAGGCTTTTTTAACATCTTGGTCTGCTCAACTATCCTTTTCCATTTTTCCCTATTCTTTGAGTACTCGATCTAATTTTCAATTTTTATTTTCCTGATGTCTTTGACACCATCTTTTCCGTCTATTTTCCTCTTCTCCTGGTGCTCACTGGATTCCAGCTAAATATATTGTTTACTGTTCTGTCATGCGACATCCTATTGATATGACCAAGCCAATTAAATCGCATGGCTTTGATACAATTTAATTTGTTTTTGTATACTGTTCAGTTTGGAATTGTTCCTAATCCGCCAATCTCCATTAGGTATTTTAACCGGTACAAATATCGTTCTCATAATCCGTCTTTCAAAAACTGCAAGACGCTGCGCATCCTTTTCTTTTATAGTCCACGTTTCGGCATATGCTACAACTGGTCAAATCACTTTCTCATACAATCTTAGTTTTGCGCCCTTTGATAACACTTCCCTTTTAAATAGCTGCAAATATGCACAATATGCCCGAAAAAATATTTTCGAAAAATGTGTAGAACATGACATATCAAGTTATATAATATGTTCGTTAGCGTTTTCTCGGTTTTAAGACACAAGTTATTTTACTGTATGCTGGAGAACGGGGTGCCAATAAAACTACAATCATTAATACGGCTCACGTGGGTGGGTAACAAGGTCAAGGTTATGCATAGCCCATTAGCGTTCACAAGATAAGCGCATGAAAGTTGTATGGTTAAAGATAATCGAAGGAAAGAGAAAGCAAGAAGTATTGGTCGGAAGAGCTCCGCCTGTGAGTGCGGCGGCTTGCGACACGACGACGGCTAGGCCTACGGCACTGACGGAGAAATAACATTATTTGGCGTCGTGAAACGTGGCTCTAAGATGGAATAGCGGCGAGAGAGCGACGTGCTACCGAGACGGTAGGTGGCACTGCGGCTTGGGTGGCGTGACTGGGCGGCGCAGTGGTGTCGCGGGGTGGCGGTAGCGTGACAGTAAGACCGCTGAGTAAGAAGGGTCGTGGATCGTGGTGGCAGAACGGCGCAGTGATGGTAGAAATGGTCACAAAAACGGGTAGCAACTTCAGTGCTGCGTCATTATATAGAGATTTGGCAGCGTGGAGGAACGCTATTGGGGCGAGGTGGCCTAAGGGTTGGCGGCGTGGCATGGTGGAATGGCGGAATGTGGGGTGGGTGGGATCGCTCACTCCAGCGAGCCGCGGTGACGTCGCGGCGGATTGAGACCGAGTGTAAGATTGCAGGGGAAAAGTACGAACGGAACGCAGTAAATCGGAGCGTTGTGCAGGGGGCCTAAAGTAATGGTCGGGCCGAAGGGTGATTTGATGAAGGAGAGCGTGGTGTTGTGGAGAGTGGAGAGGAG
>BOPP01000073.1:1262719-1283249 GCA_017312745.1 Gryllus bimaculatus | reverse complement strand
GGATGGAGCGTGTCGGGGTGGGATGGGGTGTGGCGGGAAGAGAGAACGGCGGAGATAGACGAAGCGGCATGGCGAAAAGCACGAACGTGGCAGGATCACGGGGAAAGGAAGATAAAGGCGGGTGGCAGATCGTGAGGGTGAGGTTTGAAGTAACGAAAGATGGGAAACAAAAATACACGATATATGGCGGATGTGGCGGAAGACGATCGGGAAAATCTCAGGTTGTCGGATATAAGCAGACGGAATGGAGTTGAGTGTCTAAAGAGGTCTCGTGTCAGTAACAATTGGATAAGAATGACGAAAAATGAGAGTTCTGGTGTATAAACTACTTAAATGCCTCGTACGTAATTAAATGTCAATTTTTTGGGAACTATAAAAAGTGCTGAAATATTACATTTCTGTATTTTATGTTATATTGTATGCAAGAACGAAATCTCTTCATAATGTGAATGGCCAACATTCAGTAAGTTTCTCAATTTGCATTAGTAGAAACTTTAAATTCATTGATGACTTATCTCGCATTTATGCTTAACCGTGGTAAGTTGTCCAAATTCTAAAGAGAGATGTAATCATTCCATATTATTGTTGTTTGTCGTTGATTATTTTAACAGCAAATGGAAAAAAACTAGAGATATATTGTAAAATGTATGATGAATGATAATGAATGAAGACTTTGTAAACACATCACTAACAATAATAAAAAACAAGATGCCAATGCGAGATAAAATTATGTCCTGAATTTCATTATGAAATCCCGAATTAATGTAGATGACTCGTTATACAAACATCCATAACGAAAGCAAAAATAGCAATGACATAAATAGATGGTATCGAGCGAAATAGGCAAAGAAGTGTTAATAAAGCAAGCTCATCGTGGATTTATTCCAATGATATGGCGCTGCACAAACATCCGAATAGAGAGTGTAATGACTGGCAATGTGTGATTAAATCACAGTTGATACAGAATGATATATTATTCTTGTATTTCTCCATTTATCTCACAAAACTCTCTAATTTAAGTGTTTATGACGTGACACAGCAATGCATGAATTCTTCTGAATCAAAGCTATTGATCTCTTTATTTTAGGTAGATTGTTAAATTACTTTTTAAACTGACTGACATAGTTTATATGTTACATTTGCGTAATATAGCCCTGTCAATACCAATAAACTTAATATTATTCTGATGGAAGGATGACGCGCTCAAAACCTAAAAAGTCAGGCAGTACGTAAATGTTGAAATGTATGTATGTACTTATATAATGTATTTTTTGAAAAAGAATATATCTATTGATGTGAATAATACTTAATAAAACAAAAACAAACAATTTTTAATTGAAATATTCCGCCCTGCAATGCTGGTTTCCCGGGAACAGATAGAAGCGAGCGCATAGCTTTCGCATTTATTCATAAGCCCAAGTTTGCGAGATAAAACCTGGTGCGAGGGAGGATTTTCAAAGAACAAAAAAAGCATTCATGCAATGCTTGTAGTACTTAGTGATTATAAGCACCTTGGCTATATGCCAGCCAAAATTAAATCCTTCGACAATTACCGACGTAATTACCGATCCCCTATTTTTTCAGGTTGGAAACAACACATGTACAAGATACGACTGAAATTGTTATTGTATAGTTCTCGGTCGGCGAACATGGGAGTCAAAAAACAGTTAATAGCGGTTGGCGCAAATGTGGTGCCAAATTCGAAAATGCCTAACAATACAACCCATGTTGTGGGTGAATTAATGACCGCGGTGTTTTTTGACAGAGAAACTTTTATTGTGTGTCCCTGATATAGGATATAGAAGAAAATCAATAAATTGTGTTTCTACAATATTTGGTAAAATAGTTCATCAAATATGTTAGGAAGTCAGAATTCACGTTTCTTGCTAATTGATACAGAAAAAATGGTTTAAGGCAAACATATTTTTGGTTCGTCTGTCTGTTCGTCCGTCTGTGGTGAACACGAAGGCCTAAACCGTTCTGACAAATTTTTCAACATTGTCATTCCTGGCAATTGATGGTCTGGCCTCACTCAAGGTGCTACGAATTTGAAACGGGTATTTTGATTACCGCAGTACTTTACATAAAGCCGTAACTACATTATCAAAGTTTGTTCAAAAATGCTTCCAAATGTCTTATTAATTATTTTCTCAGGTAGAGCAAAGAAAATTATGTAGGTACCATTTTTGTGGAACTGAATTTTCGAAACTTCAGATGTTTTTCGGCATCTTCCTATAACTACAATGTCGAAGAAAAGTAGTTTTTCCTTAACGATATCTGCCCTTTAAAACTAAATCATAAAATAATGTCAACAAAAATCTTTGAATTTTTGAAAATTGCAAATGCAAATGACGAAATTTGTGAAGAGTCGAGAATGTTGTTAGCCGTGCAGCTGGTGGTGTAGAGGTAACGTGCCTGGTGTGTCAAGTCTAAGGGTCTGAATAAGAATATCAGCGCGGAGAAAAATAATTGCTGTCTGGGAACACTTTTGCAGGCCCAAATAGTATTATAATATAACGTAACCATTACAAATGATGCGAAAAAGTATGTTCCAGAGTAGCACCACTAATTTTCAAATATTGTTTACAACAGAATTCTAAGAAATTTAGTATAAAACTGTATGTACCGAGAACAATTCGATCTATGTGGCGCCCGCTAACTCGATCTCTTGCTACTCGGTATGGCGAAGCTCCACGCCACCTGTCGAGAATCACAGCTTGATCATCTGATGGTGACGCGTATGAACTCTTAGCGTTTGACCGGCTGAGGACGGAGAGATGATGGCGTGCGGAGTTGCTTTTCTTCGCGGTGATCTCCACCATACCGGCGCATTGCGGTCTCGGACTTTTTGGTGTTCCCGTCCGCTGCGCCAGCGGTTCCAGCGGCGGCCACCGCCGCATGCGCGCCTGCACACCGCAGCCCTCCTGATCCGAAGTGGTCGGGGCGGTGGCGGCTCGACCGTCCTTGGTCGCCGGCGGCAGGTGCGTGGAATGGAGCGGAGCGTGGTGGGGCGCGCACGTTGATTGATTGATTAGTGATTTTGGGCGCGTCAACTGCTACAGTAATTAGTTCCGTAAGTGTACTGCAGGTTTTTCATCGTGGGAGCCAATGGTGACCTCTCGCGGATCCTGCGCCGATCTACGGAGATTTTCCCCGACCACGTATCGTCCACCAGCAGGGCAGCGACACTGCTGGCACGAGCGCTAAGCTCCCGACAAGTGGAATAGTGCAGTGCATGTTACTATGAAAGTAAAGGGCGAGAATAGGACAAGCAAGAGGAAGGAAAGTTCGCGCGCGGTTCGCGATCCGTTTGATAAGGTACTGCTCCGGCATTTGCCTGGTGTTGTTCGGAGAAATCAAGGAAACCTACCGATCAGAGCAGCCGGCCGCTGGTATTTTCCCGCAGACCATGGCTGAATTCAATCTAGCACCACCTGCCTAAAATCACAGCTTGATCGTCCGTTCGTGACCAGAGGAAGAGCGGTTTTCGTGTGTGGACCGCTGCGGACGGAGAGGGGGTGGCGTGCGGAGTTGCTTTCTTCGCGGTGGTCCTCGCTGTACCGGCGCATTGCGGGCGCACGTGTCCCCGTCCGCTGCGCCAGCGGTTCCAGCGGCGACCACCGCCGCGAGCGCGCCTGCACACCGCAGCCCTCCTAATCCGAAGTGGCCGGGGCGGTGGCGGCTCGTGCACCGGTCGCGGCCGGCGGGGGCGTGGAGCGGGGCATGGCGGGGCGCGGACGTCAACGGCCGAGAGAAGGCCGCTATGCGGGCTACGGGTAATGACGTGGTCGTCGGTGGGAGAGCTGACAGTGCGGGAGCTGGAGACGATGGGAGAGCATGGGTTTAGTGAACCGCATTAGCAACGGAAGAATGGGGTGTGTGTGTGAGGGGAGACGGTCGTGTATCGAGAGCGATTGTACATGGGGCGAGGCTCCGAGAACTACTTCCCGCAAGCACCACAGAAATATTTTAGTCCCACAAAATGTAGGATCATGTAAATACGTTTTAAATACATATTCAATTTTAAAGAGACATCTGCACAAGCGCAATCAAAATGCCCATTACTTTCGCACAAAAATTTAATTATTGAGTAATGGTTAATACTACTGCAAATGAGACCCGCGGAAGTTAATTCTTGTGTTGTCTATACTGAATGGACGAAACTTTCCATGCATTATTTGGTTGATAATCTTAATGATACACTTTAGCAGTAGGGTAATGTAATAAACATGTTATCTTTAATTACATTGCCATTTAAAATCTAATTGGATAGTAAAGCTATTAAACGGCAGTAATTTATCAAGGCTTTTCAAAACAATGTCTTTCTTAATTGCAGTTTATCTATTGCTCTGGTCATGACTGTCTCAGTTTCTTTCTTTCCGTTGCAATAATATGGATTTTTACTGACTTATATTCTCTTCTTATTCAAACATTCCTACCAACATAAGTATTTTGCTTTCCAGACCCGGATATGTCCACTTCTTCATGCGTTACAAAAATATATTTTTTCTTTTACGATGAGAATCTGATTTTAATAAAAGTACCGATAAAAATATAACATTATTGTCAGCATCTGCAGCATATTCCGTTACATTTATGAAGATATGTTGTTACTTAGTAAATACTTAAATACGACACTAAAAATATATACGTTTTGAATGAGAAATATTACATTAATGTCTGCAATAAAAAAAAAAAACATTTGTATATTTTAAATGTGCATATCTCAAAACATAATACAACTTAAAATTACTACGCAACTCAACGCCTACATTGTAAAAAGCACTTTAGGAATTTTTATTAGAAATAAATCGCCATTTTATTCCGTTAGAGAACGATCACAATGAGTCTTAATAGAAAGAGTATACATATTATGTGCTAATTCAGTAAAGAACGGTAGGAAAATAATGCATGAACGGATGACGAAAGAAATGAAGGAAGGAATGTAGGAAGGATTGAACACGTGGAAGATATTTATAGTATGAAAATATACAGAATGTTGGAATTTCGTTAATCTTGTTCTACACAAATATTATTTAACCCTCCCGAAAATAAGAAGAAATGACCATGGTATGGACTAACAATTTTTCTACTTCAACAACATTAAATGGAAACTAAATTTGCTCATGCATATTGATCTCTTATTTACATATTGAATACAAAATGTAAAGACAGTCAAAACATTCGGATTATTCATTCAATACATATGCGAAGCGTAAAACAAGTATATGTTGTTCTGGAATATGTTACTGGTAGGATCAAGAGAATATGAAAGATTCATATTCCTAATACTTTGCACGTGGGGGATCTTACATACGATAAAAGCAATTTAAGTTCAGATTGACGAAGAAGAAAAAAAAGGAAATTATGTTATATAACCTCGTGCACAAATATCTAATTCTGAAAAAATATTCAGGAAACAATATTATTGAAATAATTTGAAATATATTTTTTTAAATAACAAGAAATAATAATGGAGCTTGTTCTTAAAAGAGGGAAGAATAGGTTAACATTCCACGGTAAAAACAAAAACAAAATTAATGGTACCAATTCTAGAAATTCCATTGCAAAATCCGAGTTGGCGATTTACGTTTTTCCTCATAAATTGCAATGATGCATGAATCGCCAACGTAGAAAGTGTTCCGCTATCACACCTTTTCCTTACTCTCAGTCTCGCGCATTGAGGTAAACGCTCTAAGAATATAAAAGAAACTCGCTAGCCTCTCCATAGGCTTCGAACGACTCTTGCGACGCGATCGCTAATGGTGAAATAGACGAAGTGGGGGCAAGGGTCTTCTCCGAAAACGACTGCCGGCATGGGCCTAGCGTCGTAGGAGAACAAACGCAAGCAAAGAGGACGCCCTAGGAGACGACAATCGCCGCAGGAAGAGGACGAGGAAGGGATAGCAGAAGAGGGTGACCCGGGGGCGGGGTGGGAGGCACCATCGAGTCTACAGAGTGAGGGCGCGCCCCCTCCACGGAATCACCCCGGTCACCCGGCCCCGCCCCATGCTCTGTCCCGCCAAAGCCGATATTAACTTTTACTTCTCTTGCGTCATGAACCCGAACATAAAGGCACCCTCTGCTCTGCCCCGTCGGTCCGCCGTCCTCCGACCTCGGTTCCCTCCCCCCTTCGCATCCCGGCCCCATGTCCCCCTTATTTGTCCTCGCCATTTTCGCGGCAACTGCGGCCAATTTCCGTGGGGACGTATTTATTACTTCCCGAGATCTTGTTTTCCGGCGTAGGCGGCGGCGGCGGCGGAGACGTTTGAGGCGGCGGGGGCGGAGATGGCGGCTGCGGCGGCGAGGGCGCCGGCCACAACGAAAACGATGACGATGACGGTTGAGGGAGGCTTACAGTGATCGAATCTGCGGCTGTAGTGGGCACACACTAATTCGACTTTTTTTATCATTTTCGTCAGAATGTTATTCTGAATCAAGAATGTAAATTAGACTCGAAATTGATATTCATATTTACAACTTAAAATTCTTCCTAAATACGTAATTCGTAATTACGTTCGTAAATACGAAAAATGAACTCTCAATTAGTTAAGTTCAATAGCGCAAATTTTTTAACCTACAGCCAAAACGTTGTAATATCTCAAATTATTGCTTAAAATGCTTATGATAATATATCATGCTTGAACAAAACGGACATTCGTAAACAATATCGATGATTTTACGCCTAAAGAAATTGAAACCTATAAAAAACAATCAATGGCATTGTGATCACCCTTGAAAATGCTCGGGTTAATTACCAATTTACGATTGACTACCATTAGTTCAACACACATTAGCTATACATATGCAAAAAATAATACTAACACATGTTTAACCAAAAAGGGAAGGGCTTGAAGCGCATTACAAAGAGCTGTTCTTATATATCTGGAAGATAGACAGACCGACACACCGACGTAGTTCTCCAAGACCTTCAAGAATAGTTTGGTGACCAAATGGTGAAAGTTTTAATTGTATAATTTAAACAAAATAGTTACATTTTATCTAGGCATATTTTCAGTTTGTTCTCTAGAATTGAATTTGTGTGCACTGTCAAAAGGAGCCAGCGGAACGGAAGTGGGGTCGGCGCAGTGGAGTTCGAAGTCCCTTTAGCCATCGAGATGCACAGCGTGTTGGCGCTGCGTATTCGAATTTACCCCCCCCCCCACACACACACACACTCACAAACACACACAGTCCTGCGGCCGATTTTGATTTCTCTTTCGAGAGCGAATGTACAGAAAAGATTGGCGTTTGTTCCATGTTCTTTGCCCGTCTCAATAACGAATGCGTCACGGCGGAGGTAGTGCGATGCTTGATCTCGATTCGCCCACTCCTCTCTCCCGACTCGATTTCCGGAATCGTCAATAGCATTGTGAGAGCAGTTGTAGTGGACTGAAACCAACAAAGTAGACAAAAATATCAATTGATATTTATTTAAGAATCCGTTTGGTTTGATTTTGCTTTAGTACATTCTGCCGCTGACTTGTATGGGACCCTTCCGAAAATGGACATTTTATGAGAAAGTGTTTTCGCTACTGACGTTTTACGTAACATATTACTTGCAGTGCAGAATCGCACGTTTTCACTCTCGAGAGCACTGAAAGGGATATGGAAAAAACATTTCAATTCAACTAGATGTTGAATAGATAATAAATAATAAATAATAAATAATAAATAATAAATAATAAATAATAATAAATAATAAATAATAAATAATAAATAAATAAATAATTTTAATTCATTACATACTATGATGAGTATTATCAGTGACATTTAAGTTGTAAATATAATTGTAACAACTATTTTCTGAATATGTACATTCGTAATATGCTGCAGTGAAGACAGTAAATATTTATTACCAGTTAACAGTAATCATTTCATGTAGGGTAATGAACTATTGAATTTCCGTCAAATTTATTTAATTTCTGTAGGGTATACATTTTAAGTGGTTAATAATCAACGGATATATACATAATGACAACTCAGAGTGCATTTCACATTGAAAAAGCATTTATTCCATGTTAACGGTTCTGACCAAACTTTTTAGGCAGAAAATAATATTAACTACACTGTAATTAATATTTAGGCATTATAATATTTTATAATGCGTAAATGGGGCGAAAATGATCAAATCGTTACAATGTCCTAGTCATACAATAAATATAAATAAGACGAAACATATGTTAGACAGTAACTTTCTGTGAAAAATGAATCATTCTGTTTTGTAGAATTGAAGCAAGCAGTTATTGAGATGAGCACCAGGAACAAATGTCTTAAAAAAACCATCCCTCCATGTTCAGAACCAACAAGAAAGAAAAAAATATTTGCGTAACTCTCAAAAGTAGCATATTAATAAAATAAATTGTTTATCTAATCAATAGTGAAGGTTCATGGGAAAGTGCAAGTGAGCATCACCCTTGAAACACTTATAGAGTGATGGATTCTGCATTTCTAACCGAGCGACGTTCTGTTTGGAAGACGGTTTTGACATCCAGGCAACAGGTCACCAAGGGGACTAAGGAACACTCTCAAAGACGACAGACACGAATATCTTCCGGACCGCATTCAAACCTGCATTTACAACTGTGCTTCATAAAAAATTGAAATCTTAACCTATGTCGACCCTTCTCGCAGGAACAGACCCAGCTTCCACGCCACACCCAACGCAGTTAGTAGCAGTCCTGGCCGCCCAATCACCCAGCAACCGGCGCGCCGGTGTCGCCGCGGTCGTCCTCGCGCCTTCCTGGTCGGCGGCGCCGTCCCTGCGGTCCGCACCGTCCTCGACCCCGTCTTTCCCCGTCCCATTCCGTCCCCGAGGCGCGCGCCGCAGTCGAGACTGTGTCTTTCATATGCAGATGCGCCAGCAACCCTCAACCCGCTCGGAGCCGGCATTCAGGACGCCTGCATCCTCCCCCCTACCGCTCCGTCCCGTGCGCCACCCGTCCACGGACTCGTCCCATCCGATCCCTCCCATGCCTCCCCGGACGCCCTTCGGCACGGCGTTTCCTTTCAAACCTCCTCGAAACTCGAGGCAAAAAAAAACTCGCTGGCTTTCCTCTAACAGTTCCGCACGTCAACGAGCTCCCACCGCTGCCGTCCCGCTCCACACCCGCTCCGCACCGGCCCGCCCCCATGCCGGCGCTCGTCCGCGTCCGGGCAGTACCTGAAAATGCACCGCGCGCAGAGCTGGAACGTAGGCGACGGCGAGGGGTTACGACGGTGTCCAGCGATGCCGCTTGCAACAGCTAATTATCCGTTACAAAAGCTTTGTGCTTTTCTTTGACGTTGTTTCTGCGCCACGCTGGCGCTACTAAGCCTGCCCTGCACCACTGCGTTACGAGCGGCAGCCGCCACCTCCTCGCCTCCGGCACACCCTCTCCCTTCTCTCCCCAGCATGTTCGCGCAATCCCGAAAAAAAAAAAAACTAAAAAAAAAAACGGACAGGATTTCTGAGCGCGAGGTCGTGCCGCACAGGCGCACATCCACCGGTGGATCACGAGCGAGGCGTATTCGCGGGAGCGAAGCGATGCAGGCCCGGCGCTGGGGGGAAAAGGGGGTGATGGGCAGAAGGGGTCGGTGAGGAGCCAGGAGCGAGTGGCGGTCGGAATAGGCCCATGGAACCGAGGAGCAGGGACCCGCGGTCAGGCGAGCGGCCTGGCCAGACCGACCAGTAGACGGCCCTACGGATGTCTGGATGGATGGATGAAAGGTCGGATGGAATCAGACGGGTGTGCGGTAGAGCGTAAACGAAAAAAAGGGGAGAAACAGAGGAAAAGCGAGCGAGGGAAAGAGAGACACACAGAGAGAGAGAGAGAGAGAGAGAGAGAGAGAGAGAGAGAGAGAGAGAGTAAAAGGTAGGCGCCGGCAAAGGTCGTGGACGAGATGGAATGATACGGTTGAGCAGCACATACGAGTTTACATGTATGTGAATGTGTTTACACGTGCATGTGTGAACCTGTTAGCCTGCGAGCGGTGGGACGTGGGGGCGTAGAGGCGCGTGGATGGGTTTCAGGGAATGAGAGCGTGGTTGTAGATGTGTTTGTTTCATGAAGAGGGGAGATTGTGAGGAAAATAACATAAGGAGAGGTGGAAAGTTAATACTATGATCTTTGAACTTAAAAGTAAAAGTGTTTTATTAAAACCACGTAAAATGTGTAATATTTTTCGTAGAGGCTGCATAACATAGAGATTTTATTTTTTTACACAATAATTGTTTTTATTTTCATGTTTAATACACACATGCATTTAGCATTCGTATATTATTACTTGAATATATAATTTCTTTCAATCATTTTATTTATGGAGATACATCTATTATCATTCATATTATATTTCATTGTAACTATATTGAAGTACATTTTCATTTTCAAAATACATGGAATTTCAAAACAAATTTAACAGCGTACAACAGTGTGAACAAAATCCAGACTTGTTAACGAAGTTACCCTTTATTTGTTATAGCCTGATTACCCCGTGACAACTTTTCCAATAATCCCTGTAAATATGATATAAAAAAGTACGTAAACTCAACAGATAATGAGTAGTATATTGAGCTCATCATTTCATTAAGAATTCCTATCTTAAAAGCTGTGAAGTGCAACAAACTAGACAAATATTAATATTCCTTGCGAACATGTTTATCGTCGAAAATAACACGTTTTTTTTTTACTTCTCACTTGTCCAAATTTCCAGGCACACGTTCCGCAAATAGGCACATTCTCAGTATGTATCAAGTTGAAGGTTAACGAAGTGTGTTGTAAAGTAATTTCAATTTTACGTTTAATGAAATATTCAAACCGTCCATCGCCAGGTTTTCCTCTCCAACCGCACATTTGCCCTCAACGCTCCCGCATGGCCGCGCGAGGGTTCGGGTTCCCTTCCCGCGCTCCACTTGTCTGGAGTGGTACCGGGAACCTCTTGGAGATACGCGCTTGAGGCAGCGCACGGAGCCCGAGGGCGGTAATGCTCGTGGAGTGGCTCAAGGAGCTCCCGGGGTCACGCGAGTGGCAGGCGGGGGGGGGGGAGGCTCTCGAGGACCGCATTATGCCGTGAGATATTACTGTGGTCGTATCAGCAGGTGAGTATGTGGCTCAAGCGCTCCATGTCCAAAGGCCGCTAAGAGGAGGGCTTGGGGGTGCAGCTCGTTCCCTTCAAAATGTACACGTTTAAAAAATATTTTAAAATTATTATTATAGTTACTTGAAAGTCATATCGTTATATATAGATAGATACATACATAGATACATAAGTAGATAAGTAGATAGCTAGATAGATACAAACATACATACATAGACAGAAGGACGGACGGATAGAGGAAAAGAGACTGATGAAGGGACACACAGAATGACGGTCGGTAACATACATCGACGGACGGACGGACAGATAGATTAACAGTTATACAGACCGACAGATGGATAGCTAAATAGATAGAGAGAGAGAGAGAGAGAGAGAGAGAGAGAGAGAGAGAGCAAGGCAGAGACACGAACGGAGTGGCAGAGAGACGGACGGAGGGGCAGACACGAAAGATAAAATATTCAAAATTAGTATAATATCTGTACTGGTACTAATTAGTTTCTGGCCGTCTGTACTTGATGCGACAGCCAGCGAACGGGCCAGGACCTACCAGCAGCGTCCAAGCCTTGTAGCTATGGATTTAAGGCGGGCCTGCACAGCATTTTGCACTTTGTCTGACCACCAGAGCAGCTTGCGAGTCACTCGAGGGCAAACGCGGAGGAATTTGAAGGGCGTGGATGAGGCACATTCTAGGAATGGAGACCACCATTTAGAACGCGCAACTCGAACTAAAGCGCTTAAATGGAAAGAGCAATCGACGAGAAAATGACGGTCACATTTAGTTCAAGTAATATTGCCTTCTGGGTTATATCGGACTACCAGAAATATTATATGCAATAAAACTAACAAGTATCTTCCTCTTTGCTTGCTGTTATGTTCAAAATGCAGGTGGAAGAAAGTATCCTCTTCTTCAATTTCATCCGTTATCCATTCGAACAGCGAACACGTTACCACTACTACCAAACACATTACAAGGCATACTCTTCCTACATAGAATACACTCTCAGAATAAATGTTTCAAACTTCAAGGGTATGAACCGAAGTAGAAAATGGAAATATTTTTTGGCCAATGAACATAAAATGGGAAATTTCATATTATAAAGTTGCACATGTGAAATTTGCCCCTGATTGCTAGGCAGCACCTTACGCACGAGTGTTATCGAAATCAAGGATATTTCATGCGCTACAGAACACATACGCAAACGGAAATCAAGAGAAAATGTGAGTTCACAACTGTATTAAATTTATAAAATCTAATGTATAAATTAACATGGAAATTTAAGTTAATATAGTGAATTCCAACTTATGCACAAAAATTTTTGTATACGATCTATAAAACAACAGTACACAGACAAATGAAGGCTTATTACACAGCCACACAAAAAAAATGTGCCGACGTTTCGGTTGCCATGGACGCGGCGTCACCCGGGCAGCCTAGTAAATACTAACTCCGGCCGCGGAAGCCTACGCTCTAAATTCGAAATTGATATGAATACTCATGACCCTCACAATCGTAATATCACAAATAAGGATGGAGAAATAAGCATGGAAAGAACCATAGAAAAGGTGATAAAAGAAAGTAAAAAGAGACAGAGAAGTTACGAATATAAATGTCAAATAAAGAACAGTTTTTAGATGTATGAAAAAATATTTGAAAGACAAAATTGAAAACTATAATAGAACACGAAAAAAGTTAGTGAAAGGCCATGATTAACGGGAAATGGAAAAAACACTAATCTTTCCATTAGTGTTGTATAGCGCATGAATCCAAGTTGGGGGCGGGGATGGCAAGGCAGCGAGATGGCGAGACAGGGGCATCGTCGGCGGCAGGGTGGCAGAGGCGGCGCCGGGGCGGCTGGGTGGCGGGAGCGAACGAACGATCGAATCTCACTCTTCCTTCCTCCGCGCCTCGGGCAGAACAAGCCTTCTCAGACACATCCACAAACATAATCACGGACGCGATCCCGCGCCGCGACCGCCCACCGACACAGGACCACTCTATTTTCGGGCAAGCAGCCTTGCGCCGATGAGTCACCTCATCTTGTCCCGCGACAGCTGAGTGTGAACTGCTCTCTGGACAGCTGTTCCTCTCGGCGTAAGTGGAGGCTTTGTGCGCCCGCCACA
The DNA here is from genome assembly GCA_017312745.1 of Gryllus bimaculatus. Taxonomy (NCBI): domain Eukaryota; kingdom Metazoa; phylum Arthropoda; class Insecta; order Orthoptera; family Gryllidae; genus Gryllus; species Gryllus bimaculatus. Next base: position 1,270,052 of record BOPP01000073.1, on the reverse strand, counting down.
AGTCGCGCTTTGTCCCCTGCCCCTCCCCCCCTCGCACGCTGCCGCCTACGCCCGCGCCTCGCCACTGCCACGCCGCCGCCGCGAGAAACATTTCGGCCCCAGCCCTGGGCCAGAGACTTCAAGGAAAGGGAGGCCGCTGTTTGTGTGAATGGCGGTTTTAGACCTTAGTCCGCTGGCGGCTGAGACCGGTCTCTTCGCGCGGCCGAGGCAAATAAACGGATTCTCCGCGGTTGCGGCCGCGCGCGAGCTATGAATAGCTTCTGTGGAGGTGGTCGTACTTGGATGTCCTTGTTCGTTGACTTGATAACTGAAATAGAATATCGTCTGGTATGTTATGGCTCCCTGTATTAATTTTCAGCAAAGCAAAATTGTTATTAGAAATTATAATGCAGTTAAAACAACGTTACTATTTATATTATTATTATTATTATTATTATTATTATTATTATTGTTATTATTACTATTATTATTACTATTGCTATTACTATCATTATTATTATTATAATTATTATTATTATTACTACCATATTCATCATCATTATTATCGTTATTATCACCATTACTGTCGTCATCATAATTCAAAGCATTTCTTAGTTTTTATACCGGTAGTTACGTCCCTGGATTCGGATCATACGTAATGACCTAGTAATACCATATATACTTACGCGGATGTGGATGGTGTGGACGTTTGACGATGGTTTGCTAGCTCCGGATCAAGACCTTGGATCCCAAGATTTTTCGTCTGGCTATTTTTCCGCACATATATCAGTGAAGCAAGAAACTACCCTATCACGGCGTTTAAAATTGTTCTACGCAATGTATCTACGGCAGGGACCACCTACTACATATGTAGTTTACCTCATCTTTCTCAGTAGATAATATAAGTGAAATAACCTACGGAAATGCGTGGTTGATCTGTGACTGTCATCAAGTTGATGTTATGATTTTGAAAATCCTAAACTGTATGCGAAGCATCATTTTTGCACTGATAGGGGAGAATGTTTGCCATTCAATATCCAGACGACTAGTGGTATTTTCTCGCCCGTGTTTCACGCAAAATTATGCAAAAATTACTCAAAGTTTAAAAAAATTGTACACTTTCATTGTACTTCATTTCAATAGCACTTTCTTTAAAAATATGTCTCTACGAAACGTATTTTATCAAGAGAAAATTATATTTTTATATTTTAATTTCAATTCGAGATTTAATACAACGAAATTTAATCAAAAACGATATAACAATTTTTTGGAAATTTTGGAAATTGTCCCAGGGGTTTTATGTAAAGCACCTCCTCAAAATTAAAACATTGTCTTCAAAGTCAAGGGATCAGCCCGATCGATTGGAGAATATAAATGTTGGAGAAAATCGGCTGAATGATTTAGCCACAAGCGATGTTCAGAGATGACATACAGGCGGACAGACGTTTTGCAATCATTCGATTTTTTAGTATGGAGGACTCACAAAACATAGATTCTGGCTACACCATGTGATAGAGAATTTATATTCTAAATTTAGAACCTGGATGTATCCACTTTTTTGTGACCAGAGCCCGGTAATTACAGTTTTCTACCGCCAGCAATCGCCGCCAACAGATGTCGGTTGCCTGGGAGCCGCTCGCCGCCACTTACGAGCAACGCGGCTGCCCATGGTGCTGGCAACTCAAAAACTGATACGCTGGGGCATTTATGCTTTGTGGAATTCAGATTTAGATTTATTTAGTCAAAAACAGTAAAAAGCTGTATCTGTCGTATGGGGGAGAAGCTAATCTGTGCACATTTTCGTGAGTTCCAGAATCCCTTCCCATCATTTTGACTATAAATAGTTAAAAGATGAGTAAAAGTTCAAAACATATTTAAAATAATAATAATAATATTTTTAAAAGCGCGACAGTAGCGACATTTGAAAACCTAGACAATCGTTCGTGAGGTATAGGAAACCTGTTTGCAACGGTAAACGAACTGCAGATTTTATTTTCTGCATTTCTAACAAAATAGTAACTCGCCCTTACCTCTACTTCTACCACTGCAAGTAAAAGAAGAGTCAAACAAAACGTGCGCATTGTAGGTGAAGCTACATTTATGTATGGACTGAATGCCGCGTATTTACGTATGAAATGAATGCCGCTCTGTCGCAAATGACGTTCTAGCACTTCGAGGCTTACGTGTTATCAGGAAAGGATATAATTTTTGTACTCCGTATTAGATACGAATGTGTAACATAATGATACAGTTTACATAACATTTTATTGACTCCTTGATTTACCACAAACAATATTGTTTTTGTTCTAAGAATACAATTGTGAATACGTCAAGCACAGAAAATTGCGAAGGCTTGCATTTCTGAGACACTTTCGAAATTTACTTTTCGTAACATTCAGAGAAAAATATAATTTTATAGTTCTACGTCGACCCAGATATGGACAGAGTAACTTTTACTTCTTGCTTAGGAAGAGCTCCCAGGAATACCGAAAAGCGAACTGAGCTGGCTGCTTCAATTAATAAACGAGCCGACCGCTGGCTATCAGCCTACATGTATCCACACACTGTCGGCGCGCTCGCGCAATGCCGAGGCCTGCGCTGCGGGCACTGATTAAGTGATTGTTTCTTCTTGTCTTTTGGTGAGTACACTTAGCGCTATGGATAGTCCATCTATCGTGGCTTGAATATCCAACTTATCCAATATATAGAGTCGGTTATTGGGATGCAAGTACCACACCTTTTTTCTCTCTCTTAACGGAACAATGCCGCGTCTATTCCCAAGCAAGAGAGAGCCGTACGAGAGAGCTCTTCGATTTCCAGTGCAAAATTATCGAGGAGTGCCTTGCCGTACGAAATTATTCGCCATTGCAGCGACATGCTGTTTTCCTCTCTATTGAAGAAGCATGCTCTTCCCTGCTGGAATATACCTTCATTAGGGACTTAAACAAGCAACATCTCTCTTGACTTTCCGTTGGTATCTGTCAGCGGCACATTTTCTAATTGAAACATCTTTCTATCTGCGGAAGACTAAGGCTTCCAGATGATATAGTCTGCTAATATTATAAGGTCAGGCTTTCCAGCCACTCATTTATAAAACCTTTTTTGGTATTACCCCTCAGTTTTCCTACTTTTTCTGCCAAATCTCACTCTCACATATCTTTTTCAATAATTAAATAATTAATTGTTTACATCGATAATTGCGTAAGTATAATACTTATTTGGTATAATTGTGTAAGTATACTATTTATTCGAATATTATATTAGGAAGACTGCAAAAAAGAAAGTAAACCCTCCGAACACTAATAGGGAAATTTATTTCTATCGTACGGAAAGAAAGACAGCACAACTTAACCGACTTTAGATCTCGGAGAAAGTGTTAAGGGACAAAAGAAGTGACAGACGGTAGAATTATATTATTGTCATAGTAAAAAAATTGAACGTTCAATGTTCATCTTCAAGTTATTTTTTTTACTAATTTCAACGCATATTTCTATGAATGCGTTCACATTTCATTTTATACTTATCCATTAAAACCACATAAGACGGTTATATTTGGCATTTGAAGCTTGGAGATTGCGAGTCTAACGTTACTGCTTGGACATTTGTTAGATTAAACTAACACACAATGTGTGCTATGACGACGTGAAAAGTAAACATATTGAGGTTTTATATAGAGAAACAGCATTGATTGACCCTTTTTATTCATTTAGAATTACACAGCTTTCAGAAAGTACATGGTATTTACAATGTTTTATTAAAAAATTAGTATATTCTAAAAATACAATGGCAGTGCAATTTCATGCTAGGATGCAACATTTATATACGTAATTATATTTTTCCTTTACTTTCTCGGCTACATTGTGTATCCCTAACATAAAAAATGGATAAATATTGCCCCGATATTATAAATTACTTTTTATAATACTAACACTTTTATAGTCAGAGTCCACGTTTCGTGGACCATCGATACCAAGAAATTTGGTTACGGCAAAACATCTGCCAGTGTGTCTGCGGTCAGCACGTCTAATCGACTTTCTCCAAAATTGATACTGGCCGATTGATCTTACAGAACTCAAGGCCCTTTGAATTTTAGCCGTGATATTTTGATTTTTAGAAACTTTACATCACGTCTGAATATTTTCAAAATTGTTGATTCTTTTCTCGGAAAGACCAAAATACGTTTATAAAAAAATGGCACAGGTTCTATTTGATTATCCTGTCGGTTTTCAAAACCTGCAAAAGTTAAACTGTTTTTGGTCTTCTTACAACTTCAATATCGAAGGCAAATATAGTTTCCTTTATAAAATCTGTTCTTCAAAGACAAATTTTAGACAAATCTAGTCATGTTTAATTTTTTGAATGCATTTTATTTTGTCATTTTGCCAGAAATTTGGCCACTTTAATGAAATTTTCTCAAAAATCGCCGCCATTTTCCCTCAATTTTCTCAACGAGAACAAAGGAACGCTTATAAAAATGAAGCAGGTTCTATTTTCGTGAAAATCAATGAATTTTCAAAAATCGTCTATCTTAAAATTAATGCGAGTACTGAACTATTTGGGTTTTCTTTTAATAATAATGATAATAATTACATAAATAATTTTAATATTAAGATCGATTTAAATAATAATACTGGTTTGCAATAATGGAACATTGACATCTATACAGAAATAGTACCATCACTTAATTGATAATTTGAACTAGAAGTAGAACATGGCATCTGTGTCACAATTTTTAAAACAAAAAATGTAATTCGTAAGGGCATGAAGATAAATTAGCACGATAACGAATTACGCTGTGAAATGTGAAAAAAAGTTTGAATTAGCTCTTTTGAATTCCTACAGCTCTCCATATTTTCCACCCCGCACTCATGACTACGGGGGACCGTGAATTGGCAAGCCCACTAGACGGAAGCGAAATGCTGGACAATACACTGAAACGAGGGCTCCCGAAAAGAGTGTACCCCATTAACGTCGGTTTGTACAACGTAGTACAACGAGGGACCTTTGTTATCTATCGGAATGAACCCCTCCCCAGCACCTCATTTAGTTCATTGAAGGGATGCGCTCCGGGACGTATGAATGGCAAAGCACACAATACACCGCTGGACAATACGAGAAGCAGGGCGTGAGGTAGGTTATGAGCAATAGTGCGAGCCTAGATATGAACAATGACCGCAGGACAAACTCGGTTTGGACTAAAGGGACAGTGCACTACACTGTGAAATGGAACGAGTGCGCATGTAGTTACCAGTGAATAGCACTTGTGCACAATAGAAAAAATAGGCACAGCATGCCTTTTTAATATTCAGCTTACTTTTCATTTCGATGTAGCTTTCATTTGTGGGTTATTTGTGTATTAAGCGCAAATCATTCACAGAATTTCAATTGGCTCAAAACAGGCCGTTGAATTTGGATGCGTCCAAGCTTTCGTAGTAAAATTCTCATGATTCAATATCGTTTTCAGGATGAATATCAACACGCTGCGTTAGGTACTGAAATCGCACTGATACCTAAACACCATACAAATATACGCTATTTAACTGAATGGGAATAAACATTTTACTAACGAATTAATGAAAATATGAAACAATATACGAAATACCTGTCACGCAGTGGTCGATGTGTCATCAGTTTAGAGAAGTTTTCCATTTATAGAGGTGAACTAGATTCAAAGTGTATTAGATGTCATCATTTTCCTGCGAAATCAAACCTTTTCATCATATTAGTGGGTTCAATACATTTGGAGAAATGTATGATACGTTTGAAATGTTAATTTTAAATAAAATGATTATCTAAAGCTGAATATAAATTTCCTATTTATTTCAATAATATGGCTCTCTACACTATGCTTTTGTAACAGATTTCTGATCTACAAAAACTTGGATCGTTTTATAATCATTGAATGTATGTATTTATTTTTATGTATGGATTTAGAAAAGCTTTCGATACGAGGCTCGTAACTTTGATAATATAGGAACAAAGAAACAGAGAGAAAGCAATACCATTAAATTTTATAATCCGTTTCACGTTTGAGCAAATTAATACTGGCAAATATTTGTTAAAAAGTGCCATAGTTACGAATATATTTTATTTAGGCATCCGACAACAGATTTATTTTTGAAAAGGGGAAGAAATTTAACACTCACCATTGACGAAAATGAACTGCGTCAAAACAGCCCAATATAGATCCCACACAAAAAGATCCATCTACTCGGTTTGACGTTTTAAAAGTGCTGACTTCATTCAATTTCTGTTGGTACACAGGACAGACATGGGAAAACACGGGACATCAAAAAATTCAGGACGGTGTCTGGAGGAAAACACATTTCCGTTAATTCGTTACATCGATTAGGGGAGGAGGCGCCTCGGACGTAATATTCAGAATTCCTGAATGGAAAACTTGTTTGATATGAAAATCTGAAATATATTCACTTTCCTCTATTTAAAATAAAAATTGGACAATGTTCAACATTAAACTAAGATAAGGAAAGGTTCAATCTATATTTTCTGCATGCTCAATAATTTTATTTTCACGAATAGTTATATTATATAAATGACTGCAAATGTACGAGAAGCGAGAATAGCTGATGTCTTGTTTTATCGCCAATTGCATTGTGAGTAATTAAGAGTACATGTAAATAGCACAACCCTTTTCAATATGATTTAATAGTTTGTTCACCCAAAATGTTGAAACAGACGTACTATTTCAAGAAGTAAATTGATTTAAATTGCATACCTTACATTTTTCCATTCCGTCTCACGGAATAGAGAGGAACTTATAAGGTTAGACCATCATTTAATGATATAAATAGGATGTTATTCTATCTACAAACCGGTTTTCGAATTTTCTGAATATCAAAGAAGAAAAATTAATTTTATTCAACCATATAAACCCTTCTTATCCTCTTCCTTGGGACGGCTCTTTTCTTATCCGTCGACGTAATTTGAATAACCCTCAGATAACAAAATAATAAACTTCACGTCACTCTTTTTATTCACACCCTCTGTCATTCCCTCCAAACCAGCTTCAACAATGGTATTCAAGCTTTCAGGCACCTCCGATGCTATTTTAATTTGAACCAATCACCTTGCGGCGCGCTACGTAAGTTGTACGCTCCGCGGGGAAACCTAATACGTAAGCCGGCGGAGTGGAGTTGTGCGGGCGCGAGGGTGAGAAAGGCGGAAGAATGCGCGAAGCCGCAAAGGAAGGAGGAGGGAAGGAACGAGGACGGGGCGGAGAGGAGGCCGGCGCCGTCTACCCCTTCGACTATCTCCTCGTGCTCATCCACGCTTCAAAGAAGCACGCGCGTTGCTGATGCAACTCAGGAACAACACTGGCGGGGGCGGCGGCGGT
>BOPP01000073.1:1214594-1251713 GCA_017312745.1 Gryllus bimaculatus | reverse complement strand
GGCGGGAGGGGAGAGGGATGGGGTAGGATGGGCTGGGAGGAGGGGTTGGAGGGCGGGCGGCTGGTGCGTTATTAAGATAAACTTCTGACCCGTAGCAGAGCGGTAGGCCGTTCCCGGCGCTTCGCCGCCACGGGCAACCCCGTTGCTCTTTCTACTCCCCGCCGCGTTCTCCCTGACCTCTTGCCTCCGTTCGTCCTGCAGTGTGCAAAGCAGCGCGTTTCTTCTCTGAACAATTTACGTTTGTCTCGTCCTTTCGTGTTTTTAGTCGCTACCAGACTTCACTATCTGCCCCACTTTCTTTCAATTACATTCCATTATGTCTTTCCACTTGTATTCTTTTTTGTCGTTTCGCAAGTATTTCAATTTGTTACGCTATTAAACCTCTGCCCTTGTGTTGTTTAGGAAGACGAGTCATCTTCCTTCTTTAGGATGCTTTTTCCAATGCCATGATCCTTTTGTTTTTACAAACCCTACCATTGACCACTCCTGTTGCATCATTCTTTTCCTTATGAATCTAAGACACTTGTTCACTTAGCCAAATTTCTTGATTTTCCTCATTTATTACTACTGCCTCTTTTACGATTCAAATCAACTCTCATCCAAAATATTTTTTTACCATTCTCTGACTTTTAGCAGCTTTTCTGTTCTAAAAATTTTGCCAGTGTTTTCAAATACGCATGTTAATGATACTGAAAGAAATATGTTGCAATGGTGTATCGTCGCCAGTTCGTACTATGAAAAACGTTTTAAGATAATATTGTAGCGAAACTGAAATCAATAATAGTTAATGTGTTTTGCAATACTAAGAAAAGTTGAAAAACAATTTCACGTCACATACAACCTTTGTTATTGTTTGCTCTTAATGTAAAGATAAAAATAAATGTAAGAAACCATTTTCGTTTAGGCAATGAGTACTGAATAAAATTCCATTTAGAAGTTTAGAAATATTTTCCCCAAATTCAACGTCAGAAAATAGACAATGCTATCCTCAACAGCAGAGAGGTCGAAATAGAAATAAGTTTTCGTTATTCCACTTTTACCGTTACAATTCATTCTTTGTTTAACAAAATTATGATTTAAACAACGCTGCTTAAACGTCCTATTAATAAACTTGTCTCCACAAATCCATCATACGCCCATAAGCACTACCCTCCAACCAGCATACCACTCTGTGAAACGTAGAAGTAAACCTGTAATTCTTCTGTAAGTCTGCAGAGTAGTCAAAAATCCCGTACAACAAAGTTTTCCTGTGCAATTCACAATTCCTTCTTAATCAGAGTTTCGTGTGTACATGCATATGCAGTGTTTCGAGGCTCATCAACAACTATGGTGATTAATTCGGTGTCCCACCCTCTGCTATAAATGAAATTGCGCGCCGACTTACACCACGGTTTTGTGGAATTGCCCCGCGTCTCCCAGAGGAGCACCGCTTCAATCGAGACAAGATCTAAGCTCCCGACATGTGTGGTAGAGTAGTGCATGTACTTAGTGTGTGTGCACATGAGGGGAGAACAAGGATGAGGACGGAATGATCGCGGAAGGTCCTTGGCCCTTCTTTAAGGGTTCTGCTCCGACAATGTTACTCGAACAGACAAACAAGAGATAAACAAGATAAAAAGAAAAGCAAAATGGATTCACAAATAAGGGCGTCTGTGACTTCTATCCAGCGCGTAGGACTGGAAGGAAAGAAACCCGTCAGTTCCGGAGTATTTTTATGACACGGGTTCATGGTTAAACGAGTTTGGATCAAGAATGTGGATAAACCTGTAATGGATACAAAGATAATTCAGAGGGGGCTGTCATACTGTTGGATAATTAAAATAAGTATTATGGTGACAGTTTAATTTAAGGCGTATCCTTAATCCTTGAGAATGCATAAAGAAAATACACAGTATAAATAAGGATTATAACACATATTGAGTTACATTTTTAATGTTATTACACATTTACAGATAGTATTCACCATTGAAACAGTTCATTTTTCATCGATAAATATTTCATATTTAAAAAAAACAATTCTAAATATTTTCATAACTAATCATTTCTTCACTATAAAGCAAAATGTTTGCTTTGTTTATTCAGTAGAGTATACCAAGTTTAAGTCGTCTCAAATGCTACTGTAATTTTTCATATCAAAGTTGACTGTGTTAAATAAGTAATTTTTAACAACAAAAATATAATTATTAATACTAAATATTTTCGAGAATTTTTTTCTTATGCAAAATATGTACAGTTAATCACTTGACTTGCAATACCCGTTTTGGCTGGCACGAATCTCAAGCGTGCATGGGCTGCCTTTGAGGTGCCTTATGAAGATCATATGCACCACGATATACACTAATGATGCAATAAGTACCAGCTTGCGAGGTCAGATGCTAGAATATTTGGAGGATGATGAAGTGAATAACGTGTAATGAAGAAATAACAAAACTAAGAGACAAGTGCAGAGTAAGACGAAGGTAAGCGTAAAAGGAAGGATCGTCAAGAACCCTGCTTACAATTACTTTTTCGTCCATTTCAACACGGATTAACAAAATTATTACATAAACCATCAACGGTCACCGTTATCGACAGTTGTCAACCAGAACTTCAGGGCAAGCGCGAATCATCTAGAGTTTAATGTTCTAATCATGGGCACAGTGATTCACAATGTACGCACTCACATACACCTAATGAGATTTGCTCAGAAATAGCATTGTCGCTGACTCTGGAGTAACTCTGAGGTCCTAGGTTTCGAGTCCCAATGGTGGTGGATTTGCTATATTGGCATTCTAATTCGCATTCAGCGTCTCACTCTTGCCACGGACCTCGCGCTATCTTTCCTTCCTTATTCGTGTCCCATTCTTCTCCCTTACCTGCACTACACTAGCACACATATCGAGAAACCAGTCGGAAGTTTACAGCTTGCCCCAGGTGAGACGGTGCCTTGCTGGGGAGATACCTGAAAGGGAAAATCCCTCGCTAGCTGGCGTGAAGGTCGGCGCTGGAACCCACCATTCAGTACGGAGGATCACCGTCCCTTCTCGCAATAAAACATTCACTACACTAACGGCTCTAATTACGAAAGCATATGACGTGGCCGGAATAATCAATCAATCAATCACTCGCGCACATTTTACTGCTGTCAGACTTACATTCGGTCCAATATTCGGAGCTCGTTTCCATCCACGCATAAATTCATCGCTCTTCCCCTCCCACACCTGTACTACCCCTGCGTCTTCCCCTCTCCTTCCTCCCTTATATCTCCATGCTCGCTTGTTTCTCCCGTCTCCCTCTGCACTTCGTGTTCCACCCACACTCCCCTCCGTCACGGGTGCGGCTCTCCTCCACTTTTCCCGCTCCCCCTGTGCCTCTCGCTCTCGCTCCGCGAGCCGAAGAGATGCCAAGCCCCGCACCTGATCCCTCGCAACCAGAAACTCCATTTCATTTCATCGCGTTCTGTAATTTCATCGCGTTTCATTATTTCGCCTCGCCGCCGTTTCGTCCGGTTTCTTTTGCTCCACGCACTTTGAATCATCTAGGGCATCGCGTTAAATACCGAGTAATGTGCCTGCGTAGTAAAGACTCCCATGTGAGTGTTTTACGGCCGGATTTAGGGTTATGAATTCCCTTGAAATACAAGATTTTACGATAATACGCCGTAATGGGGTTCTCTTTGTGTTGCATCGAAAATAAACTATTCTAGTATGACTAGACAATGAAAAAGTAAAAGCAAAATGTACAATATTATACAGGACTATCAACAAAAATATTAAGTTCATATTACGTTGTATTATTGACTTTCCTAACACCTCAAAAAATAAGTAATGCTCCAAGAAGGCTTTTTACATATTCTTGAAAATTCCTGCTCAAATATACTGTTCACTTCCAATATTGTTCTGGATCATAATTCAATGTGCGATATAGAATTGATTAGAATAGAGGGATCTAGTGACAAACCTGTCAATCTTCAGTTTTATATATTTTTATATATTTGACAAAAAAGGTTTCCAGTATTTATAAAGATTGCTCAGAATTAGAAACGTTTCCCTGCTTTTGGAAGGATATTGGCAACCTTATGTATTGAAATGCTACGCATAGTGTTCTAACAATTTAAATTTAAAATTTGGATATTTCCAAGTTTGCTGGAAATAATTGAGATGGATATTATTTATTATATTTTTTATTATTTTATAATTCCCAGTTCACTGCTAACAGTTCTTCCAGTTTTCTTTCACCCCTAAATCGTCCAACTCATTTTCGTGACAATTTCTCGCGCCCAAATATCTTTCATCTCCCTTAGAAAATAGACCACAGGGAACTATAATTTGTTAATATTGTACCAGCCTTCCCGATAATGTTTTATCAACAATTTTCAGACATTTGTTTTATTTCCCTTAACTTAATGTCGTTTCTGAATTACCTGAGGCACAAGTACTATTGCTTATTCACAGACTCAAAATTACGTACCCCTCTACATTACAGTTTGGTTCACATTTTACCAAAACAATCTGTTTTAGTTTTCTTAGGTAAACTCATTTCCATTTGTTGAATTGAAATGCCAATATCCCGTTCAATGAACATTATCACTAATCACAACTATACAATTTTGAACATCGTTTCTCCAATTTTACAATTGAAGCATGTTCAAATTCTCCCATGGACTTGGAAGGGTAGAATGTTTTCATTTTTCATTTTCAATATTTCCGAAGTATTCTGGTAATTAGAAAGTTCGCCTAAAACAAATTGTGGCGATATTTTGAGATTTTCCTTCTTTGATTTTTTTGGGGAGGGCGGAGGGTGCTGATAATGGGCCTGAAGTTTGTTAATAAATATTATTGAATTCTAACAAAAACATGGAAAAGCTACCTGTATATTGCCGCATTTGCTCTGGACGCACATTTCCAACGTTATTCATGCAGTCAAAATGTCGGTATAGCAACTTCTACTCTCATCGCTATTGTGAACCATGCAACTTTCTTACACTTTACAAATTCAGTCTAATTTTAACAAAACTGGAGATTTCTGTATTTGCTATTATTGCCAGCGATTCAAAGAGAAAATTTGTAGCAAATGTTCTATATAACAAAGGTACAGAGGTGAACGATGAAGCAACAGTAGGTGATCTCTTCTATTAGCGCTCATCCAGAACTAAGGTTAAACTATTATAGAGCATAAAATAAATTCTACATCAGAATATATTTCTCTAAAAATGTTTTCCGTGATGTTTCTTTACGAGACTTTATGAAGTCATTAGAATATTCGGTACATTAAATGAAAATTTGACCGGTTAGTTGAATTTCCGGTTAGTTGAAGATCTGTGTACATCCATTATACTCTGTGTATACTGCCATTATACATCCGGTAACTCACGTATTCTCTGTTTTCTTAGTAACCAAAATAATGTACTATATTTTCTAAAAAGATGAGTTCCATTTTTTCCTAAAAGGAACACAAATGAAATTCAAGATCATGGGGTGGTTTTCCTTCGATTCATTTTTTCTAAGACGTAAGAGAAACTTTCTTCCATGCAAATGGAAACTATCGTCAGAAAAAAGATTTTTCAAACGACAGTTTCAAACAACTATTTCTAGGATTCATATTAATCAGATGTCAGTATAAACAGTCCACTCCAAAATTTCATGTGTCAATTGTATTTCAACAATCTTAAGATGATATTAAACAAGTGAATTTGATTGATAAATTGTTTCCGGGTGCGTTAACTGCCTTGATCATTACTCCCGTAAGAGTAGTGCATGCTTTTATCATTGGAGGCAGCAATGATATACCCCAACTTGTCGGTGATATCCGACAACGACCTACACGTCGGTTTGCGGGATTTTCCCAAATCATGTATCTCCTACCAGAGGGGTTTCGCCACAGCTGAGACAAGCTCTTAGCTTCCGACTGGTCTCCCACCATATGTAGTAGTGTAGTATATGCAAGAGAAAGTGTAACTACGTAAGAAAATAGAATATTATAAGGAAAAGAAAAGATACATCGACCGCGGTCCGTGGCACGTTTGTTAAGATACTGCTCCGGCATTCACCTGGTGCTGACCGTAGAATTCCGAGAAAAATACCGATCAGAGTAGCCAGCTGCCAGAAATCGCTTCCAGATAGTGGCTAATGTTAAACAATTGAAATTGATAAGCGATTTCAAGTGACAAATAAAGTTTTCACCGCTGCGCTCTGTGCTGAGTTTCTATTCTGTGCTCTACAAGTGTTTCTATACAAATGAAGTCCATACAAACCAAAACTAACACTTATTTTATAAGTGATTGTAACTGATTAGGTACTTTTATAAATATTAAAATATTGAATATGATCGTCACATCTTTTGTTTATCTAACTATATCGCTACTCACCGGGTTATCCATTCAGTGTCTCCAGGCGTTTTCAGAAAATGATGAACTCAGTTTTGTTTCTGGACAGTGCATGCAGTTTCTTCCCCCTTCCAACGTCATTTCCTTTTCATACTACTTTATTTTTAAACAAATAAATAAACAAAGAAACAAACAAATAATAAAATAAATATCATTCGTTCGGTTTCATTCGATAGTTTTTCCTATACTTACTTTCCTGTTACGAGAAACATTCAAATCAAAAATAACAGCAGTGAAATATAAAAATTCACAATTCTGAGACCCATTGAAAAATACTAATAATGGAATATAATAAAATATTAATATTTGTTGCCTAGAACAGAAAATGTACGCGCTGTACAGAATATTTTACTGCAGGTATATTCAAAGAAGTTTTTATATTGTATTCATCTGTGAATGTCTACGTATCCAGGCGCATGGTAGGGGAAGTAATGTACAGTAAGAACACACAAATAATAATAATAATAATAATAATAATAATAATAATAAGAACAATAATATCAATAATAATAACAATAATAATAATAATAATAATAATAATAATAATAATAATAATAATAATAATAATGATGATGATGAAAAGAAAAGCCGATTCGAAAGCGGTAGCGGTCTCAGACCACAAGATCGCGTGTTCGAGTCCCGCCTCGGGCATGGTTTTGTTGTGTGTGACAGAATATTTGTGTGTGTCTATTTCATTATTCATCATCATCATCATCATCATCATCATCATCATAATTTCATCTCAGCCCCCAAGGCTAAAATCCCTGTGGTATAAAAATGGAATCATTATTAATTCCGCTTACCCTGTAGAAAAAAAGTAAGATGCACCTCCCCAGATTATCAAGTGCCCCAGTGGGATGCGCACGTATCGCGTGACCCCATGATGGCCGATTCAAGAGACAATATCATAATAATAATAATAATAATAATAATAACAATAATAATAATAATAATAATAATAATAATATTGTAATAATTTTTGATATCTTTTTTTAAATTTACTTATATTCTGGATGAAATTACAAAGTTCAGTTAATATTCAAATTTACATCTTCATTTACTAGATTACAATACAACTAATTTAATTTACTACTACTTCTGACTACTGGGGGAGGGTCTGATCTGTGGAAAGAATGAATGTCTCGGAATGTGGGCCGAGTTGAGGTGGATGTGCGGAGTTGAGTAAAGCTGGGCTTTTATGTTGGTCATTGCTATATCTAGAATATTATATAACGTGTTTGGGTCTCGAGAATAGTATGTAGGGGGAGGTTAATCCTAATCTGTTAGTACATATGTAGTGGTCTAATTGAGATACAGCGGCATTGGTGATTCTGTACCCCCAGGAAATGTATTTAGCATTGAGAAAGTTTATTGGGTGACTGGGATGTGATTAGTGACTTAAGTTAAGAAATTGGGCTTTAGATTGGATGGTTTATAAGCATAGATTTATGCAGGGGAGAGAATATGCTCTTAGTTGAATCCCAGTGATGGGCATTGGGTTTATTTGATGATATGGGATTGTAGTTTTGATTAATATGAGAATGCCACCGTCTAGTGAGTGTATTCAGTCATGTCTAACTACGTTGTATCCTGAAAACTAATACGGGGAAAGTTTTAAGTGCGACTCAGAGATGCACGTAATATCAATATTGGAAGCTAGTAAAAAATATTGACGTTCTATTCTTTTATGGCTGATGCTAAATACATTCCAATTCATTAGGGGTTAATGGGTAGTAAAGTTGAGGGTGGGCCATGGGCGGTGCTAATATAGGAGGCTACAGCTTGTAGGATATTTTGAACAATGACTGATATAATAATGTTTATGATATTAATTAATTGTGTGGATATAGAGTTAATGATCTTGTGCTCAATGGGATAATTTAAAAAACTGTATTGAGGCGAGTTATTTTGGGAGCTGTTAGCAGATTGGTTTGGGATGACGTTGTTTGAATGCTGGTTAGGTGCTGATACGTAGGTGGAGTTTGGTAAGTTTGGTATGCGGGTCGCGTTAAGTAAGTTGGGAAAATGGTGAGTGGTATTACGGGGACGGGATTTTTATGTATCAAGAGTAAAAATTTTACTACAATATAAACTCCCTTCAGAAACAAAGGTACTTTCCAGAAAGTTTCCCCCGAGAGAAGAAAAAACGTTGATGTTTCACAGCGTATTTGCTTAGTTAGGCGCGAGCGAATGACAAGCGAATCCGCTTACTCCGCTTATTGGCAAGGTCTGAGGATTCATTTTCGCGCTGCACGGCAGCGGCAGCCAACGCGCCACCGCCCGCCAGCCTCCTCTCGCCGCCCCCGCTGCGCCGCCCTCGCCGCCCCGCCGCCGCGCGTCCCGCTCTCGACCAGCAAAGCGCTAATCTCTCCGAACTTCTCGCTAATCCCCTGGCAACGGTCCGCCACCGTTCCGTCCATTTCTGCCGTCGGCCGCGCTTCTCCTCACTTCTGGCCCCGGAGGGCTCGCGGCGGCGGCGGCGGCGGCGGGCGGCGGCGGTGGCGGGCGGTGGCGGGTTGGCGGTGGCGGTGCGGTGGCGTGGGCGGCGGTGCGGTGGCGCGTGGCGGCGGTTGGTGGCGGGGGCGGCAGCTACCCACCTCGCCCTGACGGTGAGTTCGTCCGCTTGCCCGTCCGACCACATACTTCTCTGAACAGCGCGTGCTTGGTTATGAACATGTTTACTAACACAATCGTAGGCGCGAGAATTCCAAGTTGCGCACTGCCACCTGTGGAAGTGCATGGATAATTATACAAACTGCCACCGACGGCACACGCAGCCACATTACGCGGAAATAGTACTGCAACGCGTAAAATAATATAGTGTGGTATACGTTTGCGTTTACATACGTTTGCGTCTTTTTAGCGAGACTTGAATGATGGATTTTCCCGTTAACGTCTAGTGTTCCAGGTGTAACTGGGCACAACGTTTAATTAGATTTAGATTTATTTTGTCGAAAAACAGTAAATACAGTATGTGACGTAGGGGGAGAAGATAATCTGCGCACGTTTTCTTGAGTTTCAGAATCCCTTCCCGTCATTTTTACCATAAATAGTTGAAAGATGAGTAAAAGTTTAACATAAATAAAAATATGTTTTAAAAATAATCGGTAAAATCGCAAGATTTGCAATATTTGAAAAATAGTAATTTTCGTTTCCGAGTTATAGAAAACTTATTTGCATTAGTACACAATTTTTCTGCATTGCTAATAAAATAGAAATTCGCCCTTACCTCTACTCTTACCATTAAAGCAAAAGCTGAGTTCAACAAAACGTGCGCATAGTGAAGCTACATTTACGTCCAGAAGCAAAACAAGAGGCCATCTCAACATTTGCTCAATGGATCAGGGAAACTGGGCAAAAACCTGATCGAGATGGGGGTCATTGACGTACCTGAAGTACATTATTTGCTACAAACATATTGTTTTTTTAAAAAAATTATACAATAGAAATGTAAGCTAATTCATTATATCTAACTGTTTTGTTAAAATAAACATTATTTTTCTTTTTGATTATCAGTATAATCTCTAATTG
Source organism: Gryllus bimaculatus (assembly GCA_017312745.1). Taxonomy (NCBI): domain Eukaryota; kingdom Metazoa; phylum Arthropoda; class Insecta; order Orthoptera; family Gryllidae; genus Gryllus; species Gryllus bimaculatus. Next base: position 1,241,818 of record BOPP01000073.1, on the reverse strand, counting down.
TATAGAAAGAGTAATTGTAACTATTTGTATAGAAACTAATTGTATAGAAACGTTTCCAACCAAACCAAAATTAATGAAGTTCAGCGAACAACGCATTCTAACGCCAACATAGTGACGGCACATGTAGAAGAATTAAATTAACAATCATCTTTCAGATGAACGACGTTGCAATTTTTTTAAACGTCGACATTGTAATTGACTCACTCAGATCAGAAATTTCTGTTCATTAATATATGTTGTATAAAGTTTTTACATTTACTCTAAGAAAATAACGTATTACTTATCTGTTGTATTGTTTGGAAACTTAGTTGAATAAACATACGTACTGAATGTTGGTGATGAAGAAGATATGACGAATTGCCACAATTATTGTATCTAAGAACCAATGCTGCTAAATACTTGCTACCAAAGAAGCTATATTAAGAAATATTACTCAGATTCGTTATTCTACATATATTAAAAATCAAATACCTCATCAAATGGACGTAGCGTTTGAAACATTGGCTCTACCCTTTTCTAAAACCACAGCCAACACAATTTTTTTATACTTTAAATAATGAGAAAACTTGACAAAATATAGTCAACAATATGTTACAAATTTCATGCGCCCGTTCGAAGAATCTGCCATGGTGCGTAGATCAGAGAGTAAGTTTTAATTAAAGATTACGAAGTATTACACAATTTTAAAAATCCATGAGCCCCCTCGCTCGTAGCTCATGCGCGTAAGAAAGTAAATCAGTGAGGCCTCAAGTGGGCATACGCGAGGCTCTAGTAATGGCGGTCGCATGTAATATCGAATATGCCATCCTTGCATAATTAGAACAATCATGCATTTCGAGCAAACGACAGGAGTCAGAGACATGCGCATACAAAAAAACTATTAGTACAATGGCGTGTAACAAGCTTGCAAACAAACTGTAACATCCGGTCTATAACGAGATTTAAATATTTTATCAAAACGCTCGTACTCTTCATTATCAAACAATGTAATTAACAACAAAGTGTTAATTCAAGTCGAGGAATAATGCACTATCTTCAATGCGGCACACGATGTACTAATCACGTGAGCGCGCATCTACTAACTGAAGGATGCTGTCGGCACCTACCTTTACCAACATCATTTTATAAATATCAGTGCTATCCGTATATCTACTACATTCATTGTGCATCATACATATTGTAAGAAGGTATCTAATGGGGTTTATTTTAGTGAATTACAATCGTCAAAAAATCTTTAAGCATCTTAATTTATGTGATAAATGGAAAAACTATTTCAAAATCCAAAGCTTAACCTATACATGTTTTCTGGGAAGCAGTTGTATTTAAAATGTTTCAATCATCATAATTAACATTATAATTGTCTTATCACTGCACCAATTAGATGCCCAGTGTAGATGATACATGCGTTTATTTGTTTATTGATTATAAATATTGAGAAAAATATAACCAGGCGAAATATGTCGCTTTGTTCTTTTATGTATAGTGTGAAGTCAGTAAATATAATATTTTTCATCTTTTTATGTTTAACAAATACTTGCGAATGTGACTTTCATTAGAAAATCAAAGACTACCAGCGAATTATCAAATAATTACTCATTTCTGGCCGGTTCAAATCAAAGCTTAGATGAATGCACCCACCTCAAAATATATTCCTTTCAATTAACTTCATTCCATTAAAATATTCACGATTTATTATGCCATGCAATAATTGAGATAACTAATAGCAGGAATCGGTATAGTTCATTAGGAAAATTAAAGGCTATTAATTAGGGATGATCTAAATATCTTGAAAATTATAAAATTAATTGGATAATGTGCACAGCACTTACCAGACACTTAGATTATAAAAGATAGTTGAGGATTCATTCACTTAATAAATTATGATTGATATCCGAAATGCGGAAATTTCAATGTGGATATTTAGAAGAGAAATGCTTCTACCAATTGCGCTCCTTATTACCATAAACTACACTTTGTAACATTGATATTAATTTAGGAAACTTAGTGTCGTGGACATTTCTCACTGCTATAGTATATTCTACGCTTTGCGAGAAAGAACGTCGGCCAAGGCACGTATCGGGCTGTCGCGTAGCCCATAGCGAGCCACAGGATACGACAGGGGGCACTAACAACGAATTCAGAGCACTCCTGGACGCAAGCCGAGATGGCCAGATTAGGGTAACACGGGACCCTCATCCCGTCTGGTCGCAGCGTCAACTCAGACGCTAACAATGTAACACCGATAATCTGGTTACATGAGCTCAAATTTAAAATTCCCAGCCAGGTTTTGTATATGGGAGACCAAGGATCCAATCGCGCCCATTGTGGGAAGGGAGGGCCACGTGGATAATTTTAAGAACAATTTTGAAACAGAAAATGACAAAATGCTTCTCATTATAAACAATAAAATTACAAAATATTTCGAAAACAAGAGAAGAGAGAAGCCACATTTTATTTACAACTGCAAACATTCTTTGAATTTTAGGAGAAAGGTTAATTGAAAATTAATTGGAAAGAATTTCATCATGTAGTTCACTCAAGATGTCGAATTTCACGATTCGATAGGCTCCAGGCGTGGCATTCAAACAATTACAATTTCAAAAGAGTCCCTTTGGGAGAGTGAGTCTGCTATTTCCCCGACGTTCATTTAATTGCAAAATGCTTATTTCAAATATATTTCTTTTTTACTAACATGAAAGGCAGTTCAATTGAACTTCCTTTGGGAACAAAGTAAATTTTTCACTTAATGAACACAACCTTTTTATATTTCACATTAAAAATATATATTAACTAAAAATGTAGGATACAATAAAACTGTGATGACGGAGAACCTTCTTGATAGAATGAACGAAAAGGAAGAAATAACTTTAAAGAAGAATAAGAATAAATCAGAATAAGAAGAGATAAATAAATATTAATCGACAGGCTTTCATGGCATCGAGACTAGTATTTTGAAGACGTTATGTCGGTAGGACGGGAAGGAAAGTTACGGAACTGCTACAAAATGAAAGTGTCGGTGGCGATGAGAGCTGCTTATTTCCCTGTGACAATTATAACAACAAATTATTTTTTCTGGGAGATAATTACAGGATAATGTTGAGTAAACGAGAGGCGATAGGCAAATGATCTTGGCAATCCGTGTGACGCCGAATCGAAAACTGTGGTACCGACATTTCGTCCATCTTTTCGTGGTCTTCGTCAGGGCTGATCTGAGGTGACCAGGACAAGGTGGCAGAAACGTTGGCAGCACAGCCTTCGACGCGGAGTTACCCGAACAGCCAAGATAATTTGCCCAACTGGCCGCGGAAGCCTACGACTTCACGGGAGGTGACAGTGAGCCTAGCAACGATGTGGCGGGCGATCGTGTGGCGGGCGACGATATGACGGGCGACGGTGTGGCGGATTTTGACTATGATGACAGTAATGACGGTGAAATCTGTGGTCTCAACAGCGGTGAAGCTGGCAATGTAGGCGACGGTAACGGCAGTAGCGTCAGTGGTATAAGCGGTGTCGATTGCATCGGAGATGGCGGCGGTGGCGGCCGTGGTTGTAATAGCTGCGGTGCCGGTGGCGCCCCGGCCACTGCTGACGACGAGCGCGTCACGCGCCGAGAGGCAGAACAGGGAGGTCGATGCCTGATCGATACCTCTCGCCGTGGAGAGGCACTTCGGAGAAACAATGTCCTTAACGGCCGAAGAAAAGGCCGCTTGGAAAGCCAATCCCAAAAATGTTCCGCGGCGCACGCCTCTAACTCATTTCCGTGATGGGCCGCCGCCCGTCATCGCCCGCCGTCGCCCGCCGCCGCTTCACCGTCGCTTCAGCGCCGCCTGTTTTCCCAACTGTCAGTCGGCGCCGGCGGGCCGTGCGAGCGGCTGCGGGGAGCAGGTGGGGCGAACGCTCACGCGCCTCCGCGTCACTTCCCACGCGCTCTGGCAGCGGTCTCCACGCCGGGAATGAGCCCCATCGGCAGAATACAAAAATCTAATTTACAACAAGATGATTATTAATTTATAATCGAGGAGGTATCACCTACAAAGTGCATTACAATACAAATTTAATATAAAGAAACAGCCATACACGTGTTACGGGACTAATATGTCAAATTTTCAGTGGCTCTACACAGATCAAAATAAGTGAACAAATATAATTAACTTATAAATTGATATAAATAAACATAGGTATTCGAATGAGCACTGTAAAATTTATAATAATAGTACAAATGCAAGTATCTCCGAGGCAAAACACGTTTATGGCTGTTTCCTTATATTAAATGTGTACTGCAATATTCTTTGTGGTTCATACATCCTCGATTCGTAATTAATAATCATTATAATCGGGCATAATACCTTCGCTTCCACCAAGAAATATACAATAAGATTTTAATTGAATGAATTTATATGCACGCACTTACACATAATAGATACAGTAACATTGAACTCGTTTTATATTAGAGATTCTGCGGATGTTATTGGTTGATAGTAACTAATGTCATATTTTCTCCATTCTATGCAACATTACAATTGCATTGTCAGTTCTAAATAATTTTAATAGTTTATAATGTAAAATAATATAAAATTATTATATAACCGTAACTCTGTCATCTAAGGCTGACTTCAGTCTTTGTTTTATTAGAAATGGTTTAGTAAGTGTACAGTTAAACATGCAAACATTAACCTAAAGGTATTAACCACTTTGTGGTGCACACTTGGAAAAAATATAATGCGCGGCATATTGCGAAGTTATTATTCGGAATATAACAATAAAATATATGTTGAATCCATTAATGCAAAATCACATTGTAATATCCAATTGAGAAAACTCAAAATGCATTTAAATGTATCAGATTAATATTTATGCAATATGGCAGAAGGTGAAACCAAAACTTCTTGGCAGAAACAAAATAATTTATAAAGGCACAGAAAAATAGCATTACCTTATAAGTTTACAATTAGCTAAGTCACATTTTTTCCGGACGATTTAGGTGACGCCGAAATAGGCTCACTAGAAGATTGAAGAGTACAGTATAAGCAATAATGCTAATGAAATAACACATCGAAGAGGAAAACTATTCAAACTCGTATTCATTATGTTTTTTGTGTCTTTTAATATACCATTTAACATCCAATTATCGCATTCTATCATTCATGCATTCATGTCAAGTACCTATCGTAAATAATTAGTAATGTAAAGGTTTCTGTTGAAACTTTTGGGTAGGCGTTGAACATATTTTGTATCAGTAAATTTTTTCAACTTCAATATCAATAGCTATTATCTACACCATAATGATGGATTTACAAGCGACACAGCGGACACAGCGAAAATGGGATAAAAAACAAAGAATTGAAATAGGTATTTGGAGGAAACGATAGTAATGTAGGTGCGATTTTTTAATGGGAATTTAGGAGCAGATAACATGATCCGAGGAAAACAGAAAATGGATAATTTATGAACAAGTTATTGAACGACCATACAGACACAGGAAAATGCAACGGAGTGTGTAAAAGTCAAGGATATTGTGAAATATCATTTGCATCTGAAATTGAAGGATTTATTTAATCGTAATATATCATATTCACTCTTTGACCAAAAGCCACCGGGACCATGCGACCTAAAACACCAAGAGTAAAAACAACACACAAATTAATTAGAGCATTCATCACATATAACTGTTTGCAAACATGTAAGAAGCTGGAACAGAAATGGAAAAGACGCAGTGAGAGTGTAGGGCAGAAACACATAACTCAAGTATAAGAAATCGAGAACAATAATAGACAATCAGGGAGCCCGCAACTCGAGCAATAGAGGAGGAAGCAAGTACGCGGCGACCTGAAACGGCCTAGTGACTCCAGTGATGCGCCAAGAAAGCAAGAGGGTATTCGCAGCGTAACACACAAGAGAACCAGGCGCGGCAAGATTGAGCCCCGCAACGAAAAACTGGCGATAACAGAGAACGACTCATGGAATTAAGCTCATATTCAAATTACTCCGAGAATCTTAGCTGCAGAGCACGGGCGCGGACCGGAATCGACTGCGTAAGTCGCGGTGCCCCGAGGCGGAGAACCGCAGAGAGACAGGGACGTGGTTTAAATGATGTGGGGACGGGGCGAGGACGGGGCGAGGACGGGGCGAGGACGGGGCGAGGACGGGGCGAAGGACGGGGCGAGGACGGGGCGAGGACGGGGCGAGGACGGGCGCGGGGCGAGGACGGGGCGAGGACCGGGGCGAGGACGGGGCGAGACGGGGAGGCGAGGACGGGGCGAGGACGGGGCGAGGACGGGGCGAGGACGCGGGGCGAGGACGGGGCTGAGGACGGGGCGAGGACGGGGCGAGGACGCGGGCGAGGACGGGGCGAGGACGGGGAGCGGACGGACCGGGGCCGGGACTCGGGAGCGAGGACGGGGCGAGGGACGGGCGAGACGGGGGACGGGGCAGACGGGACGGGCGAGGACGGGGAGGACGGGGCCTGAGGACGGGGCTAGAGAGGCGAGGACGGGGGGCGAAGGACGGGAGCGGCCGGAGGGGCGAGGAGGGCGGTGGGGCGGGGATGGCAGGGCCGGTTTGGAGTCAAGGATGGGGATGTAGGGTTCGGTGTGGAGACGTGCCGGAGTCGGAGCGGGCGTGGCAAGAACTGGCAGACCGAGGGGCAGAATCGGGTGGGATCGGAGGCCGGCAACGCGGCAGGGTAGAAGGTCGGGGACGGGACGAAGGTCGGAAGGAGGCAGGGCGAGGGCGAGTGTGTGCGGGTTCGTGGAGGGTAACGGACGGGGACACAGCGGGGTTGGTATTGGGGCGGGGAGGGCAGGTTAGGGCGGTGCGGGCAGGGAGGGTGTGAAATGGAGTGGAGTGGGGGCGCGGCAGGGGGCGTGGTAGGAGCCGTGGCGGGTAGGGGCCAGAGTCGGGAAGGGGCAAGGAAGGGAGGAAACGGGTTGAATAGGGCAGAAGCGTCGTTCGGGAAGGAAAGAAGTGAGGTGTGGGTTGCGCGTAGGGTTGGGGGCGGCGGCGGCGCCACGGCGGAAGACCAACGCGGGGGCGGTGAAGCACAGCTGCGCAGGCGACGAGATCGGGCGCGGATCTAGAGGCGACCCGACAGGGTGGCACTCCAAGCCTACCGAGGGGAGCGGGTGTTGGGATGGAGCGTTCGGCGGCGGCGGGGGCGGGGCGTGGGAGAGGCCGCAGCTGCGGCCGGGCGGCGGGCGGCACGAGCGCGCACATCCGCCGACGAGAGGCAGCCAAAAATCGACGGTAACGCAATTTACAGCAAATGATTCCTCAATTGGAGAACCGCGCCGCCTGCTCGGCGCGCCGCGCGCGCCTCCCTGTCTTCACGTCGCGCAGTTCAACATTGAATGCATTTTGTGGGGAAGAAGTGGCGGCGCGGCGAGGGGTGGCTGCTGAGCGGGAGGGAGGAAGGGAGAGGGGAGAGAGGGAGAAAGAGAAGGGAGGGGGCGGGAAGCGCCCAAGCGGTGGGAGGCGAGGACGCGCCGGCGGATACGCATGGCCGAACAGCGAGAGTGGGGGGTGGAGGGGAAGGGGCGGGGCGGAGTGGGTGGAATTGACAAGCCATACGCACCCTCGCGCGGTCGGCGCGCGTTTCTCTGGCCAGGCCGCTGGCGCGCGCGCGCGGCCGGCTGTGTAATCTCTAGACCGGAGAAGGGGGAGGCGTTGGGTGCGCACGTTCAGGTGTCAGCCGATCCCGCCCACGGCGAACGTGAGAAGGACGGGTCTTTTTCGCGCATTATTGCGCGCCCGAGGGCGAGGACAGGCCCTGACCGTCCAAGCCGAAGCGCTCGGCCACTGGGGCGCTGCAGCAGATCTCCACTTTTTCGCAATGGTTGAGGCGAATATTGGAGGGAGTGAACGCAACCGGGAATGGCTCATTTAATTTTCGTTGTTTTAGATTTGAATTTCGTGAGACGTTGCCGTGATTGACACATTGATTGGGTGATTCTACGCGCATGTCAGGTCCATTTACCTAAGGGAGGCTGCTGGCGAAACTATTTTACGTCATTGAACGGATGTCGACGCTTGGCATCGTTGCAGCCGCTCCCTCTACCGCTCTAGCAGTCACAATTTAGCGCACGAGACAGGAAGTGCTCTCTGAGTATGTTATTTTTTCGACGTTAGAGATGAGAGCACCACCACCGCAATTTTCATGTTAGTTTATATGAGGCATTTTATTGCGTTTATTAACACGGACTTATTTTAAATTCTTTAAAACAGCTTTAATACCTTTATAAAAACAGCGATATCTAACTTTTTTGTTCTTAGGGATAAATATATAAAGGAAACAAACTCCGGAAACTTCAATGATATTTATTAGGTTTGCATACATATTTATTTAATTTTTCATAGTCAATTATCAAGGACAACAAAATGTTCAATAAAATCTTAAAATTTGTTAATTTCTATACACATGATTTTAATTTTATTTATTTATATTAATTTCAAAGAGGAAGTTTCGCATAATATCGAATGAAGGTATAAAATGACCTTCATAAGCTCTCTATAATATAAGATATAAAAATGCTTACTTGATAATTATAACCATTGTTATGAATGATACAGATTAATGATCAGCCACTACATATTCATAGAAGCTAGAGGAATAGCAATTCGAGACTCATGAAAGTATATTGTGGTTCTTAGGCGGCAGTGAATATACAGTTTCTCAACATGGAATTATGTACGCAGTTTTGTTTATCTAATGTTAATTCTGATTGAATTAATATTTATAAATTGATCAGGAGCAACGCTTTTGTGTTCTTTTGTCAATAATATCATAAAGAAAATGTTTTTAAATTGTATATTGCAGATAAATAAATGAAGAACAACAAATTAATACATTTCATAACATCTTCCTATCTTGTTTCTCCCGCTAGCTTAATCATCTACCTACCAGACGAATCAACGTCCTCTAATTTATCGTAACGTAGTATAATTACCAAACTTCAAATAACCAGCCAATTTAAATACAAACCTTTTAAATACATTCATTTTTAATGTATCAAATATTGAGAACATTAAATATTAATATCAATAAAAAGTAATATGTCTGTATTTAATTAGGTTGATTATTTTGAGGTTGATACAATATAATACAGACGTTAATTATGTAGGTCTAAGGATCTGAAGACATTGTCAAGTGGCGTTTTGATGAATACACCTCAGCCACAAACTAGTACAATGCACGCCTCAACGCTTTCCAACGCTGGGTTAGCGGCAGTAAGGTAGACATAGAGGGGGTAAGAGGGTAGGGTGTGAGATTCGAAAATGCGCAAACGCACTCGAAGGTGGACGTGTAGAGGACGCGAATGGAGGGCGGAGTGGAAACGATAAACTGCCCTTACAATGGGCGCGCGTCCCGCAGAACGCGCTGCTGAGGTTTAATCTCTGGACGACGCGAGGCGGCTTGCGGCTCTAGGCTTTGGCGATGTACGCACAGGTGACAGTCTGCCGTCTGCAGAGGACGCAGCTGAGGGGTCCTCTTCAGTATCACGCGCTCGTGCCGGCTGAGATGGCTCAGGGCATCAGCAGTGGCCACTGCACTTTCTAATCGGGATTTTAGGATTCGAGACCCGACGGTGGCGGACATTCGGCACTAGCTACATAGCTCGAATGTCACTGCCGGCTGGGGGAGAATTCTTGCCGCCGGCTGCTTTGATCGGTAGTCTAATGTACGTTTTCCCAACAACACAGTAAATATCGAAACAGTACATTAACAAACGCGCCAAGGACAGCGTGCGATCATACCTTCCTCATCATTGTTCCCTTCCACTCCCCTTACACATACACACACGGACATGCAGTTCACTACCTGACATTTTGGAATACCAATAGAACGCTTAGATCTTGTCGACTGTGGCGTTGTCTCACTGTCCAGCAAGGATGGAACACCCCACCTCCCGGGTGAAATGCACTACACCAATAGAAAATACGCTCATACTAGTTGGCGTGCCGGGAAACGATATAGTCGTTCAATCAATCGCTCTTGCTTGTGAGGGTCTCACCGTAAGCACATACAAGCTTTAGTAAACGCAGAATTCAGCAGAACTAATTGTTGTCTCGTAAGATTTAGAAGTCGGGTCGTGAAATGCTCCGAAGATTCGAAACTAAAACATTATATAATTCAACTGTCATTGAAAATATCTTGACAAGTTCATCAGTAGAAGAAGATAAATATAAAAGAAGTGACTGTGACCATGCAAATCATCTATCAAACCTGCAGGAGAACAACTAACTTGTACAAAGGATGAAAAAAAAAGGAGTATTAACATTCCAAAATGAAGTGTTATTTCAATTATTTAACTCTATTCTGTCTTATTTAATACTACAAAAATCGTATTGAGTGATTGTAGTTAGTGTGAGGGTGAAATTAAAAGCGAAAAATGATACAAAAAGAGACAGAAAGAAAGAGGTAAACATAAAAGGTGGTAAAAGAGAGGAAAATTGATATAAGTGTACATATGATTGAATAGTACTTTATTCTAGTGGGATACCTCAATTTTATTCACAAACATTGTTTTCACGCTAAAAACAAATTTTATTGCTTAGTTACTAAATGAAAAAAAAGCATTAAAATTGTAGGGTAGAACATTTATGTGCCAAGTGGAATAAACAGATTTTCAGCAAAAACAATTCTCCAAATCTGCGTCTGGAATTTAAAGCATAGCTTTTACTGAAAATTCGGAACCAGTGCAATAATACCGAAATTTTGAACCCCCTAGATCAAAATCAAAAAGGGGTAGGAAGTTAACCAAAAGTGTTTAATTGCAGTAAGAAATTAGAAGATCAATTTACTAAAAAAGGAAAGAGAAGAGTATGGGGTAATATTAAAAGCGTAATACAGACTCAATTAAACGATTGCCAGCATTTTTAGATTTAAATATTACAAGATCTCCACCAACATGATTTATAGTTCTACAATATAAAAAGGAAATAACTGTAAGAATATATAATGCTTAAAAATAAATTAAATTATTTTACAAATTGACTTATTTATTACAAATACGAGTATAATATTTGAATGCGCGATGGTGAAGTTAGTTTTGTAAAAAGGAGCAAATGAAACTGAAATGTTTTCCATAAAGCTCACCAAGACTATAATCTACGGAATAGATTACTGTAATTTATCATTATCAATCATCATCAACATACTTTGTAAAATACAAAAGATGACTGATGGCAAATACATAGATGATGAGATGAAGTACCGTCTTGAAATGACGAATACATCGATCAATCATTTTTGTAAAAATTCAATATTATGGTAATAACAAATAGAATATTACTAACATCACACGAAGGCTTTGAGTAATGAATGAGGGCATAAGAATATAAGTAATGGACTTTGTTTTATGCCAATAGAATGTTCATTTTTTACATTTAGAAATTGCTGAACTTTTGTCACCAGTTCACAAAGATACATTGAATTAATGTCCTAAAATTAGTATTTAAAAAAAATGATAATTTCATCATGAGGAATGTTCCTATTTGAAGTCTACAGTTTAATTGCTGAGTGAAGAATTATAATTCCAATATTTCAACTAAAAGCCCTTCCCACTAATATGCAATTCTCTGAGTTTGGTCAAAACAATACATTAATTTATATTTAGTTACTTACGTAAAAATTAACTTGTTTTTGGTTACACTATACTTGCTTACGAGTTTAAGAAATGTAGGGCTTGAATATAAAATTATATCTGTGTCTTGCAACGATGTATTCTAATAATTGTGGTTTTCGAAAGGTTGTTTTGAGAGAGCGCGAACTTCTTCACTAAACATGCTAAAAATATTTCATCTGTTAAAAAATAATGTATGCAAGCATTGTCAATCTTTATAGAATAATCGAGTAATCTGCGTCCTTGCACCCCTCACTCACGGTTTGACCACTTCCCGTCCACCGATCGATACAAATGAGGTGTCATTTGATGTTTCTCGTCTCTTGGTGCAGAACAGATGCGTTTTCTGATCTATCAAAAAAATAGAAAGTTCTCCAAAGAGTATGTTATTGAGTTTTTGCGCTGTGGCCTAGTGGTGGCCGCGCGAACCACATGCCCCAGCGTAACCGGCTCGGTTTACATTTAATGACAGCTAATTCTGATGCCATTGAAGTAGCCCACGACAACCAGACGATGAATGGCACAGGTCTCAAAAGACATCTCCCGGACGCTGCTGTTTACATTATGCGGTCCACGGCTTGAAACACTCAGAAAGAAGACAGAGTCAGAGTTGTGACCTCACAGGATATTTATCGTTTTATATGATCATTTTGTTAAGTGTAGCACATACGATTGTGCTAATGTAATAATCCCCTTTTGTAGGATTCTTTTAACTACAAAAGTATTATTATATGTATCTACAGAAATGGGAAGGCATTTTGTTAAATTCCAGCTTGCCAATGTACACATTTCCGTTAATAATACGCTTGATAATGCAATGAATGAATTTACTCTTTACGACAACACGTATGGGAGCGTTTGGATAAGGTCCTCCAACATCGTGTACTGGGGTGGGTACTGGGTACTTCGATCATCGTGTACTGGGTCTTTTTATTTAGAACTTGACTAGTAGAAATTTTCAACATATGAAAATATTAATAACAAATTTAAACGTTTTCCACATTCAGCTCGGGTGCAGGTACTTAATTAGTACCGTGCTTCTTATTAATTCACTATTTATAAAAATCGTACCTTAAGGAATACAACAAAAAAGTCTTATAATGTAAAATATCCCAACAATACTAAATCAAAATTAGATTGATACTAAATTGAAAAACAAGTTATTTAAAGTTAGTTCCTTCCAAATTTAGCAAGGGACTCACATTTGTATAATGGCATCATATATTCATATAAACCGGATTTGAAAACCTAATATGATCTTTTTCTGAATGAGGATATTTACATTTTATTTTTATTGGTGAAACTAACTGTTTTACATCTAAAAATTAATATGGCGTTAATTGCGTCACCTTTAGATGTTGGTGTCACTTGCTTCTGCATCATACCACTCATTGCTAACTTACGTCTACATTTCAACACACTCTTGGTGCTTACATCGCAAATTCATCAATTCAATTTTTAAACGTTAGTTCACGACATAAACAATGATTTGTCTGACGAATTATTTTCTGTCATATCCATGGATGCGACTTCTTTGATCTTATAGTGCATGTTTAGAATAAAATGAGAGATATATTTCAATATTGAAGTTGTGTATCCGAACTTACACTAAACTATTTTAATTTCATTGTCCACTAACAAGTACGTCGCCTTCTGTTAATTGTTAGATTTGTACATTTTGTATTTAGAAACCAAAGGCTTGTGAATACTTTGTATTGTAAACAGTATTTAAATATTTAGAAATGCGTTTATTGAGTTCTGTGGATTGCTGTGAAATTAGAGTAAAATACCATATAATTTACCATCATCTCTATTTACATTAAAATTAATCAAATGTGATAAAAATAATATTCCTAAAATGTGACACTATCAAGAAGTGTGTGAATATTATTCCTTTTTTCCTTAATCATTCTCTCCCAAATTCGTCATGCTGACCCGTCCGAGCATTACCATTGTGCATGTATTAAAGTATTGCAAATTCATATTCCTACATTCAAAGTTTCCGGATGAACAATTTTTCGAGATACAGACATGCCATTTGAATACTAATGGCGTTCTGGTCATAAAACAGATGCTTGAATTTATTTTCGAACCAGACCAAACAGCTTGGGAAACTCTTCAATCATTTCCATCCAACTGTTTCCATTGCAGCGCCTCTGACCGAGAGGTTTTTGGGTTCGTGTCCCAACGGTGACGGATTTTCAACACTGGCCTGATAGCTAGGTGGAATGTAGGAGAATTCTTGAGGCTAGTTACTCTGATCGGTAGTTTTTCTAGTTTATCTCAATACCAGGCGAATCGGAGGAGTACCTTAACAAACGGGCCACCAACCGCGCAACATCTTTTATTCATCTATTTGGTCAATACTATTTCTTTACTCACACATACATTTATATATACTACATTTCCACATATGTCGGGAGACCAGACAGGAGCTAGAGATTGTTCAAGCTGGGGCGGTGACCCAACGGGGGAAATACCTGGAAAAAATTTTCGCGCAGGCGGACGTGAGTCGGACGCGACGTTCTAGTGGGAGATGAACACCGCCACCTCTCGCAATATGCATATATGCACTGCACTTCTGGGTCTAATGACCACCGCAGTTGACTCGCCCGGAATCACAAGATAACCAGTCGTATAATCCCATCGTATTTTAAATCCAGATTCTCCAGGAACACGATTAAAGCTGTGCTCAGATTCGGGGGTCTGTATCACATCTGTAAGGCGTTGGCCTTTCCGATGTCGCCAGCTCCGCACCCCATCACTCTCTCCGCTCCGGCAAGTCTACCTCGTGCCGCCTCGCCCCCTCCTCCCCTCTGTTTCGCCCTTGCGTTCGGCGCTGCGCCACCTGGGTCCTGCGCGGCTAATGCTCCGAGTAACACATTAAGCAGTAATTTGTTGCGCCAAGTTTTGCCAGCCATCACTCTTCCATCACCGTCTGCGAGGCATCTCCGCTCGCTATTTGTTAGAGATGAAAGCGTTCCAATTACTCGAGCGCCTCACCGCCGCCGTCGCCACCGGAGTCTTCGTCCCCTCGTCCTGTGCCCCCACACCCTGGCACGTCCTTCGTCGTTTGGGGCGGGTACCTCCTCCGGCGCGCCGACCACGTAGGCACAGCCGTCGCTACGTTGTCGTCCACGACACGCGTGGAACGTTTGCACTGCTTCGTCACAGCTTCGGTTGGTGCTGGCGTCGTAGACTGCCTCCAATTTTAATGGTAACGCGAACGGTATTAATAGATCAACCGCGGTAAGTTCTGCCATAGTTCGTGTTTGTCTCACATTCCCCGAATGGTGATAGAGATTAGGATGGGTTTTGGTCTCGTATCTTTTAGACTTACGGGTTAAGACTTCCTTAAAATATAATTTTTTTATTATAATCAGCAGTAACAAAACATTTCCACCCATACCTGGGATGAATGGTTTTGATGGATTCGTGATGAGAGTTGATGCGGATATATTATGAACAATGATTGTATGAGAGGCAGAGGAAAAAGTAAATCTCCGAGAAATCCTACAGCGAACCCGCTTTGTGCACCACAAATTACATATGTGGGCTGGGATCACACAAATCGGTCCCCAGAAGTGAAAGATGAGCAGTAGCTACTAAACTGCATGCCTCATCACAGAGACAGTTTCCTATGGTGGGGATCAGTCTATTGTTGGTCTCTTGGAATGGGAATTGGGAAAAGATGGGTAAGAATGGATCGCTCGCGGTCCGTGATCCATTGTTTAAATTATGCAATTTGCATTTCCCAACAAATTGCTATTCCTCTTTATTCAGACTACATTTGTTAGTATCATTGAATATTTTTTTAATTATATGGAATGAAAACGAACTGTACTTAATGGAATGACATAGTAGTTTACGATGATTCTGCTGTGTACATTATCGGAAATTCATTGCCAAAACGAAAAAAAACGATTTTAAATATAGATACTATTTCTTCACTTAATATGTTGATAATTTTCGGTGTTCTTTTCACTATACCTAGCGTAAGTTTTATTAGAAATATTCATGGAGTCTTCTTAACATCACAGTCACTCGTAAGTGAAAAAAATAAATCATACTTGATCCTCCAGTCTATGAACACTTCAATGTCCATCATGGGTGTGCCGTTAATAATAAAATGACATACCGTAATTTATATTACACAGGTTCCATTTGCGATGCAATATTTGACGATATATGAAATTGTTGAAGCTTGTAAGGATGCAATGCTTCGGTAGAAAAATGAGTATAATAATAAGCCTTGGACATCGCTAATCGACTTTCTGAGCGTGACCCTATGCGCGAAAGCATTTTATGGCGTATGAAACTCCCCTTTAACAGGTGTCCAGCGAACTAAGCAATTTGCCCAAGATATGTAACAGCTATTGATTTACGTTAAATGGCTTGATGGAACGTTTTAGATCATCTAGGGTATGTTTAACGGATAAAGAGCGAATAAGTATAATTAGAGACTTAAGCAAGTAATGTTCACATTAACCAGAATGGGTGGATGAAGTCTGAATCAGGAACAGCATCGAAGCTTATTTCGAACTTAAATAGGATGAATATGACATTACCCAACACGAGGTGGCTAGGGTAAGAGAACGTACGTTACAGTATAGATTAATACTATTAATATTATATAGTATGTGATAAAGAAGGATTAGACTTACGAAGGAAGTTTATGAGGCTAGTGAGAGACAAGGTGCGTAGTTGCGAGTTCCTGTGTGTCTTTCATGTGTACACTCCTAATCACACGGCACCACTAAACATCTCCTTAGTAGACTTGTCTCCTTGCATATGCGAGTTGCCAATGAAGCTTCGGAGTAATATAGACTGCGTGATATATTGAGATCCCTTGACATTTGGTGGAAAATAGGTTTCTCGTGAGATCCATTGCCTTGGCCTGGCTGGAATATACCATTACTTATCATCACTTGAAACCTGAAGACGATTACGGCCCAGCATTGACCGGTGTTCTGCCAATACCACTTCTGACGTCACGGACGCAAGGGCGTTATGAGTATTGCCTCTGAGTATATGTCGCGATGTCAACACATGGCGCAAGTAGTAGTGTGGTCAAAATTGTCCAAAATATTATGAATGATATGTCTTCTGAGTATCTAGCTTTATTGAAATAATGTTTGCATTCACGAACTGTCATTCAACAATATTGATTGGGTGCAGCTCCAAAAGATGTGTTTGTTGACAGTTCAAGGCTGCGTGTACGTGTTATTCACTGATGAAATCAGGAAGGGGGGCTTGATGATCATTTTCTCTACAAAATCTAACAGTTTTTAAAATATATCTGAAATTAAAAAAAACTTGACCATATTTTGATTGCATCACATGGCAAAGAAGAATTTTCATGATGAATGAATATTTTTCTTGCTTATATTCACAGTACATATGTAGTATAAAGTAGTATAATTCTGGTCATTTGGTAGATTTCTCCATTCTCTTCAATGTTCCCACTATGAGGCTTCAGTGCAGGGCTCAGAGATGAGGTTCTATACTGTGATTGATTCAAGTGTTTGGTGATTTAGGGCATCATTCAAGTACTTCAGGACCAAATTATGTCGACTAATAACTACAACATATATACAACTAATGAATATTGATGTCGAATATAGAGAATGTCATTGACAACCAGAGACAAAGATGACTTGGTCACTGAATGCACACATTTGGCCAACACACATTGTCTACACCGGCACAACCTGCCAGTAAATATTATACAGCAAGCACTGGCAACCAAACATGGGCTTCGGGTAGAAGAGGAAACCATCCGTTACTATGAATTCAAAGCAAACCCGCCACAGAAAATAATCAGTTCAAAATGTATTATCACAATCCAATACATACTGATTAAAACTCTGGCAAAAACAATCATTCTACCACTCAAAATACAGGAAAGGAAAGTATTCATCATTAACGTATTCATCATTGACGCCCTGGGTATCGTTAAAGCAGAAATATACAAAATTTTAAAATATATTCCACTCTTAATAAAACATAACAAATACACCAATTTCAATCCGTTGATATTAGAACTGTCATAACAGCAATTGTTTTATAAAGACAGAGTGTATTATTTGGCAAAAAATAGTTTTTACCCTACAAAATTGTTCCAAGAGATTAAAAGCAATCCCTTCTTGAAACCTGCCGTATTTTACATATGTTTGTATATACGTAAAGGTAAGAAACCTTGAACCTCGGATGAGAAATACCCCAGAGGAATAGGAATATAATTTTTTCAAATTTCTATTAGAAAAAATATGATTCTATTAAAATACTTTAGAAAAAGTAAACATCAGAAACTTCTATTCTTACCACCAACCAGTAACCAGTATAATAATATTGTAATGGTAACTTCCATTACAACATTATTACTTTTTTTTTGTTATTTAAGGTCGCATCATCTACTAGGTCATTAGCGTCCACTATTGCTTGTAACGGTATGGTAACTGTGGGTTGACACGATAATGATGATGATAGGGGGTGAAAGGACGAAACACAATACAACCATGCCCGAGGCGGGACTCGAAGCCGCGATCCATCGGTCCGAGTTCGCTACGGCACTACTGCCTTAGCGATCTCGGCCACCGGATCGACATTATTACTTTATTTAGTTAGTATTGTATCATTCGTGTGAGTTAACGCGCTCCAGAATCGTCGAGAGGAATAGCTGAGCGTGCCACTCGTGCGCCATGTGCTATTTCTGCGTTGCAGCCTTTGAGGGCGGTGCGGTCCGGCGCGGGGCGTTTAGCAGGTCAACCACCCCCGCACTGATGTGGTAACACGTCGATTCGCAGCGTTCGCTTTGTGCGGCGCGGCGCGGTGCAGCGCTGATGTGGGCGTTGGGCGCGGCCGCACGCCCGCCGCACGTCCTCGCCCGGCGGCGGCGGCGGAGGCGGCGGAGGCGGCGGAGGCGGCGGAGGCGGCGCGGCGGCTGGCGGCTGGCTCTCGCAGGCGCCGCGGAGAGAGGCGAGTGTTTGCTGATTCCGGCCGCGCGAACTCCTGAGGTTATTGGCGCCGTAATATCCCGGCAGGAGGCGGCGTACCTCCCACGCTGGAATGTGAAATCAGGCGTCGACCCACACATGTGCTTGAGGAGTGATTGATTGATTGATTAGTTATTCCGGGCGCGTCAACTGCTAAGGTCATTTGAACCGTAAGTGTAGCGCTTAAATTATGTAGTGCGTGAGGTGGCGGTGACCTCTGCTGGCTGGCGAGATGCGGCTCAACCAGGTATCTCCCACCAGCCGGGCACTTCCCCAGTCGGAACACGTTTCCAGCACGTGTGGTAGTGTAGGGCACGCAAGTGTGTGTGCGTAAGTAAAGCGTGATGACAAGCCAAGGAAGAGGAAGAAAAAATTGCGCGAGGGTCGCTGTCTGTTTGTTAGGATGTGTTGAACGATGAAATCACGGAAAACTACCAATCAGAGCAGCCGAACTCTAGAATTTTCCTCCAGACAGCGGCTGAACTCGGCATTTCACCGTCCAGACTCAAGCGCTACGATCTACTGATCAGGGGCACTGCAGTGACATCAATTGATGCCCTGAGCCAACGAAATCTGTTTAGCTTGAGTAGTTTTCTCTCCTTTAGAAAGGCACTACCCTAGCACAGCGACAAGCACTAAACTCGGGACTGATGTCCCGTGTGAAGTTGTGCAGCTGTGTGTGGTTGTAAAGGGAGAGAAGGAGGCAAGGATGCGGAAGAAGGAACCACGTGAAGGCCGTGGCCCGTTTGTTAGGGAACTGCGGCGACATTGGATCATTTTGATCGGAAAAAGCAGAAAAAAACAACTGCTCAGAGCATCCGGAAAGTGGAGCAGCCTCCCAAAATTGTCATCAGACGGTCGTTGAATTGTATACCTCTACGTAACTAATATCATAAAATCATCCACTGACGAGACACGAACCTAAGAGGACCTTCCAGCCGAACGAATACCTACGCACGCACGCCAGCGCACGACTGGAAAAGCGCAAGTCGCATTTGGTATTCAAACCCGAACCGTGTTTCTGGGTTGCATTCGTTTCCACTAGAGGGACGCGCGCGGCGCTAGAGGTGTGAATTAGGGGACATGACACCAGCTCCGCCGACAAATGTAAGGCTTGGAAATATTTTAAACGATGCCTCAAAATTATGCATTATTTATAAAAGTGTCTAATAATCATATATTTTTATTTAAAATATGTAACACGTTAAAGATCTCGGAGCAGACCTGGATAGGTCGCTAAGTCGCTAACTGCCTCCTGTCTGAAAGGTCGCGGGTTGAATCCCGCCCGAGGCATGTATGTTTGTGTGTGTCCGTGTGCCGTTAACGTCATCTCTAATGTTACAGTGGTCGCTTTTTTCACGTTAGTAATTGAAGAGTGACCTTAAATAAGTAGAAAATGCTCTCAGTGTTGGATTATTTCAATGTAAAAATAAGTTTTTACAAAAATACATTTTAAACATTTGTTTTTAAAGTATTTATGCATTAAAGTACGAACTAAAGTAATGTATAAATTATAATCAATATTATAAATTCAATTAAAACTATTTATTTTAGTTTTAAAATGGTACCCGTTTTAAAATGGTACCCTCTTAATTATTTTCTAAATTAGCTTCAATTGAAAGGTGGGGCTAATCGTGGTCGTCTCGTTAGTGCGGTTGTCTTTCGCTTCTCTGTTCGGAATTCAAATCTCTATCAAACGTGCCAGAAGAATGAAAACGAAGAAAATAAAGAAACGCCGTCGGCACATGTCGAATTTGTTAATGGTACCTTTTTACACGGGACTAGTAGAGTAAGTGTTTCATCCTAGCATTGGTACGTGGAATTTGCAAATCGTGTCTTATTTCCGGTTCTTGTACGTACGTATAAATGGATAGCAAAATGAAATTCACCTCTTAATCCCTTATTCGCTGTCAAATTACCAACTAAGGCAATATAAATATCAGTGATAAAGTATTGTTCTCTGAAGGCGAATATGAAAGTCAAAGCAGAACTGGAGACTGGAATCTCGCTGGCAGTCAGAATATCAAAATTCTCTGCAATTACGATCTTGCAGAGGTTAATTCTATGAGTCCAAGAAATATAAATAAAAAAAGAAATTTGACCCTTTATATAAAATGAGTAACCGACATATCATTTCACGAAAAGTATTCATTTCATTCTGTTCCGTTACCATCATCCATTACTTTCATGTATTTAATATATTTCAACAATATTAAGACAGTGGAGTGTAGACTATTAACTTCATAAAAAAGAAAGTATAATTTAATTAAACACTAAAATATTATTTTCACATTTCGTCATCACCGAATAACAAAAAGTAGGGAAAACATGCCCAACAACAGTGTACGAACTCGTTAGTGTCAGGTTCCTACGGCGAGGAAGTAAAAATCATGCAAGTATGAACCGCAACACACAATGTTTCTTCTTCTCATTACGCTCTACCTGAGGCACGTATTTTTTTCAGCCGGAAACAAAAAAAGAAACAAGTCATGTCTGTATAAACCTGGCACCTACTATTTTTACAAGCAACGTTGTATCTTCGTTTTACTAGATCAGCACCGACTCCAGAAGAGACTCCGCAAGTAAACACAACATCGCGAAGAGGAGATGGAGAGGGCTAAAATAAAGAAGCAGCATCGGCGGAGAAATGAAAACACACGTCGAGACGAAGCCGATCTGAAAGGGCTGGCCGTGCCGTTCGTCGCGCCGCGTACGAGGGGCAGAAGGGAAACGAGGATTGTGGTGGGATTCGAAGGGACGGGGGCGGGCGAGCAGGGGTGAGGGCAGTAGGTTTCGCCCACACGAGCCCCAGGCGGTAGGATTCAGTTACTTTGAGCTCCAGCTACCCCGCCTCCCCGTCCCCCAGACTCCGATCCCCATCCCTTCCAACCCACCCCCACCGCTGCTTCTCTACGACCGCACGGTGCCTACATGGAGCGTGGACGGCAGGGAGGGAAGGAGAAAAACGGTGACTGGCGGGGCGGAGAGAGCGGCGGGGCGGTGGAGAGTGGGGACAAGAGACGTAGGGTGAGGCGAGGAACGACGGGCGACACCGACACGCGTCGCTCGAAATAGCGCCGTCATTAGCCAGTCATTAGTAAACAACGCCCACAGTGAATTAATTATCCCCGCAAATATTCTAGCATTCACTTGATCAAACGTTTCGGCGGAAGTTATTTGCCACCAAACAAACGCGCGGGGACAAAAGATTCCGGCAGAAGCCTTTCATTAGCCGCGTAATTACCTCGCGCCGTGTGACGCCGCGCAGGCTACTGGCAGCGGTGAGGGCTGCGTGGGGGAGCCGGGTGGGGGCCGTAGGTTCCCGTGGGGACCAAGGTGAGAGAACGAGCAACGAGCCACGCACTGCAGAGAGCACGAGAGAGGATGGTGGAAGCAGGACCGAAAGAGGAGAGCGCAGATGGAAGTCTGAATTGGGAGAACGATTGGGAGGAATGCACAGAGAGGAAAAGAAAGGAAAGAAATGAAGCGGTGTAAAAATGTGGTAGCAGGGCAGTTATTTAAAGAAACGAAATACGAATTATGAGAAAAGGGAATTGGAGGACCGAGTGGAGAGCAAGAATAACGATTGGAAGAAAAAATTGAAAGTGGAAAATTCGTATTAATGTAGGGTATGTTGTAAAGTGTCTAGGGAAAACTGCATCCCGTTTGAACTTATCTAGGATAATCGAAACGAACCAATGAGAAGAGGATGGTAAATTATTATGGCAAACTTAAAAAAAGGATAAATCGTTAGTGCTGAGATTATTGGATACGTGAGACACGAGTATTACAATTATGAGAACAGAGAGATTCAGAGTAACGTAGAAAACGGTGCGTAGGAAAGTCATTTACGAAACATATAGAGGCAACACACAAAGCTTCATTTGATGACAGTAGAACGAGTAAAACACATTCAAATGCACAATTTAGCTCACCAAAATAATCATACGAAAAGAAATTTAGAGCTTAGTTCTCACTAAAATAACCCAAATACATTCAGTATTGAAAAAATACTGGAGTAGAGCTAGGATATACACAGCTATTACATATATCATTGCAATTACCGTGCATGGCTTCACCGCCAAAAACTGCAATATTTTTCACACACCTACACTCAAACAGGTGGTAGTTGCATGCACAAAATGTATTCACAAAAAAGCCTCTAACCAGATACGCAATGAACCGCCCTTATTTGGACGCGGATATTGTCTGCTATCGACACGATCGCAGTGTATTAAATGGCTCGACCGACACTGCGCTACAATGCACGGTTCGTTATTTGCTCATCCATTGTTCGTCGATGCGAGTGACGTCAGTGAAAGATAAATAACGGTTCTTTACACCATCTATTGGCCGATCGAATTGACTGTTGGAGATAACGAAGAGTGCGCAAAGACGGGCTGTAAAATTACGCATCGCTTTGGAAAAGGGTTTGAAGGTTCAATCAATATGCCTTGCATTTGGTTTGGTATATTTTTGACAATACGGTTTAAAAAAGATCTGTAATGTGGAATGCTTCACAGGAGATGAAACAAGGGTATTTCTGAGATTAATGTGAAACACAATATTAATAATAATATCTCTTCATTTGTGTTTTATTTAAAACGAGAAAATCTTTAAATAATTATCCGTCCATAATTATTTAGTATACAAATAGAGGGGCAAGTATTATTAACAAACTAAATTTTTTATTTTAACGCAAAAATTGTTTTATATTTTTTGTATTAGAAAACGCATTTGCTCGATTTAAAAACATCAGAATTTTTTGAAAGTGATATTCAACTACCTTTCTCAATCAATAAATCCAGAGCGGATCATAAAATATAATACGAACCACAAAGAAATTTCCAAGAGTACTAGTATTTAAGTAGAGACGACAGACCACTTCAGAACCTACGAACCATCTCTTAAAGAGATTCAACCCTCCTTTTCGCCATCTCTCGCCCATCAAGGAAGAAGCCAACTTTTCTAAAGACACAGGGGACCGCGTCGAGCTTAGTCACCCGGTAAAGCCACTCTAAACCCTCGCTAATATCTCCTCTTGGAAACATTCCGCTTACTCCTTGGGTCGGGGGAAATTGGAGCCCTGGCCGCGAGCGACTCGCGCAGGAGGGGAAAAGGAAGGGGCAGCGGAGGGGAAATGGAGCGCATCGCACGGGAAGACAGCGGAGGGACAGGGCGGGGTCGGGGTCGGGGTCGGGGAAAGGAGAACTGAAGTTTTCAACTGTGAAGTAAAAGGCTCGCTGTTACTACGGTGGGGCCATAGCACTGCAGGGAAAATACGGCTGCGGCCTCAGTGACCCGTGTCGTGTCAAATAATCGTCATCGTTTTGGGTGCTCTGTTTTTTCGCTACGTCTGCACGAGCTTACCTTCAAGTTAAGATGTTCTTACCTTTGTTACACAATTTTGTCTTACTACATTACACTACATGTAACTTTAGACTACCACTCGTCCTTATTTCTTTCATCTTTCAACCTCCCCTTTCAATTACATTTAATATCCTTCTCCTTTTGAATTTCATTCAATTACTTGTGATTTTAATTATATTTACAATTCAAATATATTCATTAAATATTTTAATTTTAATTTGTACGATATTACGATGTTTCTTTTCCGTGTATTTTCTCCCTCAGTTTTAGCAGGACATTCTTGGCAACATGCGAATATTTTATATAGTGACGTGACCATACCATATCTAAGTGGTCATTCAACTGAGAAAGAATCAATCATCTTGTTATTATGTTTATATTTGTAGTGAATCTGAACAAATTATAAAATTTTTAATGTGATGGATAATGAGTATTTATGAAAATAAAAAAATGTAATGTATATAATACTTGTAGAGTACGAACGTTAATTTCGTTCTCCAACCACGAGTACTTCACATAATGACTTTATTGTTTATTGGCGTAATGTCATATTTTGCTAAGTAAAATAGCAAGAATATATATTTTCAATCTCACTTTGAACCTCTGATCGCATCACCGTATTTTTAAAAACAACTTGCGATTCGCAAGTAAAGATGCATAGAGAGGTAAGTGTTCTAAAATAAATGATTTCTTTATTTTTCATTACAAACATTGTTTACTCCATTTTTCTATTAGAAACCGTAAAACCCGTTTGGAAAGGGTTTTATTGAGAACGATAATGCTACAAAATATTTTCGAACAATTCTAAATTACTACACAAGTAAATGCTCTTCAAAAGCGTTCCGAGTGTTTTACGACCTTGCTGAAATCAATAGAGCTGTCGAAGGTAAAACCATTTTATGTAAGACTGAATGCCGTCTGAGGATTCTGCAAATAGTGAAAATGAAATATAAAAGGTACAATCGAGAATAAATGCTTTGTAGATAACACTCTCGAAGAGTTGTCTGGGATTTAGCAAGGAAGATCAATTGTCTTTGAGTATAAATGCAAAAGGTAAACGGTTAATGCTACGCTACAGTATTTTACAGAACCTACAATGTTGGAAGAAATTTTAATTTACTTAACCGAATTAAATATATTATTTTCAGCTAGAATGTTCCACCCACAATGTGAAATATTTACTGGCGTATGTTCTATTATATGTTAAATAGCCATTCCTATTTTCTGCGCTCACGATATCGTTACCGGTTTTTCCTTTAATTAACATTTGTTACGCACGACCACCGTACTGTTCAACAGCAGTCGTATTAATTTTGGCATTACAGCATTCCCAGCTAGGTGTTTTGAGTGTTGAACATCTCTATAGACAGTGTCTTTTTTGTGAAATACGCAGAAGTGGAGTAACATCAAAATTGAAGGCCGTCTCAGTTATGCTTTAAAACACATCAACACGTTAGGGAAGTACGCTGACATACGTCAATACAATGACCTACATCTACAATTTTAAATTAAACTAGCGAAACTCGGCAGAAGTTGTTCTGACCTTTCATCTCCTTTCTCCTTCCATCTCCCTTTCTCTCTGAATCTCTCTTCCCATTCCTATCTCCGTCTCTCTCACCATCTGTCGTAGTCTCACCATATTTCTCCGTCTGTCTCTCTCTCCGTCTCTCTTCGTCCCTCTCTCCCTATTGCTCTTCGACCCTCTTCGTCTCTCCGTCCCTGTCTCTGTCTCTCTGTCTGTCTCTGCCTCTCTTTGTCCATCTCATTAACATTTAGTTGCAGATTGTGCACGTCTCTGAGCGGGTGGAGTAATGTCGACAAGCGACGGACCTCTAGTAGGATCCTATAGTTGACGGTTTGAAACGTTTCTTTGAAGCCTTTGGCATCACTATTCTTGGTTTTAATGACCTAGAATGATTTTGTTTAGGGGTTATTTTTAACGATATAAATTCAAAAATAGCGCCGCGTCTTTCGGGTTGCATTTGACATGAATATTTAGTTAATTCTATAGTGCCATCTAGTGGTGTTACAACAAAATTAACAGCACATGAACCCTTTGTGCGAAAACACGTAATGCGCCAACTTTCATGGAGATCAGTTACGCGATGTCGGGAGTTTACACACACACATACACACACACACACACACACACACACACACACACACATATATATATATATATATATATATATATATATATATATATATATATATACATATATAAATTGTGAGGACTCCATCGAACTGAACATTCATATTCAGAGAATATTGAAAGGGAACAATCAAGTTCGGTTATTTCGATTATACAGCTCTTTCAGAATAAATGTCACAAACGTCTAGGACATGTAGAGGGGTCGAAAAAGAACACTTTTTGCCAAAGTCAAAGCTATAGAACATCTTAGGCACACGTGTTTACCAAGTCACGTTCTGACAAATCAAGGATATTTCATGTAGCGGCCAAAATGTGTGCGAGCTGTGTGTACTGGGTTCGTAGCAGTCACAAGAAAATTCATGTGTGTAAGTTCTTTATATAAACTTTACAGAAGAAGTTAATTAACATATATTTTTCTTCTTCTTATAATTAGTATATGACGTGTAATGAATAATACAACCATCTGGATGGATTAGTTAACCAACCACAATCTTTTTTTATTCATCCACTCGTTCCAAAACATCCCATATATACCCAATATAACCTCTCTTATACTCTTACAAAACCTAATACACAAAAGTCACATCAAAAACAAATTCCCGATAATACATTCCTCACTAAATTCTCAGATCTCGATCCAAAGTAGACTTATCATATAAAATACCTCTACTAGACTAGTAGTAATGTAAAGGTTATATTAAGATTATTATTGAGCTTATTGTAAATTAATGATAAGTATATTCAAGCAATCATAAAAAATCTAGAGTGGTTTAACATTGATATTTGTATAATTCAATCCAAATATAAAATAAATTAATTTAGAAAAATCAACCAACTAACTGGTGCACATACCAGGCAATTGTTTGCTAAAAGCGTGGTTAGGACAACCAACTTAAATATGTACGTCACCATGTTCAGTGTATCTTCTTCCAGACCTTTTACTTTCACAAAATCTGCATTAAAAGACGCTGCTTCGACTCCTGGCAGACACGCACGTTTCGAAATATACTCCTACGCAAGCTTATTCCGGCAGTCGGCAAGCAGAAAACGGTTTCTGGTATGCTTCACCGGCGTTTTGCAGGCTGTTGG
>BOPP01000073.1:1194253-1214329 GCA_017312745.1 Gryllus bimaculatus | reverse complement strand
CGAGTGGCTCGCCTTTGCCACGCCCCGCCGCCTCCGCGCCCCGCCCAACAGCCTTCCCCACTGCGGTGGGCCGCCTTCTGGCAGCTCGGCTAAGATTCGCATTTTGATGGAGATGGGGAGGACTTCTACTTTGTTTCTGGGGATCCGATGTTGCTTTGGAAAAGGTACGTCAAAAGTTTTGAAAATAGGCGAATGAGCTACAGGGTTTTTCGAACATCATTCATTAAGATTTCCTTTGAATGGAAGTTCTTCCAATGAGACAACGGAAGTTTGCAAGGCTTTTTATTTACATTTCTTACAGTATATTTCAACATTTTCTTATGGATAAGGGTAAATAAAATAATCGTAGATGGGATGAATTATTTTTAAAAGTTCAACATAGCGTTTAGGCAATTAATGTTTGGAATTGCTTTGTAAGCAGTAAAGCATTAGATAACCAAAAGTATTTTGGTAATCCCGTATGAAGTTGATCAGATATATTACGACTTTTGACATTTTGAACTCGTGTAGAATATCGAATATTCAGAGTATACGGAAGGAATTGTTAATTATCATTCCAATACGTATGAAATTGACTGGATTTCTTTAATACATTTGCAGGCACAAATCAACCCAAAGAATGTAGATCATTGGCCGCTAAATGCAAATATCACCCGGAAATAATATTATATAAAATATAATAGCGATATGAAATAATTTCTCGCTGCACATATCGTACGTATTTGCTATGCTTTGAGGCAATTTCCAACGAATGGTATCTTTTCACATAAACATACCATATATAAATATTATCCGTACTTCTTATAAAAGTTCAAGCAGTCATGGTTTCTTTTTATTATATAATCATTGCTATATTAGATTGAACTAACTTGTATTTGTTTTGCAATAAAACTATGCTTTCATTTTTTTGAAAACTATTCGTTTGACCGTTCTAGGGTATTTCAAAGAGTTTTAATTTACCAAAACTACTTGTATATCCAATGCATCTTGAAACATACTGCCAACTAGCATATATTTTGTAATTTTTATGAGATTCAATGGTTAATTTTATGGTTTCAATACTGCGAAGTAAAGATCATCAGGAATTCTGGCTAACTGCAACTTATAGTACATAACTCTTATTTATTACCTTTCCACCCAACAAAACCAGAAATCAAACACATTGGTTCTTGTTTATCTCTTCCTGTGCCTGGTAATCGAGCGAGAACCATTCCCCCGCGAACGCGACCGTCGAGAACTATGGCGTGGAGTGGTGGGCGGCGAGAGAGAACAGAGGCTCGGCGCCCGGGGGCGCCCCTGGGGCCATCTTTTTTCGCCCACCGCCCACCAGCCTCCCTCGGCGCGAGTATTTTTAAGCGCGCACTTCAAAGCGCCGCTCGCGACGTGCGCGCTCTCGCACTCGTCGCTCGCGGTTCGCTGCGCGACGTCGCGCGGGCGGGCGGGCGAGTGGGCGGGCACGCGCCCGTGGACCGACGCCCCGGGCGACGGGCAATCGCCTCGGGCGGCGGCGCCCAGCGCCCGCGGGCGGGCGGCGTGCGGTAAACGGCAACGGTTGCCTTTGCGCGCGAGAGTCAAAGAGAGCGGACGAGAAGCTTTATTAAACCTCAGGCTTACACAAATTGAGAGCGCAGGCTTTCGAGGTCGGGGTCAGTAGTTGAATGACAGTCCGGGAAACGCCGTTTCCTACGCACAAACGCCAAGCACATGTGTTGCGGCCGAAACGTTGGCACCAGTTCTGGAACGTGGTGTCTAAAAATTGTGCCACACATTTCACATGTACAAATACAATTGTACTAAGTACCAAGAAATGGAATCACTGAGTCCGAATGCACAATCGCAATTTAAAATGATGTATTGATTCGTCTGAACTGGACAAATATTTGTGTGGAACATCTCGGTGTATGTTATTCCAAACTGCGAGTAACCAGAGGCAAAATAGTTTTAATTCTTAAACACAAACTTCAAAATAATATATTTTTCGTAATTTTTCATCTTCATATTGCGTGAATAAAATGTCGAATTTGAAATACCAGTGAAACTATGGATAGAATAAATAATGCAACGAAATAACCTTAATAAATTTTATTTTATTATTGAGCTTGGTTTAATGCTCCGTAGCAAAACATTATATGTCAATTACACTGTACACGAGTTTTCGTTCACGTATAGATGGTAATAAAATTTTATGTTGCAGGAAGAGGGAGGACCAGAAGTAGTTGGACAAGGTAGAAAATATAAAGTTGATGTGACAGACCTATGCAGTGAGAAATCGGGGACATACTCAGAGAATACGATAAATAATTGTCAATAATGAGGGAGGCACTTTAGAGAGAAAACATTAGAAAACGTAAAGACGGTAAACGACAAAACTAAAATTAGCAATCTAGAAAAATCACAAACATTGTCATGCAGCAGAAATGTACTGAAAAATCTAGTAAACAAAAAATGCGAGTGCTGGTATCACAAGACATACTTTTAGGTAATAGAGGTAAATATTATTACTTATTTATTTGATAAACACCAAGCACAGTAACCGTTGTGAAGTATCATGAAAGAGAAGTGACGTTTTCTTGGTCTACATTAATATTGCAACGTGTTTACATACGAAAAGAAAACTGGTTTTCGTTATCAATGTTTCACAGAACTTGGATTTTGTTTGTACTACGTATAGACTGTTCCGATATATATCAGTCAGGAGAGAAGAAATAAATCGGGAGCGAGAGAAAGAGGAATGTGGATGGAGATGGCAGTGTAGTAGAAAGAGGGAGGAGAGGGGGGAGAAGAATGGAAGGGAGAAACAAGGTAAGGGGAGGAAGAAAAGGGACAGCAGATGGAGGGAAGGAGAGGTAGAAAAATGGAGGGAGAAGAACGAAACAATGACGTGAGTGGCACAGACCTGCCGATGGGCGGCAGGAGGGGCTAGTGCGCGCGAGGAGGGGGCGGGGAGGGGGCGTCCCGCTGGAACGATCGGCAATAAGCGCGCCCCGAGAGTGGAAATCGCCGATAGAAGGCTGCATTTACGGCCTGCGCCGCAGCTCGCGCGCGGGCGAACGCACGGCGCTGCCTTCGCCGCGACGCATCCAACTGGAACGACGGGAGCCCTGCTTTAGAAACACTTTCATACACTGGATAGATTTGTATGCCGCGGCTACCTGGCTCAGCATTATCACGCAGGGATCGCCCATGTGGGCTGCGTACAGTTGCCTTAAATTTACTCGGGATTCGCAAATCCTGTTATGCGGCATATTCACAGTTGAGGTGTACATGTACGTGAACGCAACAGAAATCACAGAGAACTTAACATAGGTATTTTTAAAAGACCTTGACTATAATGTGACTGAAACTTATATCACAATGTAAACATCCATACTTCATTTCTATTTATTCTGAAGGTAATTATAATACTACACTTTTCTTGTTGCTATACCAAAAATATTAGAAACATACACCAAAGAATGTGTGTTTTTAAATAAAGAAGAACCTACAATAGTTGCATCAGAATGTGTTAATGTCATGCCGAGACGAGGCGAAAATATAACATGTTTTGTGATTAAGTTAATAAGTTTGGATCTGCTACTCTTGAGTGCGTGTAAACACAATTTGAAACAATTTTCCCCTCATTGACTTTAATATGTTTTTCGTCACTTTCATCATTATTTACAATATATTTTACTATTAAAAAGAGTTGAAGGTATGTTATCTAAATTTATTGCAAGGAAATAAATCACATTTGTCATCTTTACAAATTATCTAAAAGCGTATAATGAAATAATTTATACTTGTAATTGTAATAATATTTTATGTTAGGATGATAATTTGCTCATTTTTAAAGTCGTTAATGAATATTAGTAAACATTATTTCAGAACGTCTGCCTCTTTTCAGAGTATCTAAAAGTTGTCCATTAAGGTGCCCGTAGACTTCCTGAAATTGTTTTCCCTCCTTCTTATTTGGGATTTATCTACGATTTCTTCCGATTCCTCTGCTTTAAAGCATCTGCATCTATATAACCAGTTAAGATTGTAAAAATGACCTGAAGGCAAAATGAAAGAAAACAATATGAACAATGATTCTAACCTAAAATAATAATTTTTCAACTACTTTCAAACTCGAAATTTTCCCCTATACTTCTATCTAAGGAAATATTCTTTATCAATCTAAATTTGTTATGACATTGTTCTTCAATATTTATTTAGGTAACTTTTTAACAACACTTTCGTTGTTTTATATTGGAGTAACTGTAAGGGGAACACCATACCCAAGGACAACACAAGCACACACAGACATTATCGCCCAAGGCGGGATTACAACCCGCGACATTTCGAGCCGAGGCAACCACGGCTCTACAGCGCTAGCCACAGCCCCAGGGACCTCCACTATCCAGGTCAGCTCTTTAAGATTTTGATAATAAACGGAATTTGCATTTTAAAAAATAAATTTTGTTTTCACTCACTAGTTGAAAAATATTTACATTTTAAAAGAAAACCGGAATAGTAATTTCGGATTTTCGTAAAAGTAATTTCCAACAAAATTAAAAGTATTTTCAAACGCTATTGGATGTAAGAGAAAAACGTAGCTTCCACTTAAAAAAATGAGTGAACTTTATAAGATCGGTGGTGGTAAAGTAGAAAACATGACAGTAATTTACAAACTATATTTTATTAGCTAAGAACAGATAGTGTCTAGTTGAAATAATATTTTGAAATATTTTGAAATTTGACTTCTTGCACCACACTGGAAGTTAAAATGAGAACATTGAGAGAAAAATGTCGGATCAGCTGAGAAACAGGAGCAGGAAAGGGGCAGTAAGATAATAGTGTTTAAGCAATCAGAAAAAATTTACATAAATAAAATTAGACATTTTGAAAAATATTTTTACTTCAGAGTGCAAAAATAGAATCAAAGAGTACTCGAGGATAAGATCCCCTAAACCAAATAAAATATGTGTAGTTACTCTGTAACTCAAAATAAAATACATTTTTTTGAAAGGATTATTAGCCCCAGTTCCTCCACTCACACCCCTCAAAAGCGTGATTACGTACATCTCTCTAAACGGGTTTTTTAAATTTATTTTTTCAACTGAACACTATTTTATCTGATTAAAAATATGAAAAATAAGAATATTACTTACGCTATCAGAAAAACATGATTGCTGTTTTCTCAGCAACAAAATCAAATGCGAAAAAATGTAGAAAAAAAATTAAAAAGAATTGGCATGGAGAGGGGAAGATGTAAGTGATGGCTAGATACAAGATATGTACCGTAGCGAATTCCAACTAAATTGCTACGCGCAGATGGATATTATGTAGTTACTCGTAAATTATGTCCTTGAACTGTCTTTATCTAAATGCTGCAATATTTAATTGTGAAAATTAGGATAACTTAGAAATAAAATTTTCATTCCAGATTGAGAACAATCGAAGAATAAATTATATTAATCTGATTATTAATCTATAAATTCTTTATATATATATATATATATATATATATATATATATATATATATATATATATATATATATATATATACATATTCTTATGATACTTTGAACCTTGTTTGAAAATTAATAATTTCGTATTTAAAAAGAAAGCTATGAAATACAATAACGTTATCAATGGCTTGTCATAGTAACCTGCCTAACTTTATCAAATGTTGAAGACAAGACAATAAGGCTAATTAAAGACTAACCTCGCAGTCTATTCCCTACAAATGTGCTTTTAATACCGCGTCTACTGCTCTCCATTATAGTACTTTTATTAACAAACATGGTGATGAGGAACTGTACACTGCGTTCCAATATACGTTTTGAGTAAATAATATTCATTCCTCCCAAACACAAAATATAATTTCTCTCTTTTAAATTTACGACCAACCAACATTAGCCACATTTATGCAACATGCCGTATTTGTGATAATGACATACGTCATACACAATATAAAATATATTTTTAATTTACTTGCCGCGGGCTATTACATTTTGACTTTTCCC
Source organism: Gryllus bimaculatus (assembly GCA_017312745.1). NCBI lineage: Eukaryota > Metazoa > Arthropoda > Insecta > Orthoptera > Gryllidae > Gryllus > Gryllus bimaculatus. The sequence goes on along the minus strand of BOPP01000073.1, from coordinate 1,208,341 downwards.
AAATTTCAATATGATGGAACAATTTACCTGGCAGCTTATAAATCGGAGATGTTATTTTTGTAAACAAAAATTAATGCCGATTTTGAAAATTTGACAATCATTTTATTAAATTGAGAATAACAAAATATAGAATTGCGATTCAGCTGGGGATGTTTTCTAGAATGTTCTTTCCATTTCCTCATATTACGACCACAACAATTCTTTTTCTACCAATGTATTAAAGGAGAGAAATGTGTACATTAATTGATATTATCCTATATTAATCATTTTACATCAAAAACACTCTAATCTGAAAATATTGAATTAAATATTACGAATATTCAAGTAAATATTTTGCACATAACTTCAAATTTTCTGTTTAAGAAAGCACTATTTTTTACGAACACGTAACTTTAGGAGCATATTTCTGCAATAAAACTTATCCGATTGCAGATTAATAATATTAGAAACTGTCCATCGTACAACAGCAACGAAACAAAAGACAAGATGAGAATTCATGGGAATGACTCTCTGGAGACGTGATCAATTGCAGTCGGAAGAATGCTATCTCAGGTTGCACAAAAGACTGAGTATCGCCACTTGTCTCATTAATCAAAGCTTCATACAAACCTTTGGCTGCGGAAGGCGAGTTCACGTCACTACCTTCGCGTCTAATGTGTTCCCTCTCGGAAATTAGTTTCTGAAGTCACAAAAGCGCGGGAAATGTTACCTCAGTGACGGAGGAAATTGCTGAAATTCAATAAAACTAGTCCTCAAAGAAATGTGTTTGACGTGCTATGAAATGAAGCAGTAGTTGCCAAGTAAGGAGTTTTACTCAGAAGTTCAAAATGTTGAACGACAAACTATGTACTTACGCCAAAGAAGACATATTCGAAGGAGTCTTGAAAACAGGAAGGCATAAGCATAACTAAATGTCATATCTTCTTTACGCACTCAATTAATTCTCAATTTTAATATTTTCCCAATTATCCGGCGGCTCAAAAGACTAAAAATTATTACCATATTCATGTCGTTGAAATGTTAAAACATGTCCAAAACGCTTTCAATTATTTATTTTTTTATTTTAAGGTATAAATTGTTAAATTATTTCCCTTAACCTTGTGGCTTAAAACTTAATCGTCACGTTTTCTTAGATAAGTCTTAATTAACATATTTTACTTTAAATTCCCCATTAAAATTCTCTTTTCATTTGTCCCGTGTTCTACAAAACCTTTCTCTTTCCTCGTTTCCTATTATACGTTCTCCATCTTTCTTCCTCTTGAAGATGGTCTGCGCTTTTCAGCCGCCCGCGGAATTTTTGCATTTTATTTTCCAGGCTCCCGGGTCCGTTGAGACCACATTGGGTAACGTCCTCCTCAACAAAGGTTGCAGACCGGGCAATGCCTTGCTCTCTCCACCAGCTCCACTGACAGAACCGCCCCACTTCCCGCTTACGCAGACGCTCCAAACCCGGCTCCAGTTCACCACCAGCTTTATCATTCCAACCAATAACACAACCATACACTCACCCACTTACCACCCTCTCACGCACCCGCTCCAGAACCAGTTCCAGTTCAGTACCCACTTCAGCACCAGCTTCAGAACCTGCTCACGCTTCCGACCACGCACTCCCTCCAAAACCCGCTCCAACAACTGCCCACATACTCAAATACTCGTCAACGCCCCACTCAAGCACTTGTACCAGCCTCTGCATCACCACCCGCAGTTGCTCCCTCTCTAACAACCTCTCCAGCTGCCGTTCCAGCACACACCCTCTTTCAATCCAATGCCCGTTCTTGCACCCGCTCCAACCCCTAACCCTCTGTCGCACCGGTATTCACACGAGCATCCGCTGGAGCCCTCACGCACACATCCACTCCTGAACCTGTTCCAGCTCATCACCCGCTCTTCCATCCGAACCAGCACCCACGCACACATTCTCTTCACCACCAGCTCCAACACCCAATGACGCACCCCTTCCTAAATCCGCTCACGCATCCCAGCTCCAGTTGCCGGTTTAGCACACACAATAGCCGTTCCTGCACCCGCTACAGAACGCGCCGCACCACCTGATCAAGCACCTGTATCCTCACAAGTTCACTCCCTCTAACATCCGTTCCAGCAGCTGTTCCACCACTCGCACAACCTCCTCCACCAACACCCGCTCTGACACCCTCATCCATCACTCGCTCCGGAATGCTCTGCAGCACCCGCTTCAACACCTGATTCTCTGCACCACTCCTGCACCCGTCCCAGCACGCTCACTCCAGCACCCGCTTCCACACTGGCAGCTCGCAGACTTGCGGAAATGATTTATCGACGTGTTGTGCGGCGTCCGCACCGCTCCAAACGCCGCGCCGTCTCCGCCTCCGCCCCCGCCTTCGCCAGCGCCACCGGCGTCGCCGTCTTCCCGTTGGCCGCCAGCACACCCTCCCCGCGCACTTTTAATACATCGAATGGCTGCTGCCCTCTAAAACAAAGCTCCCTGCGCGGGGCGCGGGGCGCGGGGCGCGGGCCGCGGCCTCGCCACCCCGATCGTGGCCTCGTGAATAAGATGGATGGTGACCTTAAAAACAAGGTCACACCGGGAGCGTTCGACCAGAAATATTGACAAGCCATAGAGAAAAACGGCGGCCTTAGGCTCCCCGCCCCGTGCACAACGCCGGAGTTAGTTCAGGGCAACAACTGTTGCCAAGCAGCGACTTTGACCGGAAGGTCTTAGTGGCGGATATTTCGATGGTTGGTTGGTAGTGATTCCCAGCGCGTCAACTGTTAAGATCATTACTCACATAAGTTTATGGCATGTTTTTTCCTTTGAAGATGGCGGTAATCTTACCCCGCTGGATGTCCAGTTCCGGGACCGACCTATCGTCCGCTAGTGATGTTTTCCCCACCCCGGTATCTCCCACCAGTGGGACACAGCCCCAGCCAAGACAAGCCGTAAGCTCCCGATCGGCCTCCTGACATTTATGGTAGTGTAGTGCACGTTCGTGTGAGTTTGTTAGTAAGAACTGAGGATAGGGTAAGGAAGAGAAAGGAAGGATTGCGCACGGTTCTTGGCCCGTTTGTTGGGGTACTGCTCAGGCATTCACCTACTGTTGATCGGTGGAATCATGGAAAACTACGGATCAGAATAGCTGGCCGCTAAAATTATCTTCCGGACAGCGACTGAATTCGACCGAGCTGACAAATTAGTGTCGAAATGTCAGTCAACATCGTTACTCGAACCTTGAGCCTCTCGGCCAGAGACACTACAGTGACATTAGTCAATTCCCTGAGCAACCTCTCCCGGTAGATTTTTCGACAAAAACCAAATAAGTAGGTCAAATTCAGTCGCTGTCTGGAGGAGAATTTTGGGACGTCTTCTTCTATGAATACCACGTGAATGACAAAGCAAGACCTTAACAACCGGGCTCGGGAACCATGAGCGATCTTTTCTTCCTCAATGTAGTTTCCATCTTTCCTCACACACATACGCGATCGCGCTTACAAGGCACATGTCCCCCCCCCCTTGGCGGGAGACCAATGTGGTGCGTAGAGCTTATTGCAGCTTGGGCGGTGCCTCGCTGCTGAGTATACTTCCGCAACCCGGACGTGTAAATTGTCGCTGAATCTCACATTCTAGCGGGGGGAAACACCGCTACTTTCCGGGATATTACACATACGTGAATAAGAACCGTAGTAGTCGGACCACCAATCAATCAATTCAACGAATGCTTAAGGCGCGTGCAGATGTTCGTGATTTTTCTGTTGTTAGAGCCAGTCATAATAACTCAAAGAAGTATTGTGGCGATGGTGGTAATCGGTAGTGGCAACGACGACCGTTGTTGTGGCAATGGTGATGATCATAGAAATTGCTGTGGTAGTGTTAGTATTAATTTCGTGTAGTGGGGATGATTATGGTATTAGAAGTGGTGGTAACGAAGGGATGTTATTGGAATCGGTGGCGCTGGCGGTGGTGTTGTCGTGGTACGTATCTGTAGTGAAGGCATCAGAAAGGCGACGGCCGCGTAGAATGTAGGTATAAATTTATTCACGAGGGAAGGATTATTTTCCAAGTGAATGAAGATACATTAAATTACGTGTTAATTTGAGGATATAAAACAATTTGGGATTAATTTATTTACAACGTGTACGTGTACGAAGAATGGAATACTGCCGAATCCTCCTGGTAACAATTAAAAACTTTGAAATGGCTGGAAATATTACTCGGAGACAGTAGAATATTTTAAAGAGGGAATATTATGCTCTTGGTAGATTTTGGGGCAAAGATATCTTTTCCTTTTTACTCTTCTCAAGACGGGCACTATTCAGTATAAAACTCCCTCCCTGATAAATCGAAATTCATTCATGAAGAAAATATGAAAATTCTCTAGATAGAGGTATGATAGGAAAATAAGACGGAAGATTTGCAAATTGAAAGTTTCACTTGCAGATTTTAATACTATATTAGATTAAAAATCTCATTAACTAATTATATTCTCGTAATTATTAATCAAACACATTTCTAATACATCCAAGTAAGTACGCATGGTTTTAGGAATTAATGTGTCCAAGTCGGGAAATGTGTGATGTACGATTAAAGTTAAAAAAATAAATTTCCTTTATTAATTTAAATGAAAATATATTTAAAGTTTAAATAAAATAAAGTTTAGATATTAATATAAAATATTTTAGTTTACCAAAATTAAATGCGGTGTTTCCAGATCAATGTTCGTATAGGCAATACGCATATCACTCCTGCTTTGCGGGTGTGCATTTGGAGATCATGTCCACCTTTTAAACTACAATATTTTTCGAAATCATTTGTGTATCAACCCACAATCAATCTGTTACAGTTTTAGACAACAAAAATATTAAAACTTATTTGTGTTAAGAGGCTGTCGACAAACATTAATTTTACAGAAATTTGGTGTAATATGTTAAATTTACATTTGGTGTTGTCACGACGTTTGTTTGTTTTGGGGAACTCTTCCTTTGTATTGGAGAGTCTATTTCTCAATTAATTATATAACATTTGTAATGCGTGGCAACAATGCAAGAATCATGAGTGCTTTGTAGATATGTTGACAGGAAACATACACTGCACATTCCAGACATTTGGTCAATAATAAATTAAATCTTAATCAAATACGAGGATTAGTCAAACGAATAATAATGTTTTTTCCTGAGCACAGTAATTTATTTATATTAATATTTTTCTCTTTGTTTTAGCATCTGTTCCACCTGCACACCATTTTTTAAATAGAATTATTTATTAAATTATTTTGGTGGCTGTTGACATCACTATCACGATACGTCCGACGCAAAAAGGAGCGTTGCCAGGTCACTTCTGAGATTGCCCAAAATTTGGAAGCGGCAGGGTGGGAAGTCCGGGTTGTGCGATGAATATTCTAGCAACGTCTAGCTCAGTACACCTTCATTCATCGATGAGTGTCCATGGGTGGAAACGGTGCCAGACTAGTTACGCGGAGAGCATTTGCACGCACCCATTACGTTAAACACTTTCATTTACCTCGGCAATACACATCACTCCCTGGGCATGCAGGTGGAAGAGGTCGGAAAGCATCGCTCTAAACCCGTGATACTCCAAACATTTCTGCCATGGTGGCTCTCTTATTTTTAGTATACTATGTCTTTCTCATTTGACTGACTTACGTATTTCAGTCGCAGTATACAATTTCATAATCCTGTACCTTTAAGGAAAATATTTAGCCTCACGTGATGTGAGATGTTTTATAGTTTTGTTGAATACCCATGAAGTCGGAGGAAATCCAAAACCATAAAAGAGCTCTGATTTTTTCTGGAAATGCAAATATTTAGCTGTGCTTTTCCGCTTATTCTTATATTGCGTGAACAGACTCAATTCTCATACTCTACTGAGTCACTGCTTACGACACAGCTAACGATATGAGTAGGCAACACTCCAGGGAAGAGGTCGCCGGTATTAAATATTCGCTATTCACTTCCTGTACTATGGAACAACAATTTTCTTGATAGTCTTGGTATGTAAAGAACAGTTGTATATACTTTACTCTGTTATTGCTCTATGTGCAATAACTTTGTTATTGCACTATTCCTGAGTAGTATTTGTATTAAAATATTTAATGTATTGCAGTGTTTTATGACAGTATTGTATGTGTTATTCTTGAGCGGTTTGCATGCTTTCTTTTTGGGAAACTATTTTATGTGGTTTTGTTCGGCAGCATTTCTGCCGTCCATTACTACTTTAGAAAACTTAAGACATGAAATATAGTTTCAATAAATGAAAAATTAATTTCATAATTACTAATAAAAAGAATGCAGTGTGCCAAATTTTGATTTTTACACTGCATATATTTTAATTGATATTGAGTACAAATAATTTTAAAATGTTAACTGGAATCATTAACGTAATTCTCAATAATATTACCTAAAAATCTTATAATAATGCAAAAGCATTAGTCTCCAAATAAATCAAACATCATGAAAAGAAAGAACGATAAAAGAAAGAGTAAGTGGAACAGAAATAGAAAATGTGAATGGCTAGTGCAATTTTTGATTATTGTTTGACACATTACTTTGCCTTCCAAATGCGTTAAAAATATGACGGCTGATGATAACGAAATCAATTTGAAATTTTGTTAATCAACAACAATTTTTTAATTATTTCGTAGTTGTCTGGAATGATATTAAAATAACATTGAATATGGATGAGACAATGCGTGTTTAATAGGGTGCCACATTTGAGGCGAAAAATCTATTTCTTCAAAAATTTAAAAACATAATGCAATTCTATAACTAATATAACACGATAGGATCATTTTACATGCAAAACAAGTTTGTTTGAGTAAATTCGCCATATTTTTTTGTTTCGTAATTCCCCAAAATATTGTGTATTAAACATTTAATTGGTGTGCTTTGTACACGGTACGAAGGAAACGGCTATGGGAACCGAGAATGTAGAATATAGAATCTATTACTTAGATGGAAAATGAAGCCGTCATGTTATCATTACGTATTTTCTTACAAGTATACTTGTTACTTCGAATTAATCCTTATCTTTCGAAGTAAAGGGTATCCAATTTTAAATTAAAGGTAAAGTGTGTAAAGCAATTTATTTCTTGAATTTTGAGTTTTGTTTTTATTTTCTCATGCTCTTCTCTACAAAGTATTCAACAAATACAAAGATAATGTGTGTGAAGCGATAATAATGTATCTGACATAAACATTATTTTGTCAGATTGTGAACTTGTAAAGCATTATAAAGAAACGTCAGTTACAAGAATACGGAATAATCAAAGGAACGTTCGCGAATTGACCATAATTTGGTGACTAAAGTACTACGCTAACACATTTCAGAATTGTGTTTTGCATCAATCACTCGAAATAGCTTGGTTCAATGCTGACACTAATAACAAGATTCCTAACACAGCAGGCAATTCTGCCAAGCGCGATTATCATCTTCTATATAATGACAAAAACGAATGCTTGTTTCAAAGCATTACCCTTCATTATAATTAAGAATTAATTCACACGTTCCTCTTGATCAATGAAGAGTAAAAATTTAATCGGTAAGAACAAAATGCACTCATTAATTTCTTTACTACCGAATATTTCAACCCTCCTCCTGTTCACAAATAAGTGTATTGGCGTGCCTCTAAAAGCCAGTAACTTTTTACGTGATTTCAAATCCATTCCAATATCTTACTTTAATACTACTTACCCTGAAAGAGCACACGTGTTACTTGCCTGATATATGCTAACGTCACATCGCTCTGGCTCCCCCACACTCGCGCAAGTCATAGGAGAATCGATAAGAGAATCAATTGACAAATGACCAGAGCCATGCTTAGCCTCGTGTGCCTGTCCGCAGTCCACGACCGACGATATCCGTTGCGCACCGGTTGCATTTCGCCCGTTCGTGGCAGCTACTCGCCTGTTTTTCTCCCAAGATGTAAATTGATTTTCGATTATTGCTTTAGTGTGATACCCCCCCCAACACAAATATTTGACAACGTCCGAGCCACTAGGTTTTTTTTGTGAAAGAAACAAGCAAACTCACCTTTTGACATTTACAATTTTTCAAGGCAGTACTCATTACCGTCATCGTAAGGAAATAAATAAAGAAAGGAATAATTTACAGAAATACAACTTTGAATATGGAAATGTTGACTTCCTGTATACGGGGTTACATTCAATTTAAACTAATCACTAGTGTAATTAACATCAAAACATCCATTTTCAAAGACTAACCCTATTAACATAATATTAAACTTTATGCCGAATTTACAATTCTCATATTACGTACCATTATCATTAGATACATAGTGTTTGGATTAAAATATTTACAGAGAGTATACTCTCATAAAATAAAATATTGATACGAAGACATATAAAAATATATTTCCTTTTATTACAATTATTATTTCATAAAATGATTTAGTATTGGAAGTAAGGTGATCCAAAGGAATGATCAGTTTAAAGAAATATGTGTGTCACAATGTGAGAAAACAACTCATGAGAAACATAGTACTTCCTTATGAATGATGCAATGTTTGTCATTACATATTTAATGTCAATGTATTTATATGACGACACACACTTATAAGCATTATCCCAAGCAATATAGTTTTGTAATATGACAATATAACAAAACAGAATAGATTACTTTCATTTCTTTAGTTCTCGCAAACGCCTTTTTTTATTACAGCTATGGTTTTTAACCAAAGTCATATTTCGGGTAGGCTTTACTTTATAGTAAAGAATCTATAATCAATTTCATCTTTTTTGTATTTTGCAAAAAACATAATTATGTCTAATCATAATGTAAAACCAAGTTGATATAGAGTCCCAAAAACCATCAAAGCAACTTTACCGAATGTCAGAGGGGTTCACCTCTAATTGCAGAAAGTCGGACATCACTGAAATTCTAATACACTAAATTATTCCGAGAAATTTTTGTGTTTCATTGATGTTCCGCACTCGCGAATTCGACTTGAGCGACACCTAAATCAATCACACCCGTCTCACCTAACGTGGTCTGCAACAGATCGTACACAGGAGCAATTTCGGGTTCCTTGAAACTCAACTGAGCACGGAATGAAAGGAACCTGGCGATACGCACTTCTAAATTCCCCGCGCTGCTCAAGAGCCCGTTCACACTACACGCCGAACGAGCGCAGTACGGCGGCGGCGGCGGCGGCCAGTTCGTCAAACCGCACAGCGTCCTGCCGCCGCCATTCTTTGTTGAGCCCAAAGGACTCCGTCCTGCGAACAGAGGCGCCATGGGGGAAGGGAGGCTCTGGTGGAATACCGGGGGCTCGTTGAAACGCACCAACTTTAAGTTTAATTAGTTTCGAAGCCCTGCACGTATCTTCGCGGCGGAGCGGGACGAACCGCCCGATGTGAGGCCAGGCTGCGAATGATCTGGTGAAGTGAGCTAGCGGACGGGGAGGTGGAGAACTCGGATTGTACACGACCGAATCGGAGAAACTGCGGGAAGAGAGTGGAAACAAGCAGAGAGAATGGAGAAGGGCAGCAAAAGTACCGGTGTGCGCTTGAGATCGTCAGACGATGGCGTTGCAGCAGATGTTACTCAAAAGATAGACTGACGAGACTAATATAACCGAAGTGCGCGTAATTAAGTTATCTGGGCGTTGATTAAAAGGGAAGTGTATGGGCACAATAAATGGGGGAATATCTGATATAATATGTTGCCGGAAGTCATAGAACATTTTTCTATTTACAATCGACTACAACAAGAAACATTTTTTCATCCACAATGTATTAAACCTATGATTAAGATCACAAGAAGCTAATATGAAGCTACAAACAATTATGTCATGAAGTACTTTTGGCACTGAAATATTGACCCAAGAGAGTATTTTTTAACACCTTTAATGTAATACGTTGTCATACATTATTACTATAAATCAAAATTATAAAGTAAATATACATGTAAGTTTGTTTTCATAATAGCATGAATCATAATTTGTCACATCATTGAGATTTACGTCACACACTACATGGGGAAAAATCCAAAATATAATTTTCTGAAAAAATATTACGCAATGGCGAACGCAAAACACACCAAGTAAAAAGTAAAACCAGAAAGCTTAATTACAGTAACAAATGAAATTTCTATGAAAAATAGTACGAGTAAACAATAAGGAATAAAATAAGAAATAGGTACTCTCGAGGTGAGGTGAAAGTTACCCCGTAACGTCATAAGTGGTTTTCAATTCCATAGATCTCGCTGAGAGTCTAAATCCTATTTTCCGGTCGTTGGTTCTCCACAGAGGCGGTGGGAAGAGGCGTGAATGAGACGGGAGGACTGGTTCGCCGCTGGCGGGGCACGAAAAAGGAAGTGTGTCACCTGCGCAGGTGCACGCAAAGGAGACACGGAATTGCACGCTGGCCATGCCGTGGCGCCCGCAGTGACTACGCAGCCCGTACTGGCGCCTTGCCCTTCCTAGATAAACCGCGCCCGCCACGCCCGCACGCCCCCACCCACCACGCCCCTCCCGCACGTCCGTAACGCTCGCAACGCCTCCACACCACGCCAAGTCCTTGCTCTGCACGACTCCTCCTGTCCTCCGATCCTCGATTCCGAGCCCGTTCTTGCAACCTTCGCCCTACCATACGGCCTCCAGCCTCCACACCACGTAATGTCCCGCCCTGCCTGCGCCTCCTGCTCTGGGCACCGCGCACCTCTTCACCCTTTCCGAACCCTCGTCTCCGCGTGCGTCGGGGCGCTGCGCCACGGAGCACCAGCAAGGACCGCGGCTTACAAGGGCTAAATGCGCCGAGTGCAACCGTGCTTGAGACGAGGCGGCGGCGGCGGCGGCGGCGGCGCGTGGCAGCGCGGGGCCCTCTGCGGCTGGCCGTCGCGCGGATTGCGAGCGGCGACCGCCTGTCATGAGCCGTAATGTACAGTGTGGTCCGGCCACGCCACGCGTGGACGCCGACGGCGGCGGCAGAGGACGGTGACGTGGCACAGAGGATAGCGTGACGTTAACGGGTAAGGTCCACGGTACGGGTAACGATAACTGTGACGGTATAGTGGAGTGATGGTGACGGTGATGGTAGCTAGTGATGGCAGTGAGGTTGAGGATGGCTGTGATGATGACATTGACGATGGCAGTCACCATGGATGTTACCTGCCACCGTGATGGTGGCAGCAGCAGCGGAGGCGGTGGTGGCGGTGGCATGGGAAGTGCGTGAGGTGCGCGGGCGACAGCCGTCGCGGGGCGACGTGGGCGGGCCCCCGCTGGGGCGAGGAGGAGCCGGCGGACGCTGAGGTCACGAGGGCTGCGGTCGCGGCGAGACGTGGGCCGCGCCCGGGCGGGCTCCGGGTGTGACGGCGACGTGGGACAGAGGCGGTTGGCCGCAGTCGGCCGTGTTTGTTGGCGTGCGTGGTGGCCCGTAGCGTGTCGCTTGCGCGTGTGCGCTTGGGCACAGACCTTTAGGCCGAGCCGGCGACATGCTGTGCAGGTGCTCCTAGTATTCACTAGATGCTGAGGGCACGGCCTTCGCTAGCCGAGCACAGTAGTTGACAAGAAGAAATGAGGGCCAAAGGGGACCTAATAAACGCTATCGCTAAGTTGCTAATCTAATGGAAACGATCTTTGGTAATTTATTCTCTTAAAGACAATTTTTTAGTCTTAAAAATTTATTGAATACTTCACGTTTATTTGTCCGTTCAATTATGAAGGAAGTAGTACATATATAGAAACGTGCGCGTACGTAAATTCTTCTCGTCCATCACGTTTTCAAGAATAGAGAAATCGTTTATGATGCGTACAGCTTAACATAAACATTGAGCAAATGCTCTTATAATGGTGTGGATGTTGTTGCTTGAACGGTATGGGGCGGTATTACCGATGAAAATATTCTCCATTTGTGCCGTAAGTTTTTAACTACTTTTTCACGATAAATAAATTAATAAAAAAACTAAAATAAACTAAAACTAAACCCTTTACACATATTTTGATTGCAGGCGTATTGAAACACTTTAATTGTTATTCACCTTCACATTATTTGATATTTTGAAGCAGTATATAACATTTCGGACGCCTTAGCCCTCTGTAACAATCACATAGTTCTAAGTGTGCTTCTGCATACGACATCTTCCTAAAGTAGTGACCTAGTGTACGAGTGAAGTAAGCTCCTGCGGGCTTCAGACAAAGGTACTAGACGGGCGCTCTATGGTAAGAACCATTGAATCAGGACTCAGCTACCCGAAGCCCCGATCAGTACTCAGCTACCCGAAGCACGCATCGCAAACCGCGTCAACATAGGTTCTGCAGTCTTCGGGGCACTGCACTCAATCGCTGCGTTGACGTGCGATAACTAACGCGCGTCGTAGTATGACACTATCTTATGCGAAACGGCACACGAGCGGTTTGGTCGTTCCGCATAAGACAGTGTTAATCTACAACGCGCGTTACTTATCGCGCGTGACACGCCCGTCAACTTAACGCTGGTGTAACGCAGGCCTTACCCGGCTGCACGTATTGGTGGCTGCTTCTACAAGGCAAGTGGGACTGGTTCCAACCGTACTCTGCGCCGCGCCAAAGGCCTGCTAGGTTCTCAGGTGTCGTGTGCGTCCAATATTCGACACGTGGCTCGCCTATTGCAGTGAGGAGCTCCGGCTACAGCATCTGCTATCAACGTGTTATCACTAGTAGATGTCAATGTTTAATTTCCAGCCGCCCCTGACGATTATTGCCTGCGTGTTGCATTAGATCACGAGCTCACTTTGAGCGAAATCATATCTACACTGAAGACCCAACAATCGTCGGTAGCGATTATAGGAAGTTGTCTCTCGTGTCAAGAAAAGATATGTCAAGATCATTTCTGAATGTATGTCTTTATTTTACATGATCTCATCGGTAGAACAGATGCAAAAACGAATCAAAAGCAGTTTTAACCAACTAGGTACTCTGAGATTTCTCTGCACAACTGGAGTCTACGGTTTATCTAGTTTCTGGTATTGATAAAAAAATGAACTGATGATTCTTCAAAATTGCAAGTTTTTGAGAGGTATCATTTTTCTTGTGCACTGGCGTTACACACCTCTGAGCAGTATTGATCTGTAGACACCAGTACCATATCAGAGAAAATGTATAATAAGCCGAAGGTAACTCTGCGTATCGACGGAGGCAGTTTATTCTCATAAAGGTAGAATATGCGACATACTGATCGCAGGGTAGTGTGTGAAATTTTTAATCACAAAGACTTATACTCTGTTTGATTCCAGAGGTATCTGCTCTAATTGTTCACTTCTTTGATTTTTGGCTCCTTTTGCCTTCGATCACTTTTTCTCCTTTGTGTTACTAACAAAGTGTCTGCAGTCCCTGCTCCGAAACAATGAAACAATGTCGTTCACATGCACCCTTTTTCGTTACACACAATTCTTTGTTGCAATAGAGCAGCTTTCCCGTCGTCTTTTTTCCGCCGCCGTCGCTGTCCTCTTGTTTCGTTGCCAATATCCAGCCTCTCGAGTAAATACGGTTTCGACTTCCCTTCACTGCAAATTTGACTTTCTATTAGTAATTATTTGTCTCACAGATAGTCTGCTGTTTCCACGATTTCCATCGAATGTTAATTACTGATAGTCATCCTTCACATCCGTAGAAACGAATACGATATTGGCTGAACCGCTAATAAGAAAAAAACAGGATAATTCTTCTGAAGCCGTTCAGACACTTCAAGATTAGTTCATGAGATATATTTGCAAAACAAATAAGGTTAGAAATAAAATGCAATTCAACTTCAAAAATTGCTTTAAATGAAGCACTTCTTAAGAAAATAATATTTTACCAAACACTCTCCCATTGATTTGGCGTATTGTTCCAGATTCTTGAAACCAGAGGCGAGCATGTGGTATTTTCAATAATTTATTCCATTCTAAAACTAATCAGTATTGAGATACGTCATCCACACAATTAACTCCTCCCGTGCTCACAGCGAACGTTTCACTAGTTCGCAAACACACCACCATTGCTCCAAATCAGACCGGTTTCTGGAACTATCCTCCGCAGCTATTTCCGCTCCAGCATGCGATATCACCGCAACACCGGTCTGCGCTCCCCGCCCCCTCCTCTCCTCCTCCCCCTCCCCCTC
>BOPP01000073.1:1173313-1187032 GCA_017312745.1 Gryllus bimaculatus | reverse complement strand
GAGCGCTCCCAATCATGGGAAGTCATACCGAGGTCCATTCGAGGCGTGAGTTCCTAGTCGTTCCAGATCCGCTGAAGTCTTTCGCAGTTTATTCCTCATCCTTCTTCCAGCCGCACTCTGGAGAAAAATTCTGGTGATCGGCTGCTCCGATTGGAATTTTTCCGTGGTTTGTCCGATCAATACCGAACAAATGAGTAAGAAGTACCTTCACAAACGGGTCACGAACCGCGTGTGATCATTCTTTCCTTACCCTTGCCCCTCCTATCTCCTCATGCACACGCACTCTCTCACGAATACACTACACCGCGAAACATAGATCGGGAGACCAGTCACTGGTTTAGATCTTATTCAAATTGAGGAGGTGCACAACCGGGGAGATAACTAGAGAGAAAACTTTGCAATCTCGCGTGTAGGTCAGCGCGGAATCGCACGTTCCTGCGTGGATGGAATACCGCCACCTCCCGGCTATAACATGCACAAACGTCACGAGACTAACGATCTAAAAAGTTGATGCGACGGTAATTTCCAAGTACTCGCTCTCTCTCACTGTCTCACTCGCTCTCTGGCACGCCTCCTCCTCCTGCTTGCCTTCCCGCGTAGCGACCACGCTCCTTTCCCTCCACGCCCTGGCAGGGGTTTCTCGGAGCGCGGAGGGCGTCTCGCCTCGGAACGCGCGTTCGGCCGGTTTCTCGATTCGCTCCAGCGCCGCTCCCCCCGTGACACTTCCGTCCGCGCTAAGCGCTCCTAAGGATTCTCTTAAATTTTTCGGCCGCGCCGCGCCGCGCCCTACCGCGCGGACCGCAACTCTTAAGCGCTCTCCGCCGCTGGCGCCGAGAGATTTCGTGGCGGAGCGTGGGCCAGGCACTCCGTACGGCTTCGTCGTTCTGCTCTTGGTCCCTTCCTTGGTTTCCTTTTCATTGCGGTTGCTTTCCAGGGCCTGCTCCGCTACCCTCTTTCCTCGGCCGGCTTTTTTCAAGCCGATTCGCCTCGCGGGGTGTTTCCTTTTTGCTCTTCGCAAGGGTTTCATCGGCCGCGCGGCTGGGTCTGGGTGTTCTCGAGCTTTGTGGCAGCCGGTCAGAGTTACGGCTAATTTAGTTTACCAAGCACACCGTCTTCACAAATATCCCATCCGGCATCAAGTCCTTCGTGTCTTTCTTTTCCTATCAGTCTATTTTTCTGGCCATTAAATCAGTGTCGGCAATAGCCTGCATGCTTGTACGTACATGCGCTCACAGAAACACGTAATACAATTACACCCAAATATTTTTCCAAATACTTGTTCACTTCAAGTTTCCCTCATTCAGGAGTTTATGCAACTGGTATTGATTACTATGTAATAAAAATATGTGTAAAAGTAATTTTATTGATGGTGAAGAACTTACTTAGAAACTATCGCAATGCACTATTTCTAAAATACTTCCTGTGAAGTAATTACGTATTCTTTAGGAAATTATGAAAAATTTTATTTTTTTCATTTGAAGAGCCAAGAAAACATGTAAACAAGTGGGCACGTTTATAAATACACCATTGTAAACACACGCTAACAGGCAATTGTGTAAGCATAATTTTCAGGTCGCCGTTTTCACCCATCATCGTACTGAAAGCAACTGCAGAGTAGAATTCTAAAAGAAGCTAACGTTTGTGGAAGATACTTACTGTCTTTAATGATTTCAATACATAGGCTGGAGTGCCCAAATATCGTGCTCAGTAATTGCGTTAACTAGTTGTATACTCGATCTCTACCGAGTACGATGGAAAACATTGGAATTCAGAAGCCGTCGAAAACCTCCAGGTATTTTCAGTTTTTGAAAACAGAATTCATTTTTTGAAATTCAAAAATAGATATTTTGAAACGAAAGACAAGTCGTGTTGTCCGTAGTACGCTTCATCACGTTGGTTAAAATCTGTAATTTATGATAATGTCGTTGAATCTGAGCTTAGGTTATTGTTTCTCTCCTGAAATTTTATTTGCAAGAACGGCTTTGTCCCTTATTTCGTCCCTTAAACAAGAGTTAATTACGTTCCCTTCCGTAAAATTAATTATTCTCCATTAATATCTTTCAATAGCTATCTCAACTCTTTTCGGTAGCAGTCATAACGCTTCCGAACTGTGCTAGACGAAGAATAGTGAATCACATTATATTTATGATTCTTACACGAAATCTAATTAATAGTTAAGGACTTCTGATCTTAGATGAAAGAAACACGATATTTGATGGAAAGATTTTTGTTACGGAGAAAATCTGTCGGTATATATATCTTTACGTACAAACCTATCAGATGGTCCAATCTGTCGAACGTATACCAGTGTGTATTTTCCTATACTTAACTTGTAATTTGCCTTATGTAAGACACATACTTTTGGTGTTCAGAGCAAATATTTAAATAAAGGTTTAAGTTACGTACGCTACACTTTGAAATGATATTAGATAGTCGTTTGTTAGTGTTATTTTAGTTTGCGACTAAAAGGTAATTATGTTCATTACTGTCTTCTGTGTAATATACAGAATTGATAAAAATATATTTTAGTATTATTTTATCAGAACGCAATTATCAGTAAATTTATTTCTAAATTACGAAAACAAAAATATATTAATCAAAGTTAATTTTATTGGCAATAATATGCCTGAGGCATATTATATACAATACAGGGGAACTGTGCTCGTAATGGATGTGTTAACTACATCTCCTGTGACGGCATTTCAGCAAGGTCAGGCGTTCAAGAACAACAGGAAACAAACGCATCCTTCTGGATGATATCCTGTGTGGGACACGCTTTGGCGAGGAGCGAGCCACTGGGGGTGAAAAGCAGATTTAGCACGCCTTTGTTGGAAATACGACAGACGCGTGCTCGACCGACTGAGCGGAGAGTGCGGGTCGCCACAACTGAACAGTCACTATTAATCGAAGCTTCTAGAACACACACACACACACACTCTCTAATTCATACACGTATTTATTCACATGCATATACACTTACGGGTCGTCGACGAAGTATACTGATTGTTATTTGACAAAGATTCAAATCATTTGAAGTACACACACAGACTGATAGTGCGACGTCCCACAGTCGTTGGGAACACGTGGAATTTACGAACAGATTTAGTCTTTCATCCTAGAAGTGGAGATAAAATAATTATATTAAGCCGTGTAGTTATTTCTCCACGGCTTAACACGTAAACGGCACGTAACACATGTGTTGCAATTCCATTGCTGTTACTGTGGAACATGACAAGTAATGAAGCTACAATACATACACTCTCGTATAATTGGTAATGGAGTATGAAATATTGTAATAACCTACTCACCCATCAGCCATCACTAGAACATCTAACTAAACAAAGTGCCAGAGGTACCATTAATTTATTGAAAGTTCAAAAATGTAAGTAGAAATGAATGCCTACCAATTAATCGAGTGTATTGGGTTCTATACTTATAAAACATTCCAGAAAAATCTGTTCTGCGGATGGAAACAACACTTGATAAAGGTTGTACTAAATAAGACATAATCATTGCAATAAAATATAATCAAAATAAGAAATCTGTATAATGAAACCATAATGTTCCGGTATTTCTTATACAATATAACTAAATATTACGCCTAAAAACTAAAATTTTAATGTAAAAAGTATTCATAAAATCATATGAAGGTATAACATAAAAGTATATGGAATTTATACCACATTTCCAGTTTCAACATTGAAGGTGTAAAACAGATTTTAAAAAATGCGAAGTTTTGCAATTTTCAAACGTCCAGAGGTTTTCATAAAATAGAATCGAATCCACATAAATTAATAAAACTTTACTCTATATAATAGAGAAAAAATACTAATGAGTACGTTCAAAAGTCTGCGAAAACTACTTACAATAAAAAATGCATGTTTTTAAAATATCTAATTTTAAAGAAACAAATTATGTGCCATATTCCTATCTTTAATAAGATAATTGAGAATGACGCCCTTTGATGACCTTTTAACTTGTAATTTTCAAAACTTTACAATTTTTATTGAAAATTGGATCCGTGTAAACGTCTAAACTTGAGAAAACGTACTTTGCACCATTCCAGCAAAAGAAATTAAAGAAGAAACCTGGAAGTACTTTTGAGAAATTTTTGAAAATGTCGTACATACCGCCTGTAGAATACTCTGAAAAATTTAAAAATGAAACCCTTTTCTGATTCAAGAAAACGGAAATTCAGCCAGACGTACGGGGAAATATTAGATCAATTTTTGTATAAATCATGAGTACGGTCCACGCTCTATTGTTATTTACCGACGTTCTGAGAAGGACAGTTTCTCGACACGAAGGGCACGCAAAGCGTGGATTCGTACACCACCACAACGTGTTTCTCAAAAGAAATGTACTACATATAGGATTACAAAATACACGCTATTTTAGGTAACAGGAAACTTGTTTTTCTATAAAAATTGACACTTTTCCCTAACTATATCTGAATACTTGAAGTAGTAAACGAACTAAAATCCATACCAAGTAAAATGTTTTTTTAAATATATTTCCTCGTATGATTCGATATTTTATGATTCCAAACTTTATTCCCTCTACCTAAGCCCTAAGACCAACCGGAACGCCTAGCCGCAGAGATCCACCAGGCCCACCATCTTCAAATGATTCGCCGTCTTCTCGGAACAGCATTCGTCTTTTGCAGGCGCTGGTTGGTCGCGGTCGGCGCGCCGTCTCGCGCCGCTGTTCGGAGCGGAAGTAAATCCCACGCAGCCGTGGGCGGGCGCACGCCAATGGCGCAGCTGATTCACAGATATAGTACGTCGTACAACGACGCCCGACATCAAAGGACGCTCGACGCAGCCCACGCCCCCTGTCCCCCCTCCCAGCGCAGTTCTTTCCAACGCGGTCGCGCAAGAGCCGCTCCGACGCCTCTAGGACACGCTCGGCGACTTGGACGCGCGCTGTCTCGTCGCCTCGACCTCCTCCGCCGGAGACGAGAGCGCGCGAAGGAAGCCGCGGCAAGCAATCCCGGAATCTCCCCCACAGCAGTGTCATTCGATTTGATCTACACTATGTGATCAAAAGTATCCGGACACGACCAAAATGGTGTTGTGGTGTAAGCGTGTTTTTCATGGAAGGGGCCTGCAGCCCTTGATGTTTTGCGTGTCACTATCACGGCACAGGCCTACGTTGATGTTTTAAACACCTTCTTGCTTCCCACTGTTGAAGAGCAATACGGGAATGGTGA
Source organism: Gryllus bimaculatus (assembly GCA_017312745.1). Lineage (NCBI taxonomy): Eukaryota > Metazoa > Arthropoda > Insecta > Orthoptera > Gryllidae > Gryllus > Gryllus bimaculatus. The sequence continues at coordinate 1,181,820 of BOPP01000073.1, read as the reverse complement.
TTGCATTTTTCACCATGATCGAGCAACTGTGCATACTGCACTGCCTGTGGCGGAGTTGTTACACGATAATAACATCCCTGTAATGGACTGATCTGCACAGAGTTCTTTCTTCAATCATATCGAACATCTTTGGTATGTTTAGGAACGTCCACTTCGTGCCAAGCCTCACTGACTTACATCGATACCTTTCCTCAGTGAAGCACCGTGATGAATGGGCTGTCATTCCCCAAGAAACCTTCCAGCACCTGATTGAAAGTATGCCTGCGACAGTGGAAGCTGTCATCAAGGCTAAGGGTGGGCCAACATTCTATAGAATTCCTGCATTACTGATGGAAGGCGCCCCGAACTGGTATGTCATTTTCAGCCTCGTGTCCGGGTACTTTTGATCACAGTGTATTTAGTCAAAAACAGTAGAAACTGTATCTGAGGTATTGGGGAGAAAATCAACTGTGCACTTTTTTTGAGTTCCAGAAGCCCTTTCCAACATTTGAACTATAAATAGTTGAATGTTTAATTAGAGGTTTAAAATATTAATAATATTGAGATTACAAACATTTGTAGAAACTAGATATTTTTCTTCCCGAGTTATAGAAAACTTATTATCGGCAAACGAACTCCAGATTTAATTCCTCTGTATTGCCAACAAAATAGCAATTCACTCACCCCCAGATTTAGGCCTTAAAATTATACAATACAAACATAAATTAATGCAATATATATCATTGTTTTGTAAGAATAATTTTGTTTTGATAATCAGAGGCTGAATTCGACATAGCTATATAGCTAACGTCGAAAATCCTGCACCATTGGGACTCGAACCCTAGGACGTCAGAGGCACTGCAGTGACATCAGTTGATGTGGGCTCCCGATCAGACGCAGGCTGGACTTCGAAAGTGGCTAAGTACCAGATTTGAGAAGAAAACGAGGTTTCAATTTTGTTGTTGATCTGCATGCCAGGCGAGCTACCCGCGGTGTGACCAAAAGCTCCTCGCATCCACGGTGGCACTGGAAATGATAGCAATGGAACACGAGGCTATAACAAGTAATGAGCGTAATAAAGGTAATATGTGGAACTATGTTGTGAATGTGAAATATTTAATTGTCTATGTAAAGGAAATAAACATCATTTAATGTCTAACTACTCACCACGTGCGATGGAATATTTAGTGGCGAATCCGCAACTAAAGCTTCATTATAGAGTTCCTCACCTTCATTAACAACCTGAAGAAAATTACTGCCCGTTATTGGCCTTTTGCCCACCACCTACCACTTCTGACGCCCAGAGCGCAGGTCCGTTTCATTTGCATTGTCTACAGGTGGATGCTGTGTTGCCAAGTAAAGAGGTAAGGCGCAACAATTAACTTTTATTGCGAACTTTTATTGCGAGCACCAAGGTCGGAGTTTCCCCAAGAAACAGAAAGTGCGCGAGTGATAGAGAGTCTATTTATCCTAAAAGTATTTTGCAATTAAGTCTACTGATAGCCGACCGTGTTTAGCATGGTGACATCAGACATGGTACATCGTGGGAACAGCAAAAACACGCTTTAAAATAAATTACGTGTGTTACATACCCGAGTACCGTACGTTACAACACGCGTACTTTAGTATTATCTGCCGCGCCCAGTCATTTTCAGAAGCAAACCAATGACAGAGCATAATTTCCACTTAGTTGTACACGAAAACAAGGAAAAAATCACACGAAAAAGTATGAGAGCGGAGGCTTCCGCGGTCGGAGTCAGTATTTACTTGGCTGTCCGGGTGACGCCGCGTCCATTGTGAAGGTGCTTTCGCCGTGGTCATGGCGTCAGCGGGACAGCCAAGTAAATATGAAAACGTATGTTCTCATAGTCTCGATGATTACGAATTTGCAATGTGTTTCTGCGTTTAGGCTAATGTTTGTGAGAAAGAGCATTAAATTAAACTAAATTCGACTCAATGATGTCTTATTTTATGTGGCGAGATTCAGGCCATTAGTTATGTTCCTCCGTCCAACCAAGCAAATTTCGCTACGCTCCTTTCATCATCTAGCTAATAAAGAAGATATCACTCCGGGAACGGTGTCTGGGCGGTTGAGGGGTTAGCTTGCTGGCTTCTGAATCCAGTACGCGTGTTCGATCCCGGCTGAAGTGCGCGGATTTTCAAAGGGCAGAAAATCCACAGTAGCCATGTCAGTCTTGTAGCATGTAAAAGAAACCTGACAGTATGCCCGGCAAACTTAAATCTTTCCGACACCTCACCCTAGACGAGATTTCACTTTGTCCCAACCAGATTGTTCGGAATAGCTATCTGCGCCTGCTCAGATACAGGTCCCCTGACTCGCGCCGGAGCCAAGGAAGCCTGGGTCGAAATCCGGGTGCGGAACAACTGCCTAAGCGCAGTCTCCCCGCAATAATCTACATGAAAAATAAAATAACTCAGGGGACGAAATATTGCAGACGTCGCATGCTGTAGTAGGTTATGGCGTTTCCTGGGGATTTCACCCATCCATTGCTGAGGGTTGCCGGAGATACCGCGGGATCCTGACACAACTGCCATTCTTAGGGCCGGGTTGGGCTGGTTCCTCAAACCCATGTGGCTCATGTTCAAGTCCTGGAGTGCTGTGAGTATTGGTATGTCAAGTCAGAGTCCATCCTCATTGTTATGCAATTGGTGGTGAGGGAAAAAGAGACTGAAAGACGGAAAAGTAATAAAAAAGGGAAAAAATAACAAAATAATAGATGTAGAAATAGAAGTGCGAAAGGTGTTCATTATAAACTGAATATGATAAATTGTAACGCGAATAACGAGAGGAGCAAAGACACAGCATTTCAGATAAACATAAAATCGTAAATATTATAAGCATATGCGTTAAAATTAAGATGTAGCAGGGCAGGTAACTGCCGTCACAGCGTAAATATTTGAGGATAATTTGTTTACAGTAAAAAAGAGAAAAAATGAATTGTTTATAACATAGGCTCCAAAATAATATTTTCTTATTATGATTTACTCTTTGATATGATATTTTGGTTCCCAATTCATAATGAACGCATTGCAAAAAAACGTCACAATCGACCACGGAGTTTGAGCGACTATTGTGTTTTGCCTCGTAATTGGGTATTTAGCATTCCATATTTTGTCCGAATATACACAGCAAAGATAACTCAATTGGTTTTTGTTTCTCGTTTATATCCTCGATCAATGGTCATTGTGCCCTATGTATAATATTACTCGAAATGAAAAGATTTGGTTTCCTTTTTCTATGGACGTACAATGCCAACCTTTTTGGCAATTGATGCAGGTGGAATAAAAACAGCGTGTGCAATATTACGTTTTAAACATTTTTTGGAGAAAATGAAGATGAATGAAATTGCGCCACTCTTTTGAAACTACTCTCTACAAACTTGTTTATCCCAATCTCTGTAATGGTTGAAACTCACTAAAATTGTGTTAGAGCGCTGCAGTCGAGACAAACAATCCACGATTTCAATAAATATTTACCCTTAAAGGAAAACTGTTGAGTGATATTTCTTCTACATCTGTTTCTGCATAAGCAATGAACGAAGAAATACAATTTTGCGTGTAACAAGTGCATTTTCTTCCCTCAGCAATCACTATTAAACAAATAATCCTCGGAAAATGCAAAAAGTATCATAAAATACCGTGTTATGTTTTTTCAACTTCGAATATGCCACATTGAGAAGAACAGAAGATCAGCAAGCAAATAAATTAAATTATAAACTAAATTATTAACTTATTACAAATGTGTAATTTGAACACGTAAGTGCATTGTATTTTCAAATTTCGTAATAATGTCTCGCGGATTGCAGCAATAACATTAAAGAAATATATATTTTTAAAGCGAAGATATTATGAACAATTATAAGTTAAAAAATTCGTATCCATAATCCAGAAATAGTTTTTCCATTTCGCGTGAGATTAAAGTTACAACAAAATATTAAATGTACTGCATTATTGTACAGTTATGTTGACGTTAATGGCTTATGTAATAATTGAAACTCGAAATAAACTAAAGAAAATTATATCCACGTGAACCATTGAAGAAAATGAAACAAATAATATATACACGCTTGAAGTTAATGATAAAGTTTTGGTTTCCCATCACGTGCTATTTAGTGGTTTTCAGAGAATATATAAAATTACACCCGACACGTATTACTTTTCGTTGCTAAATATTTCGGTGTTTTAACAATTATCAAAAGTGAACTACTAGTTCACCATTTTATTAAAAAATATGTACGCAGCCGCTCATAATAACAGGTACCCGTAAATTAAAAATCATCTTCAAAGGACAAAGATATATTGTATTACCAAAAATATCGCTCTGGCGCAGTAGTGATTATAATTTAACATTTTTCTCATCTCCGCTATACGTAATATGCTAAGGGAAGATGACGGTTTTGTATGTCAGTTTGATTAACCATTCATATGAACCTGGCAACACAAAACCCATAAATATTCTACTGTTAAATAGGCAAATACCTCCTTCATTCTTTCAAATTGAATTTAGATTGTAATATAGAAGTTCCCAGATTGTGACCCGCAACCCGCAACACACGGTGCAATTCATAAAGCGTGTATTCCCATCACGACAAACTCGAAAACGATGCGTTCCAAGACCCTTAAAACCAGCTGTTCATGTCGGATACGAATTATTTCCAATGCTGTAATCTTCAAATTAAGACCTTATGGATCGTTCTAATAAATTTTTAGAGTGCGCTCTCGCTAGCATCGCTTATAAGAAACGCTTGAAATAACTGATGTTTCCTAGTAGTACGTCAGCTGCTATTATTCCCGTTACAGTAGTGAATGATTTTACATCCGGAATTATTGGTGTTCCTTCCTCACAAAAGACGAAAACCGGCGCTGAATCTCACGTCTGCTTCTGAGAGGTTTCCTAGTCCAGATATATCTTGACGCTCGAGTCTTGTTCTCAGTTTCAAATTCTTGACTCACAATAAGGCAATGTTCATTTCCAGCAAGTTATCAGCGCTATTGACTCTGAAGAAAATTGAAGCTCAGTGCTTTCTTACCCTTTATTGCTTGCCATCAATGTCCTTGTCCCTTTTTTATACCCTCGATTTGCTAAACCTGCACGACGTTGGTAACTTCCAACAAAACTTGGAAGAAAACTGAAAGGGAGCGATTTGTTTCCCTTCGGCAACTTATTACCAGCAAATCCGCAGCAAATTGCGGCGTAGTCCTCATTTTTATTTGGTTTCGTTGAGCCGGGGTGTTAGGTTCCGTGGCGTTGGCGCCGTGCCAGCGCTGGCGGGCGGGCTGGCGCTTCGCGCGCGCCTGCCCGATGCATTTGGCGGGCCCAGCGTTCGCCGCTCGCCGCTCTCCGCCAGCGCTCGGGACCGCTCGTGCCCGAGGGCGCGCCGACGGGTTGACGCTCCACGCGACGCGCCTTCCCGACGGGCTCCGGGCCCGAAGTTCGGCGGCGGGCCCGACAACCGACGCCCGAAAACCGACACCCGACGGTCTCAATACCCGACGTCCGACGGCGGACGTCCGAGGAGCCCGACAACCAACGCCCGAAGATCGACACCCGACGGGCGCGATGCCAGAAGTCCGACGGCGGACGTCCGGTGGACCCGACAATCGACACTCGAAGTCCGACCCCCCGATGGGCTCGACGTTCGAAGTCTGGAGCCGGATGTGTGACAGGACAGTCGCCGGTATCGGACGCTCCTTGGACAGGACACGCGACGGGATCGACGCCCGAAGTCCGACGCAGAACGTCTGACGGTCCCGACAACAGACACGTGAAGTCGGACAGTCAACGTCCCTTATGCCTGACACCTGACGGGTGTGGCGCCCGACGGTTACGGTCCCTAAATTCCCTACATGTAAGGCCTAGTGTATTACTTTGCGCAACACATTACACCGATTTTTTAATTATAAGGGAATTGTTAAGGGAATTCGAACTGTGCTGTAGCGCAAAGTCCCTGTATACAACGAGTAGTTCATTCCTTGGCGCAGCAGATTGCCCCGTTTCATATCCAAATATTAAGGGAGTTCGAACTGTGCGGTACTGTGAGTGTTGGAAACCATCCATCTATCCCACACCAACCAGTATTAACGCACTCGCATCTCTGCATAATGCCTTCGATGTTATCTCGTCTCCTGCATGTTGCCTGTTGGGGCTATCGTTGAGAGGATATTAAATGCTGGCGTCCGTTCATGTTGCGGCACGCTGCTCTGTAACTAGGGACTCAATGAATCCCCCCCGTTCATTAGCACATCTGAGACCTTATTAATATCGTAAGGGCGCCTAAGCATGGCCAAACTAGGAGCCCCTCAAAATTAAACATGTACAGGTGTTTTTCTGAATAGCTCTACACATTGTTGTAACGATTAAAATAATCTTACCAACACCCTACTTGGCCCATTGCTTATGTATTATATGACGACTATACAGTATAAGGTACTTTATATGAATTAATCAAATGCTGCTGTAGCAAATGGCATTCAATTCGGAGGACATTTTTTCTTTACTGTGGTTAAGAATACCGGATGAGAAACTTGAATCTTATTTTTCGGAATCAGCTAGCTGTAGTACACATGGTGACAATGTGATGAGCTTCAAGATGTAATGAACAATCTAGCGTCAAGCACTTTGTATGTAAAGAAAACAATTAAAACCTGTACAATTTTAAAAAAAATTGAATTGAAACTATTTTTTCATATTCATAAACTGATATCAAATATAGAAAGAAGTATTTTGAACCACGGTTATAGATTGTTAGTCTAGTGGAGACAAAAGTCTTGATATCATAAAAAGGTCCTTCATTTACTGTATTTCGTGGAAAAGAAAAATATGCTTGTGAAGTATTGCTCTTGAATTTTGAAGTTTCTAAATGTTTCATAACCTTCGATTTAAAAGTGTTGTATCTCATGGGGAAAAATTGGATAACTAGTTAGTGTATAATGTGTTCTATAAAAAACTAACCATATAAAATTTTTGAACAAGATTTCGATTCAATAGTCCCGCGAGGGTGTCGTGTGGTTGCAAGATTTTGTGAAAATATTTGTCTTCCTTTATGGAAATAAGTTGGACTACAAGAGAGAGAGAGAGAGAGAGAGAGAGAGAGAGAGAGAGAGAGAGAGAGAGAGAGAGAGACTTCAGAAACGTTATGTAACATTAATATTACGGTATCCAAAAACAAATCTTTCGTATTTTTTTTCTTTTGTAGCATCAATAAGTTTTGAAGACAATCAAAAAAATCTAATATTCTCGTATTCTAATGCTAGAAATGCTGTATAGAATATTTTCTCCAACGTTTCACCACAGCTCCGTCTCAAAAACATTATTATAATGCGTTTTTAATAAAGAGAAGAATCACCCAAATACTACAAATTATTGATTTTGCGACAAGTTGGACATCAATGAAAGAAGGAAATACGGGAGTTCATTTATGATCGGCATTAGAATCCAGGAACATGATGAGGTCAGCATATTTTCCTGAAATAAAATATGGCAAGACTTGGTTCATTTATGCACTTAGGGGAAAAAATAGAAATTAAATTTTGTAAAGGAAGAACATTTGAAATTCAATATGTTTATAGCATTGCAAAGTGCAAAATAAGTAGGTACAATATAATATTTTCCATAAAAAATGTTTTGAAGAATTTTCTAAAGAATACTGTCTCTCGCCGAGGATTCCTCTTAGATGGATGGATCTCGCCAGCAATGACCTTGTACAAAAATGTATCGCGGACTGTACCAAAGAACTAAGGGCCGCCGGAAATTGAAACGGGCAAGGCACAGCAACGAGAGCGCCCTATCTCACCTCACCCAGCGCTGAGTCTGCAGCGGCGTCCATCAGCCGCCGGTCCAAAAACTTGTCCATTAGACTTAGCGCGTCGGGAGGGCTTTTAAGGGCGCGAGGCAGCGGAGCGCCGGCACGCGGGACCTGCGTATTACGCTCAGGAAAGTCTAGCCCCTGGCTATTCAACCGCCGACAACGGACTAAATGCAGCTTATTTTTTTTCTTGGAAGACAAAACTTGCGAATTTGAGCAATTAGAATTACGTTTGCATTAAAATTTTATTCGTGTATTTTTTGTGAGTCTCTTCCGTTGTATGAACGAGAACGGTTCACGGGCCAAAAGAAACGAGTTTACAAGAATAGATTGCCAGTACATATTCATTACGGTGAATCTGTTTGAACTTAGGAGGTAGCGTTTCGAGATGGCGTAAAGAGAATGGAGTGTAAATGAAGCCTGATCAGCGTCGAGGGGTATCTCCGAATGAATATTAAAAGCGCAGGGCGAGCGCGCGGGCCACCGCCTCCACGACGGCGTGATCCGCGGCGGGCGGCGGCGTCGCGGCGACCACTTGTTGGATCGGCGGCGCGCGTCGGGCAGTGGGGGAGGGGGCGGAGCGGGGAGACGCGGGGCTGCGCCGGGCCTGGGCGCGTGCCTTGCCATGGTACTCACTGGAGTAGCCGGCGAGCAGCGAGGCGATGCCGGCGGCGTAGGCGGCGGCCGTGGGGCTGACGCGCT
>BOPP01000073.1:1140512-1152049 GCA_017312745.1 Gryllus bimaculatus | reverse complement strand
AGCCACCTCCACGCCAAATAGTGGTCGCCAAGCACTTGCTAACTTGCCGCCGTCAGGCACTGTCCGCCGCAGCTACAGCCACAACGTCACGGCCACCGGTCGGCCACCATCGGCCGCCTCCCTCGTCTCTACCTCCACGCCGTTTCCGCCACCGCTTCACCACCCGCCGGCTTGCCTTTCCGCCGTCCGTCGCCACCACCGCCGCGGCAGAAGAGCGAAGGTAAGAACGAACCCGCATCCGCGCCGGTTCTTTCCGCGCGAGTCGGCGCCCCCGGCTCACCCCTCCCCCCTCCTGAGAGGGGGAAGCTCCTCGTCCGCAGGGTTTCCGGCATGCGCGGTGGCGGCGGATTTAACGGCGAGAAGAGCTGCGTTTGGGGGCGAGGCGGGGGTGGAGGAGGGTCAGGAGAGAGGAGGCTGCTGGGGTGACGCCTGAGACTGGCCGCGCAGGATTTAAGCGAGCAAGTTTGGAGGCGCATCGGCGGGAGACAAGCCGGAAAGAGCGAGGGCGAAGAAAGGTGAGAGAGCCACGCGTTGGGAAGCGGAGGTGGAACTTTTTATAAGCGTTTCGGTATAATAAAATGGCACGCCCAAGACTCGTCATTCAGAAACTCGACGTCCTATCATGCGTATTCCGTTGGGTGCGAAGGCGCGTATCGCCGAGGGGAACGGCCTCTTGGACGATGTGGGAACATAATGAAATTTTGTCCGTGCTAGAATTGTTTTATGAAAGATTCAAGATATGGGAATACAAGTCATCCTGGCTTTGTCCAATAGTGCTTATTGTATTTAAAGACCTGCAGTTTAAGAACATGTCTAAAAAATTAAAAAATCAAAAAATGCGGAGAGAAAAAATTAGAAAATCTTCCGCGACATAGTTATAGGTGAATGAGGAGCCCAATACGTTGACCATCACTGGTAAAGGAGTAAAAGAGATAAAAATAAAGTTACAGAGAGAAGGGTCTGAGAGAAGCAGAGAGAAGAGAGAGAGAGAGAGAGAGAGAGAGAGAGAGAGAGAGAGAGAGAGAGAGAAATGAATAAAGTGAGGCTACATTATAACGTAAACTTTAAATTTAGACGAAATAAGAGAGATGATTTTCCCCTTAGATTGGAATTGTAAAAATATTTATTTTTTCCTTGATATATTGTGTTTTCATGGTGTACTGTGGCATAAGACCTGTAACTATATGTGGTACCCTGTGAAGTTAAATATGCCCAATAGAAGACTGACCTGCATCCTCAATAAAAATAACCTCAAAAACGCAATTCCAATTTACAACAAGAATCATAGGTATCAAACATCGAGTTTAGTAATAACAAAAATATTCAAGGAGTGGGTGTACCAAATATATGAGATCGTCATGTTCGTCCGTTTAGTGATGTTAGTAAATTATATATTTTTGCCTGTATTATTTAAAACGACCGGGGTATATGTAAAAAGTTAAACTATAAAACAAAATGAAAATGACGTAAGCGTGTAGTCGAATGATAATGAATTCAATAGTGAAAATTGCAAAAGAGAGTTAAAAAATGTGTGGGTCAAACAAATTCTTACTATCAGTATTTTCACAGTGGATTGAATACTGAGTGTAAAGACAAGAAGGATGTGAATAACAGAGGGTTGATGCAAGAATGACAAACAAACTTGCTTATATGAGCAATTAAAGCCTCAAAAATAAAGGGGCTGAAAACGAGCTGACAAGAGGCGAAACAACGGGAGGGCAAACAAATAGGATCTTGTGAAGGAATCAGCAGGGCGGTTAGAACGAGTGCCGAAAAGAGGCCATACAAGCCAAACGGGCAAAAGACGCAACAACCTGTGGCGGGCTCCACTGGACGTGAGGAGAGCGATCAGCGAAGACACGCGGGGTCGGGGGTCGAGGACTGGAAAGGGACGGAATGCGAAAGAAGCTCTCCGTCATAATCCGCGCTCGGGCGTGGCTTCGCCTTCGCGCCCACTGCTCGGCCGCCCTCCACCGCTTTCCGCCCACGCCCACACAACCTCCCCCGGGCTGCCGCTTGGGCCTCCGCTGCTCGCGCCTCGCCCTCTCGTTCCGACTCATCCACCTGCGGTCCAACTCACCGGTCGCCAGCACTGGAACACTACCATTCCGGACCTCTGCCTCTTCTCGCCTCATCACCGCGTTTACCTCGGCCGCGCGCCTGCTTGTACCACCGCCGCCTTTTCCCCGCCGCCTCTTCCCCGCCGCGATTTCCCCGATCGCTTTTCCCCGCCGACTCTTCCCCGCGCGTCTTGCTGGGCATTCCTCCGCGCCGTTACGTCCCCCTCTATCCTTCTCCACTGCTTCTGCTCTGCCTGCTGCCTCTTTCCTGCCGCTTCTTCTCCCGCTGCATTCCCTCCGGCTATCCATCCTGCCGTCTCACTCTCCGTCATCGCATCCCCGCCGGTGCCATCCCTGCGCTCTCTTCCCAAATACGTCTTCATCTCCACCGTGGCTGCCAACGCCACCCCAAACCCCGAGTGTCTCCCCCGGCCCCCCTCCGGCCCGTCTCATCCCCGCTGCGCTATCCACCCTGTGTGTCCGCTAGGCCAAATCCGCCCCTCTCCGTTCCTGCTCATTGCACCCCCAACCTGCGGCCACAGCCACCAACCACTCCTATCCCTTTCTCCGCGCGCGTCCCGCCCGCTGGAACCGCCCAGGCTGCCGCGCCGCCCGTCCCGCTCGCGAGGGTCTCCACTCCGCCCCGAGGACCGCACTTCTGGCGCTCACGCCTCGTTCAAATTTTCCCGCTTGCCGGCGCTCCTCGCGCTCCTCGCGCGCGCCGCGCCGTGTGCCTGCGCCGTAAATTATTCCGAGCTCTTGCTCGCAGCGAGCGGACTGCGATCCCGTCCGCCGCCCGCCCCGCCCCGCCCCCGCCCCTCTTCGCGCCACGCGCCGCAGCCCCGCCTCCCCACGCCGTCGCGCAAGCGGGCGGCCGGGCCAAAGCCGGCGGAACGCCCACACCACCGGACGGGCCTGCGCAGCAGGCTGGAGAAAGGCTGGTGAGCAGGCAATTTGAAATGGTCGATAATTTCGCGACTGTTTTTTAAAAGACTCCGTTCCCGAACATTGTTATGTAATTAAATGTTTATGCAGTTCCGCAGGAGCATGTCAGCTTTTTCAGCTTAAAGTATCTTAAACAGGTAATTTCCCAAATTCCTTGGAGCAACACATACCCACTTGCCAAATAATCTTTCGTCTCAGTAGTTTCCACCAATGGATTTAACACTGCCGTGTTTCTACGATAATCACATGTTTTTGGTCCTAAGTGAATCTTATCCATTCCTCTTTGGAAAGCAGAACATAGTAGAACACAATAAAAAGTAATGTATTCATATAATATCAAATAAGTAGATAACTGTTGCAATCAATTCACGAATTTAAAAGAATTGTTTCGAACGAAGATTCTTATCGGTTGTTTTTTCTGACAGAAAAAACATTTGTTTTATATTCGGAGGCTGGAGGCGGTGATGTAGAGAGCGCGGCAGCTACGAGGGTGAAGTAGTTAAAAGCAGAGACGGCAGAGGTGGAGATGACGGAGGCAGAACGAACGCGCGCGGTCGTTGGCCGCAAGTCCAGCCGATCCGTGGCGCCTCGATGGGATCACAGCAACCGGGCGGGGCCAAAGCATGAAGACGCGACGCGTGTGTCGGAGGAGAGAGGGAACGCCAGGGGGGCGGAGAAACTGAAGTGGGAAGGTAGAGACAGCGAAATCCGCACGGGGAGATGAATACGCAGGTAAGGATGTAGAGGTGGAAATGAAGTCGACATTCAAAGGGGGATGTGTAAACGAAGAGATGAAAGAGGAGAAGTAAAGGCGAGGCCTTGAAGAATTGGAAATACGCGAGATGTAAGCTCAGCTAGAGAGGCGGAATTATGGTTGGGATAATGCCAGGGGGAGGGAAAATGGTTGCAGAGATTACAGTAAGGTGAAACAATAGAAAAAATGAAAGAAAAAAAGAACGTCATAGCAGAAGAAACAAAATTTGGATGAATGAAAAGCATCAAGAAGGATTAATATGTGATACGTGGGAATATATTCCAACTTATAAATATAATGTACAAAGTACATTTAATACGAAAACAGTGAAATAGGCTTATAATGTGAATGAAAGATGTATTGTTTAAGAAGCCAAATTGACGGCACAGGATTGAAAAAGGGATCAGAAAGAGTTGAAGCATAGAGTGAAAGAATTTAAGAATCAACAACAGGAGAGAGGAGTGGAACAGGAGAACGTGAGGGGAGACAGTGGATTTGTCGATCGGCATCGGAGAAATTATCAAAACGCTTGGCTGGACGCACTCAAGAAAAGGGAAACTACAAAGGAGGTAGATAAAGATGTAACAAATGAGATTATATGGGAAGGTGACCATTGACTGCAAATAGTAGTACATAGGCAAATTGGGAACGGATCTTGTGACAACTCTCGAAGTTGAGGGATATACCCATAGAGAAATATTAGAAGGATAGACAATTAGAATAATGAAATACGATATTTTAACAGATACTGAGAGAAATACGCATACAACATAAATATCTGACTCATTTGAAAGTGAAGCACTATCCGGAAATTAGAAACACTAATATAAAATTGATAAAGTAACAAAATGGAGTAAAAAACGAAAATCGAATAATGCGGCGTTGCTGAATTAAACTAGCTTACAGAGTTGGAAAATAATGAGAAATATAAAAGGGAAAAGGTAAAAACGAACGCTAATTTTGAATTATTTTCAATGGCAGAGCAAATGTATTTCGGTTAACATGTTATGTATCACTAGACGTGAAATTAAACCAAGAGAAATAACAATATTCCTTACAGATTTTCAATTCATACTAGGGTAAACAAAATTTTAGTGTTCGGTATAATAGTAAACATGTAAGTAATTGGTAAACATATTATTTGCAAAATGTTGCATTTAGTCTTAACTTTATTGTAATATAGAATAACAATACAAACTCAAGGAACATAATACGTGGATGTTTAACAAACAAATCTATGGGAAAATACAGAACAAAATAATGTGAATCAGGTAAGGTGATTTTGAATATTGTGAATTATTATTATACTAGAAATACTAAGGGCAAGAGAATGAAATTTAAACGAGAGTAAGACAACGTAAACCAACTAGTATGGACAAAGAAAAAACGTCCGAGTTTACGCCGGTATCAGGTCTTCCAACAACTAACAGGAAATGCAAGAAGTATGCAATATGAGACAATGAACCAATTCAGAAAAAGTGTACTAAAAATAAATATTTTTTGAAATGACATAAAATAAAGTCCAAGTAATATGAAAAATTAGAAAACAATTTCTTTCAAACATTTTCAACTACGTAATCTATCATTTAACATAAAATCGGTCAGATGACCGTGATCGTTAGGGCAGTAGTATCGTAGCGGTCTCGGACCAGAAGACAGCGGGCATGGGTGTATTTGTGTATGTCTCTGTGTGTACCGTCCTTTCACCCCTCACGACCATCATCCATACCTCCAGGACTAACAACTTCGAAGGATAAAAGTTGGGATTCAGCTAAAATGACGATTCCCCTCCAGAAAGGTACTTGCACCTGTTGCAGCAGGATGGACGCGTGGTCCAAGTTAGCCTAAATGCGAAAAAAAGGAACATAAAATATTTTGTCAAAATATTGCCTAGTGTTAGTAGTGCCCATTTCCCGTTTCATTGAAACACGTGAACGTACGACTCTAAAGTCAAGCAACATATTTATATTAATTCATTTGTTATTTAATTAAAAACACGCCCTTTACCTTTACGTTAAGAGAACTCTGAAACTAACTCTCAATTCCGCAGCAGATTTTAAATCCAGATTAAATGTCGGGCGCGGCCTCGTAGAGCGAGGACGTGGGTAGGTGCGCGACCTCCGCGACGACGCACGAAGAAGCAGGAGCGATTGGTGTTTTCGCCGCGAGCGGAGAGACAGGGGCGGAGGCGGGAAACGCACGCAGCGAGTTAACGCATCGAAGCGCGGCGCGGCAGCCGCGCCGGGGGCGGAGAGCAGAAGGAGAGCGAAAAGTGAGCGAGTAGCGCGAAGGGCGGCCAGGATGATGTGTGGAGGTGGAGGCGGCGGTGTGGCGGGATCTGGGCGACGCAGGCGGCGGCGGACGGCAAGGGCGCTGTTGGTGGGGAGGGTGGCGGGGGCGCCGAGGACGGCGCTAAGGCGTGGGCGGGAGGACGGTAAGTCGTGGGCTGGCGGGTGCGTAAGGCGCGGGGGAAGGCAGCGGATGCGAGGTTCGCGCGGGGTTACGATGACGTGTGCAGGGGCGGCGGCGGGCAAGAGGTGGTGGCGGCGGGGCGGCGATGGTGACGGAGACGCCAGGTGGAGAGGTGTAGCGGTTGGGGCGCTGCTGAGCGGCGGCGGGTGGGGAGAACTCCGCGAAACACGACGGAGTCCCCTTCCACCCAGCCTTCGCATTGGAGAATCCTGCCAGTGCTACAGCATACTTTGCACGATTACCGGTCTCTTTTCGTCACGTGCTCATGCTTTCTTCACTAACGTGCTCACTATACAAGGTGTTCCAAATATATCTAATCACTCATATGCGACCGAGAACTGTACATGCATTTCAACGGCATGAACGTCCATGTATCATGAAAATGCTACTGCTGTAAATCATTACCGTTCATTAGTTACTGCAGTTCCTCCATTCCTCTAGACGAGTTCTAACCTCTTTGTTTCTCTGAGCGTGTACCGATACTCCAGTTATTCAAGCAAGAGCCACTCGTTTCGCCACCATCCCTACCCTCACTTATGCCCCCCTCAATTTAGTAGAACTTCACCTTGTTTATTCCTACCTTCTCATGCCAATTTTATAATTGCTTAATCATCTGCCGACCTCTACCCATATGACATGGATTGCACCACTGCCCCGGGCCCTTCCGTCATACAGTCGGCGTTTCAACCCTTTGTCAAGGTTGCCACGTCCCTGACAATTTTTCATGTTATTACCCAGCACACCAGTTTTCACTATCAGTTATTCAACAGTTACCTAGTTACCTAGACATTTGTTGATCTCTTGACCGTATATTTATCTGCTCGTCAGTCGAATTCTGTACATCCTCATGACTACGAAAACCGTTAAATGAATTCGCTACTTTTAAATCCTTCTTTTAGCCTAGCATCCTTCATCTCATTTTTCGATACGCATGGCTCAGGAAATAATCTTCTTACCCGGCTTTTAGGGCTGCCTACCACTCCCCCTTATATCAAACATGACATTTCGATTATGTCCCCAAAAAAAAACACTGTGTTTACCACGACGCAAATTTAATAGCCTCGTGGACTTGCTTCCTACGCGCTCTACGCCCATTGTTTGCATTCCCCACCCACTCCGTCCGCCACCCGGAATCACCGCACAACTCAAAACTCAACCAACAACCTATCCACAGACACAACTACAACCAAGCCCCAACCCCAACCAATCACCACTACTATCTCCTTTCAACAACGTGCCGTTCTCGCTCGCCACTCCATCTCTCTCGCGACCACGACCAGCTCCATCCTCACAATCAGAACCTCCGGCCCAGTTAATTTCTCCTCGGGCTCCCCGCTTTCCACCCCCTCCTCGGGCCGCTGTCGCCCACATCAACTCACGCCGCGCCTTGCTTCCTCGCCATTGCGCGGCGGTTCGCACATCCGCCATCTCCTTCCTCCTCCTTCCGCCGCCCGCCTTATCGTGTTATTGGATTATCTCTCGCGAATCGCATTCTACGCCCGCCGCCTCGCCGCTTCCGCCCTCCTCCCCCGCCGCCCGCCGTCGCCGCCGCTCCGCCTCCGCCCCCGGCCCGGCCCGGCCCCGACGCGCGCCGCGCCTCCGTGGGTCGCGCCCCGTGGAGCGGCTCATAAACCGCATTTCGTTAAGATCGAATCGGGAAGCGCCGCGCCGCGGCCTGGTGTCGGTGACCGCCCCGCGCGCTGGGGGGCGGCGGACGGGCGCAGGGGAAGCAGCGCGCGTTCTGAGCTGCCCGCCGGCGCCGCTTTCGGCTGGGGCCTACGCCTCCTTATGACGCGTTCTCCGCGTCCCACAGGTTCCTTATTGTGCGTCGACTAGTCGTAGACGAATTCGGTGAAATCATTTGCGCTTGAAAACGTTTCGCACCAAACAGCGCTTGTCTGCTTCGCGAGAAGGTGAAGGCCGCGCTATGATTGCGTTGCGGTCTTGCTTTGGTGATTCAGAAAACGAAGCAAGAAAAAGTTGGGAATCACTACGTTGCGAAATTTTAGAATGTGGATATTGGCAGGGTGTCAACGATCTTCAACGAAGCTGGACAAGTGTAACTGCTCAATCTCAATTTTAAATGGATTGGGAATCATATATAATTAGAAAATAATTAAAAATAATATATTTAATAATAATAATAAATATATATAATAAATATAATATAATAATAATATAATAATAAAATAGATAATACATAATAATAATAATAATAATAATAATAATAAATAATAATAATAATAATAATAATAATAATAATAATAATAATAATAATAATAATAATAATAATAATAATAATACTCAGTGGAACTTCAGTGCAGTGACAACTGTGCCTATAATAATATCAGCTACAAGAGTGATCCCGAAAATGACACTCCGGGCATTGGAGTAAAATTATCCCTTGAAGTTATAAAAATTCAGTAATCATAGGTAGGTGACGCAGTAACAGGGTTTACTCATGTTAAAGGTCTTTTTTGGCGGAGAGTTAGCTAGCAGGCGAAAGAATGTGATAAAAATACAAGGGAGCGTCGTAGGGTTGTGGATCGTAACCAATTTCTTAGAATAATATTGCACCGCACAATCGTGGGCGGCAAAGAGGAGTACAAAGACAAAAGAGAGAGATTACGAATTAGGGAGATAAAGAAACAGAGAAAGGGCAAGAAAAAAACAAAAATTACATTAGCTACATTATGGATGTACTATATACTAAAGCTACATTAGCACATATTTTCTCGCATTATTTGTAACGGATACGGAATATTGTAATACTGACATGAATGATGAAAAGTGTTTCTAACCAGAAATTTATTGTTTCTCCGAGGTAGGATTCGAACACAGGTTAACACGACAGACACATTGCCATATCCCCACCAGCCTCTTAGCTCAAATCTGACCTTCTTGATGATTAAAAAAGGTTGAACGTTTGTCTTCGCAAATTAAAAAAAATCAGATATTTGGAATTACATTGTCACAATATCTAGATTCAAAGAACATGTTTCATTACAGAAAAATATCTATCATCAATATTAGTTTTACAATATTACAATATTGATAATTTTTTCTTAAGAATTTTCAAAAATACAGAAAGTTCACAGAAAACGGTACCTGAGCAACTTTGTTATGCGTTTCATGCTCTGCTTTTGGAATAAAAGTTCAAGAAAAAAGTAGCCTTTTTTAGAAAATAATGGTTTAAAATTGCGTATATGTAAATTACACAAAAGTCACCCTTATTTTTGCCAAAACTTTACAAAGCCCTATTTCAATTCCCGACTTTGAAGAATAGATTCTATTAAAGGAAAAATCTCTATCCACGACAGTTCAAGAAAGACGCCAAAAAATTTGAACTTTTGCTATTTTATAAAATACGGATTTGAGCGAAAAAAAATTAGCGAAGTTTCATAATATAATCCGGTTCTTTTTTGGAGAAAATTTTTAAAATGATATTAAGTTTTCATCTAAAATACCCACAAAAGGTCCCCATGACCAACTCGCAGGAGATTATGTTTCTTCAAAAAGAGCAGGAATTAAAATTTTGAAGAACACCTAAATATGCCCTTTTCAAGGCTTTGTAGTGCCAAAATGAATTATGATTTTGTTTAAATTCCATACTTAAAAACTTTCATTGAAGATATGTGCGAATTAAGCTTCAAACTACATTAAAACTGGATTAGAGTATTGACGTTTGGCAAAAAATTGTTCAACCATTTTAGAATTGGACATAATTACATTTATAATGTGTGACTGTATGTTTACTGTAGTGTTGATTTTGGAATTTGTTTTCATGTTCTGATTAATTACAGGGAGATTACAACTCGTGAAGCAACAATAAAAGGCATCCTTGCAATAATTTCTATTCAGATATCCATTGGTCATGACGGACCCTCTATGGTTTTATCCATATTTATAGCATACATTATGACTGCCCTCGTAATAGTTTTCACGCCTGCGCTACAATTGATCTGCCACCACGTCAAACTGAGAAGCTTGCCTCACTATGTTCCCGTTGGGGTGAACTCGGCCTTTGATAACAGCCCGCATCCACTCCGCCTACACTCTAATTTCTGTGGCTCTGCAGCTGTGTAGCACTAGCAGCACTCTAACTCCCCTTCATGTCGCTCACACTATGGTTCTCTTCGACCTGACGCGCGTTTCACCACTTTGTTGCAGCTCCCAGTGCCCCCCTCCTCCCGACACCGCATTGACGGCCCCATTCACCTGCCCTCGCCATTCACCTCCACCGCCCCCTGCACCCTCACATTGACGGTTGGCGCCGAAGCCGCCTTCGCCGACACCTCCGCCGTCATACTACAGCCGCCTCGCAACCCACAGCCAACACCGCCTACACGCTCGTCTCTTGCCCTCTCGCTCACGTCAACACTGAAGATGGCAAGAGAATATCGTTGAAACACTTATATCATTTTTTTTTATTTGATACATTTCTGTAGGTCATCAACTTGTGTTTTGATATGTGAATACACTTAGACTAAAATTAAAATATCATTATTTCTTGAATAGTGTTATCAGGTAAATATTAAGCCGTACTTAACAAATCTATGGGTCAAATACGATGACATGAAATTCGTACGTTTTACACTATGTACACAAATTTAGCGAGATGTACAAGTACGTATTCTTAAAATTATCATTCTAAGACACCAATATATCAACCCTTCGGTATATATTATGGTATATCTGGTATGATCATGAAAGAAGTCACTCCTGTTCATCATCGCTACAGCCTAAAGTCACGACAGCGTCTTCATCGCCAGCTGTCTGCAAATTTGCCATGAAGCACAATTCTATTTCGATAGAGCCTCACCCGTCACGTGGCTGCTCCTGCCCTCCTTACCACATTAAACTCGTCCCCATAATTTCGATCCCACTTTCTCACTCCTATTCCGGATGGTCTATCAACGGGTTCTGCTATTAGAATTTCTTCACCACTGCCTACCCGCTCTACGCCCCTGCGCCTCTCCATCCATCCAGCACCCGCCACATTACACTGCCCGCTCTCAACACCGCCCGCACTCTACACTTTCCGCCACCCTACGCCGCCCGCCACCCTCAGCCACTCGTCACCCTACGCCGTCCGTTGCCCTATGCCGTTAGCCATTCTACGCTGCCAGCTACCATACATTTTCCGCCACCCTGCACTGCCCGCCGCCCTACACTACCCGCCCCTTAGCTCTCAGCCAATCATTCGCCGCTCGCAACTCTACATGGCCCGTCATCCTACGTCGCATGACACCCTACGTCACCCGCCACCCTACGCCATATGACACCTTACGCCCACCAAACTACAC
>BOPP01000073.1:1121732-1140137 GCA_017312745.1 Gryllus bimaculatus | reverse complement strand
CTGGCCACCGCCCTCCATCCTTCACTGCCCCAGCTCTCTGCCCTTCCCCGCGGCGCGGCGGGTGGACCGCTCGCGGCACGGCGCCATGTGCTTTATCACATTTGACGTGGGGCATTTACGCAAATTGCAAATTGCTGCAATCCGAGAGGTGACCGCTCGGGCCGAGCCTCAAAGGCCGCTTTAAACTCGCGTGGCCCCCCATGAAGGCAGCGCGCCGCGATTTGGGGGGAAAAAATTAACTGTCAATCCCTGCTCGGAGCCCTCGCTGCGTGGCGCTACCGCGACCCCGTGGCTGGGACAGCACAGTTTCCGCAATCTTTACTGCGGCCGGCCAAACTCTGGCACATAGATGCGTGCTCTGCGTATCACATTATGGGGCCCCTGATCTCAGTTAACGGAGTTTGTCGTGGACACACCCGTCACGCAGTAGGTTGTCGTGAATCGTGTATCTTCACGGGTCTTAGGGATTAATGCTTCTACCTAATATCAACATGATTATTATTACTACCTTAATATTGCAAATAGGTGCTCGTGGCTAGCTCTTGGTCAGCGTGCTCGCGGCCACCGGTTCGATTCTCGGTCGAGCCAAGATTATAGGGCGAGTTTTCCTTGCAATGTCTCAGTATATGTTGCTGTGAGACGATGGGCAAATTCATTTCTCAGGTCGAAAAGACCAGAATTCGGCGGGAGGATGTCTACGTGCTATCCACACGTACTTTCTTAACCCATAGCCGCGAGACAGGGACGTCGCGGGAAGGCCTGAGCCCGTTCACGGGCTGTCGCGCCAAATACATACATACATACAATATTGAATACCATGGGTTATATTGCCAGATTAAACATGGAGTGTGGAGATGAGTGCATATACAAACGACCGTAAATATTAACTCACCTCTCTCATCACAACATTAACACAGGATGTCCCAAATTGAACTCTGGTAGCTGGAGTTTAATAAGAAAGTGGGAAGAGCGTTATGGAGGTAGCAATAGTAAAAATCGCAGTGAGCTAAGCCGGCGGTTTTTCTTCTCATTTTACGTCATTGTGACCACAACACTCCCTCTCCCGGACATTACAGACGCCTGACACTACCACACGTGTCCCGAGCAACGAACGAATACATCACTTGTAGAGGGAAACTACGGCATCACAGAATTTTAAGAACTACGGTAAGAACAATGAATTTGAATGCCGGTTAATTTACGACAATTCGAGGGCGAATATTACAAGACAGATTCCACTTCCCTCACCAAATTCGTTTCTGTAGTTATACATCAATATTTACTTTCGATAATAAACGTCATCTTTGACCTCCTTGCAAACATAATACATCTTACAGTCCACTTTGAGGCTTATTTAAACTTATAAGGCGTTAAAAAGTCTTCTAAAAATCGTGAAATAAATATGTCTGTCAATGTGTTTATGAAAACTGTTAAAATGACAATTAATAGTCAGAACGAACGCAATTTATATATTATTATCGAAGCAGGTACACAATGAAATACTAGTTCTCGAAGTTACTAACCAACAAGTCCGATATTCAGGGTATGCCGTACCAAGTGTTAAACATGAAAGTATATTTTTCGCTTCAAATGCTACGATTATTAATTTGAATAAACCATGCTAAGGAATTCACACTGTGAAAAAGCATTAACTATTTATTTACAATTGAAAGCATGAAAATTAAATTCAGATTTGAACAGACAAAACACGCAAGAATGTTGAGAATGCCTCTTATTTTATCATTACATTTAAGCGTTGCATAATTTTGATGAAAACACAATTTGCTTGCTAAATTTATTTGTAATTCACAGAAAATGAAGGCAATTAAATATTTGTCAAATAAATGTCAAATTGTTTCGAAAACCTGCAGGGTAGAAAGATTCATAACAGTATCCTTATACTTCATTAACAAGGCAATGACAATGTTTAGAAGCAAATTATATAAGTTTAGAAAATTCGACAATCTAAAAGATGAAACTGCATTTTATAACAATTTACAAGTCGTTAATTTTAATAAACACTACCGCTGTCTGAAATCCAGAGGTTGACCCAAAATTGGAACTCTTGGTCGCCATCTGGTAGGGTCTACGCATGCCCTTTGTGCAGGCCTGGAGCCGCCGTCCCACCAGTACTAACGAAGCGACTCGAAATTAATCTACCGTATTAATCAACTCGTCGAAGAGAGAATCGCTCTTTTATTGCCTCCGCGCGCTCGCCCGCGCCGTCAGCTTCAATTGCCGAAGCCGCGGAAGTGCCGAGGGCAGCAGGCAGGGGAGGAGTGGCGGATGCGAGGGGGCGGGCGAAGTGAACAGGCAGGGGAGGCTGACTGCTCTTCGGGAAGCCCGGTTCGAACTCATTTTTTTGTCCGGGTTTGTTCGTAATTCACGATTTTTGGCTGTGGTCGCACATATCCTTGAGGTTTAATTCATTTATCGAGATGTGATTTGACATATCTTGCCTAGTTCTACGATCTACTTCCAAATGCAGTCCCCAAATTTTTTTTTTGTCATTCAATGTGGTTCAATTAACAGCGGCAGGCGGCGAACTTAGTGTTTTCGGTATTATTTTACCGTTGAAAGTTTATGCCTATTTTAATTATTTATAGTTTAAATTTTGGGAAAGGATGCTTGACCTCAAGAAAACGTGCGCAGGTGATATTTCTTCCCCATACGTCACATACACACATACATTTTTATTATTCTTGGACTAAATAAGTTAGGTATTAATCTCCAAAAAAAGTCGTGGGTAATTGGTATGTGGTGCGAAAAGCCATGAAAAATCATATCTCATGAGATTCTCGTTTCTAACTTCACCATTCTTTAATTTATAATTATCCAGCCATAATTAGAGATTTCTAGCACTTAAACATCAATGACACCTCGCAAAAATGATTCAATTAACTTTTATTTGGTAATTCAGAATTTGATCACAACGATAAAACAGAATAAAAACAAAGGTATAGAATATATAACGAGTGGGCATGGAATTGAAATTTCTTGTGAGATGAAAATGAAGGACAGAAAAGTTTTTCAAAATCCATTTTCATTTTCTTGACCGAAAACTATTGCATGGAAATCGGGCTGTATGGAAGTGAACATACTTTCACACCATGAGGAATTTGGGTGTTCTTAGGAAAAACGAAGAAAAATTCTGATAACGTTTCAGAATTAGAGGTAATTAGTAAATTTATATTAAAAGACGATATACATCAATCAATAGTTATCAAAATGAGACGAGGTGA
This sequence comes from Gryllus bimaculatus, assembly GCA_017312745.1. Lineage (NCBI taxonomy): Eukaryota > Metazoa > Arthropoda > Insecta > Orthoptera > Gryllidae > Gryllus > Gryllus bimaculatus. The sequence goes on along the minus strand of BOPP01000073.1, from coordinate 1,136,895 downwards.
GAAAAATAGCAAGGAACCCAAAAGAAAACTGCAAGTACAGGAGAACAAATTGAATTAAGAAGTAATTATTCAAATTATCGTTCTCCATGTTGTCATGGCAGAGGTATATTCCTTCACGAAAGACACGATGAAGGATAAGAACCCAAATCTAAAGCTGATTTGCTTCTGAAAATAGATTTTATTATATCGGAGCGAATATTTTGTTAACAATTCTTGCCAAAAAGGCTACTTTCTTTCTGTATTCAAAATTCGACTTGTATATGCTTTAGTGTACTGATTTCAAAATTAAGAAAAATGTGCACTTTCTCCCGTAGCACGTCACACATAGTTTTCAGCAGTTTTTGTCGTTAATAAAATTTGAATTAAAAATATCAAATAACATCAAATCAAATAGAACATGTGAAATTGAATAGAATAGCAGAAATAAACATAACCAACACTGATTATCTCCCTGTAGAAATCAGAAGAAATTTTGAAGAAGCTATTTCTCACTAATTGCCTAGTGGGTGAGGTGGACGTAACTACTAAATTTTTTACTTGCAGATATCGAAGTTTGGATAGCCAACAGAGAAAGAATATGCGACTATAACTTATAAATCTGAGAATTTCATCACTTCTTCATGAATAACAGGTATGTAGAAAAGAGCAAATAGATCAGCACTGTGCGAATGGAAAGAAGGAAAATAAGAAAAAAGAACTCGAAATGAGATCACAACTTCGGTTCAACGCCGGATGGACGTTCGCATGCCACGCGAAAATTCCACTTGGTCTGCACGATATTTCCAAGAATCTTCGATTGTCGAAATAACCCCACCCCCGCACGGCGTGATCGGGTCGGTATGGATTCGTTTCCATTTCATTTCTACCTCTCTGCAGAGGAAACTCCAGATTTATATACTAGATGACCAATTAAGGCCATTACCGCGCTTTTGCTTCGCTCGGAGCGGAATGTGCTGATCAAAGGTCCTGAATCTAATGGGGCCCTCTGTCATCGAAAGTAGGTTGTATTAACCTGTCCACGTTTCCAGAGCATACTTAAGTTACATTTGGTACTGGCGGTTACACGAGAACGAGCGTCAGATCAATAACGACATCCCCGATCTCCGATATTTCGATACTCCGTCAACCAGCAGCTGTAATTAAGATCCAATTGCTTGCTTTCATGTACGCGTGGAAAGAAAATACTTTATCGCTTTTGATGAATTACATTCGTTATCAAGTTTAGTAGAAAATAAAAAAAAAAGATGTTAATTAAACGTTATTAAACCTCTATCGAAATCGAATCATTCTATTTATCCAGTCAATTCTCTTTATGAAACTTGCCAAGGTTATGAAGATTCAATATCAAAGGTGGCCCCAAACATTAGATACTTTGGATGATACCACTGACGAATTTATAACACAAAATCTACCTTCATTTTGAACATTCATACCCATATAAGACGAAAATAACTTATTTATATATAGGACAAAATTTGAAACACATTTTTCCGAAGCTCAGAGTCTAATAAAGCTACTCAACCATGGTTTTGTTCTCGCTTGACGATCTGTTCGCTCACCATGGTTGCAAATTTGCCACCCTTGTTATCAACTTCACTAGTGTCAAAACGACAAGCAATGGGGTAGCGGCTATATACAATCAGCAAAGGGAAGACACAACTTGATATGTGGAGCCATTAAGTAGCTCGTTGGTTCAGGCCTGCATTTGCACGAATTCGCTGAACAAAATGTTAAGAAGCCACCGTTTTTGCTTCTAGACACAAATGCCGATTCACAATAATGTGAACATTTTGTTAAGCTGTCTTTTTGCTAGATACGGGAGACGTAGAGCACAGGAGTGTTATTTCGTCAGCAATATTATAAAATCAAATATGCATTTAATTTACCGATTAAAAATAGTTTTCCCTGGCCTGTCAGTGAACATATTTATTTTGAAAATGTTCCGGCTTGTTAGTAACTGTATTTATAAATTATATTTAGTGTAGGAAAATAAGAAAGGTGGAGACTCTGGGGCCTACAGAAGTGTTGATTACACTTTCACCTCAGACGTGCCACGCAGTTTTAACGTTTTTTACGATAAATAAATATTAAACTAAAAAATTACTTTATTTCCATACATAGGGTGCGGATTTGATGACATAAAATTTGCCAAAAATGATCCATAAATTGCTTTTAAACTGTTGAAAGTTACCTAAATCAAAGAAAAATGACGTAAAATATTTGGTCAAAATCAGTTTAGGTGAACTGAACCGAATAACTCTAACAGCTGTAAGCTGTTGGATACGTTACTGATATTATCGAGACTTCTTCCTTTCGTTTAAGTGAACTTAGTTTGCAAATTTGTGGTTTGGATTGTTCTTTACCAGTAAATCTGTCTTTAGTTATCCCGAAATAGGTCGAAATTAAATAGCGCTGATAGGCGTCACAACCTTAAATTATATACTTACAATGGCTGATATTACAATTTCAAGCCAAAAAATCGTATAGGCTAGTAAGGAATTCTATAGAGAACATTTGTTGCATCGCGTAAATAATATTTGAGATAAGTAATAGTAAAATGATATTAAAACCGATGATATCAGCGAAAAATACTTTAAAACTAGTAAAAAATGACAGTCGCAATCAACGCAAATGCAAAAAAGTGTAACAAAAACGGGTCATTTGCTGTTGTCATAACATACACTGTCCATACTAAAGAGTATTGTTCTGAAGTAAAAAGAAAAATTTCAATAAAATCCAGCCCTAATCATCATCAATGTAGCTTCACTATGCGAAGTTTTTTTTAACTCTCCTTTTGCTTGTAATGGTAAGAATAGGGATAAAGGCGAGTTGCTATTTTGTTAGCAATGCAGAAAAATCATACTTGCAATTCGTGTACCGATGCAAATAAGTTTTCTACAACTCAGAAACGAAATTGAATATTTTTCAAATATTGCTAATCTTAATTATTTACTTGGTTATTTATGTTAAACTTTTACTCACCTTTCAACTATTTATAGTTAAATGACGGGAAGGGATTCTGGAACCCAAGAAAACGTGCGCAGATAATTATTTCCTCCCTACGTCACATACAATTTTTACTGTTTTTTTTGACTGAATTAATCTAAATCAACAGCGAGTGATGTGGTGTAGTGAAATGAGGGACCATCGTTGCGGTTTCTGGCCATTGAAAGATTGAGGAAATATTGAATCCGGGCGTATCAATTACTAAAGGCATTACTTCCCATAGTGTTATAAATGCTATATTCCGCAAGATGGCCATGATTTTCCACTGACGAATCGTGATATCCAGCGTCGACTTACACGCAGGCTTACGAGGTTCTTCCTTCAGGTAAGCCACCAAAGCGAAGACGGAGGAGCGGGACAAGCTCTTAGCTCCCGACATATCTACAAACACATGCGATAGAGTAATAAATGGAAGTGTAAGCTTGAGTACGTAACGCGAGACAACGACGAGGACGGAAATATCAGGTGCGATCCGTGGTTCGTACATTTAGAGAACTGGTTCAGCATTCCCCTGGCATTGGACGGAAAACAACCGTCCGCTAGACGTATTCTCCAGACACTGATCGAAATCAACCCAGCTATGTAAGTAGTGTCGAAAATCCAACATCCACGTCGCGTCCCGAACCATCTCACGACCCGCAATGTCACAGTGGCGACGATGTTGCCAATGAGTTACCACAGCGGGTGCGGGCGAGGAGGGGCCATGGTTGGGTGTTCCGACGAGGCCGCTCCGTCGACTTCTGCGTCTTACTTTGAAAGCGCGCACTTATCGGCTTTCCTTGGCGAAGTTCTTTTCGCGTTCCGTCGCGGCGGGGACGGCCCGCCACCCGCTTCCCGGTGCCCGGTGCTCGGCGCCCGCTGGCCGCTGCCCTCCAGTCGCGTGCGCTTTGTTCCGAGAGGCGAACGCACAGACCTGGGTCACGCCCCTTCTTTCCTTCACCCCTTCCCCTCGATCCTCCTACTCAGTTCCCCTACAAGGCCCCCGGTGAACTCGCTGCCTGTGCGGTTCGTCGCTCCAGCGGCCATGTTGCTTTTGGTTTCGCCTTCTCTACGATGGTCTGACTTCACGTTGATCTCCACAGCATCTGCTCGTTTTACAGTCGTCTCTCACTTTTTTTGAGATACCGATTTTTGCGTTTTATACTCTATGCCTTATTTGAATGAATCGTTTAATAAAATGCATAATTCTGAGTGGTGTAGTGAACACAGTACAATGCGTAATAGATATTTTCAACCCTAGAAAGTTGTATCTAGTAATGAAATTATTGAATTACCCGCGTACCAAATTTCCTATCACATCGAATCATCCATAATGCGGGACATCGTCACAGCTGCGCGCTGGGGGTATAGGGGTAGACGGTATACACTGGTAGCCGGAGCATGCTTCCCAAAATTCAGTTTTCACATAGAGCAAATCCAAACAAATTTTTTACTCTTAGAAAAGAAGAGGTTTATTTGCGAGAAGAAAACATTCAGCATTGCTGAGAGGATGCAAACTACGCCTGCAATGGCGCGGCCGCCGATGGCGCGGTCCCCGCCGATGGCGCGGTCTGGGAATAATGGAGCAGGTAGTGGCCGGTTCTCCTCCACACCTCGATCCGAGCCTCGCAGAAGACTCCGGTGAGCTGAGCGTTGGTCAGCTCGCCGGATCTGAACTCGGCAAGCGAAACACCACAATTTTGGCTCGACGGTGCACGAGCCGAGTGCGCTCCGAGAGTATTGCGTAATTTCTGGAGAGACTGCATCATGACATATTTCTGGGCGATGTTATATTGAAATGTTTCTAGAGCAGATACCAGGATGTTTATCACATGCCTTAGTAAGTTATACAAACGCATTTGATGAGAAAATTAATGAATGCACTCAATTATTTTGGTAATAAATATCATATGATATTATTTTACATAAATGGAAGATGATAGCATACGTCCTCCAAAAATGTATTGTGTTTTAAAAAGTAGTTATAGAAAAAATATTTCTGATGTTTACAAAACCATGGGATTCGTAACGATAATAACGACTGTCCCGCGTTATCCAAAAAAGCTCTGTCTTTGAGCTATGGCATTCATTAACATCATCTCCGTTTCTAGTGTTGTCTGCATCTTGTCCATCGTCACGCTCAACATTCGTCTTCCAACAACCACTTTGCAACACTTGTCCATTTTCTTTCATATGGGTGCCTATTCGTCGATATAATTTCCTCTCTCGCTCTCACCCCAAAACCTCCATCAACGAAACGTCGACGTTGAGGTTTCGGAGGTCGTTGACGGAGGTCCTCTCTTCCTCCTCGACCTCCACCATCTTCGTGTCGTCCTCCACCGCCGGCGTCGTCGCTGTTGCCATTTCTACCGCCGCAGACGCCGTCGCCTTCGTCGACGCAGGCGGCGCTGTCTCGCGTTGCCGCGTGGCTTGAGTAATTGGCTCGGTTTACGGAACGACGCCCTATGTAGAATCCTCGCGCGCGTGCTTCCTGCGGCGTCAAAGCCCGCGGCGTAGAGACGTGCGCGAGCCCGCCGCGGGGCTGACGATGGTAGTGACGGGCGGCGGCGGAGACAGGGAAGAAGTGACAGAAGAAGGCGGCAACAGCAAGTGATGATGTAACGGCGGCGGGAGAAAGCAGCGGCGGATGTCGGCCGTGTGGCGGGGAGATGGGGAGGCGGGACGCGCGGGGCGGAGGGCGGCGGTGGGGCGCCGAGAAGGCGGCGGGGCGGCGGGGGCGAACGGGAAGAGAGAGTGGCGGCGGGGACGGCGGGGGTGACGAGAACCGGGGTTCTTTGCGCTGGCAGCGGCGAGTGGGGTGGAGACGGCGGTGATGACGGTCTGCGGGACACATAATGCGGTGGTGTCGTTGGCACAGATGAGGTTGTATTTCCTTCATTGTAAGTAGCGAGTTTCAGTCCAGGATTGCTCTTCCGCTTATATCTGCATTAACGAAGTAAGGAGATTGACGTTCCCAGGTCTTGTTACCACGGCGTGTATTCTGTCACGATCTGGCCACTACACATTTGAGCCTTACAATTCTAGCGCCAGACGCTTGGAATAAACGCTACATCATAAAAGAAAAGTGACTGTGACATAAAAGAAAGATGTTAAACTTTCAGAAAAATTGGTATATTTTACTTGATGTATGAGAACATTGCATGTAAAATATTTTTGATTCTGATAAATTCAAGTCACTTTCCAGCTACGTCTGAATTATATAACCAAACGTTTTTTTAAAGAATTTTCAAGTAAAAATATAAAAAATATTATTTGAAACTTAAAAATGTTTTAAATTTTTCCAAGAAACAGTCAGTTGTTCTAGTACTGCCAAAATACAAAAATTATTGCAGTAATTTTGCAATAATTTAATCACTAATATATTCCGGGTTTACATTAATAGCATATCATAATCGTAGAACGGTGACTAATTAGTAAGAAGATACGTAATATGTGAAAGAATTAAAAAGGGAATGGGCCTTTTGGGAGAGACCATCATTTTATTTACATGAATGAAGAAAGAAAGTTAATTAAATAGAGGAGTTTAAGGTCGTAGGGTACACTATTATTATGGAACTAGCCTCAAAACTATATCTCGGCAACATTATATAACTAATATATGAAAATATCTCTTCTTACGTAACCGAAACTTATGGAAAACCAGAGGGATTCTTAAATTGAATACAAAACATCACCATCGTAATGGTCTTAAAATTGGTGGTGAATCAGTCGGGAACGTGGCTAACGTATATAAGGTGTGAAAAGGGTATGATTTGTCGGAAAATAAACTTTAATAATTGTTTTAAATTTACGGAAATAAACCACGGAGAATATTAGCATAGTCTCCCATACCGCTAAGTATCTAAAATCATCGTGACAGAAATATGCGTTTAACATGGAATCAGAATAACACGTTTGAATAATGTTTTTTTTAAAGAAATGTTAATGTGAATACAAATCAATTATTTGTAACAACAATGAATGTCATGATTTGATAACTGTTTTATTTTTAAGAACCTAGCATCGTAACCAAATCTTGGCTCTCAACATAATAATTAATGAGACGGTACTGAATGTATGTTTCTGAATGTAAAACAGCGCTAGAAAATGCATATTGCACTCGCAGCAAGAATCTCGATAAAGCCGAAATCCTTCCCAGAGCGACACGCCCACATTTACACAAAGCAGTTTCGCAATTAAGCCACGCTCGCATACCTACAAAATAAAAGCCCCCCCCCCTCGGGAGAAGACACGGCATGATTATTTCTCTGCTCGGTGAAACGTAACGCGAGATCCTCGCAAACCACCACGGAGCACGTGGAAACGATTTTTTCGATTCTCATCATTCCGCCGCCACTTCGGCGGCCGCGCTCCAGCCAACCTGCCAGGAATTTTCCGTAATATTTTCCGCGGCATTCAAACTTTTCCCATTAACGCCTCTGCCTTATGTTCGCCCGAGAAACAGATAACGCGCGAGCACCGAGCGTCGCCCGACGTCCCCTGGCCGCGCTGCTCCCTTCGTTGGCGGGTATGCTTCAGTCGCCGTCGCGCGCGCAATCCGCGACAACCCGCGCCGCGCCGCGCCGCGCCGCTTTTATTACGAGGGCGTAGGAATCGTCTGCGCTCGCGAGATATAAACAGTATTGAAGTCGTTTGGCGAAATGAAAAGAAACACGTGTGGCGGCATATTTCCATGAGTTCCATACAGTGCTCCACATGCTTGGGGTGAGTGAATAAAGTGCATTGTCGAATACGAATAAAAGGTGCTATTACCTATTCAGTTCTGCTAATGTGATGTCGCGGTAAAGTACGTTTAATCTGTTATTATTTATGGAAGTCTGCAGCCGTAATGCTCTTGAAAATGCGGTATAATTTTAACTCCCATAATTTCGACGCTACATTACCAAAGCATTAACAGCTAATGGATAACAATTACTGTAAATAATGAAAACTCGTCGAACTACGCCATTCATTGAACGCTACTTGTTTACAGCCTTGCGCCTTTTTCAAGGTCTCCTACCAACTCATTGGCCCGAGGCGGCCGGGGGGCTCTCGAAAGTAGCGGCCTTCCACTTCTCTCCATTTTCATTAATTAATATATGTACCGATTTAAATGATATTCAATACGCAAAAAACACTAAAGTATATGGTTCACGATTGAATTGACGAAAATTCCTTTTCATTATTCATTAAGAAAAATTATTTTGAAGAGAGGTCACTGAAAGATATATAATAGAGAGGGCTATGAAATGGCATAGTAGTTTTACGATGTCTTAAAATTATTCACAACATTCTTCTCAAATATTATTGATTTTTAACTGCTAATTTTGTCCAAGATTGATGTAAGAATATTCGCTACTGTTCAGCGAAAAAAACTGACAAATTTTTCAATTTCCTTGCAGTATGCATATGCGTCGCTATAATGAAAATAAATTACGAAAACCGTAATATTTCAGTTAACTAATCACGTGAAAGTTATTATGACGCAATTATTACTGGCGAATACATATTTTGATCCTCGGAATGATCGCAAATTTCATTCTTGTCCGATTCTGAAACGTTGAGGCTGTGATCATATCTGTCCGTCGTATTATACGTAATGTACGATATTTCCATGAGTTTGGTGTTATGGGGGGGGCGCTCTAATTTGCATGTTCATTAAAATTTCTAGTTCCCAACACTGCGTTTAGAGGTCATCCTTTTGGAACTACTTTTATACAATAAAACAAACTAGGGGAGAACCATGCTGCAAATGCTCTCTATACGAGTATAATACAGTACTCATGAAGACAGTTTTTGTTAAAATTATTAATTTATTGCAGTGTTACAGGAAAGTATTTTTATTTGTTCTTGTACACAGTTCTTACTGTCATTTCCAAATCTATTTTTCGGGGATTTGTTCAGTAGCATTTTTGTGCTCCAGTCCACTAGTTATTATTGAACGTCGTGCACAGCGCTCTATGCCATGGCAAAGACAATAGTCCAAGGCAAGGTCCTTCCACTTTTCTCTACGCTGCAAGAACCTGAGCTTGGAAGTCTCAAGTCTTAGTTCCATCTAATCTCACAAACAAATGCCACTTAATAATTTATTAATTGTTATATGTTTTTATCTCTAAAACAGAAGTTGAGATTTGTTTGAACATGATGCCTGGCATAAAAGTGTTGTGAACATGTCAGAATACGACGGAGTCAAAAGTAAACATTACAGAACCAACGTGTGAAGGAAACTGGAATGAATTGGAACGTAAATAGTCAAACAGAAAAATATGAGAATATGGAGAGAAAGATCGAAAAAAATGAGATTTTTTATTGCTTAGTTGTACGCTAATCCACGCCCGTAATGTCGAGCACCGGGACGCAAAACAAAATAGGCTCTACACCTTACTTTATTAGCCCGCGTCGGGTCATGAACCGGTTAACGACGCTCGTGTGTGAGAAGCCCGATTTATTTCCTTTATGCATTCGCCCCTACGAGCGTCGTAAACATCTGTGATGCCTGCTCGTTGTGGGCAAGCCAATTCAAAAACAGCACCTAAAGACGAAATACGAGTATTTCAATCGAAAATGGGTTTATTTCGAAGAAGAGACCATGGCCATTCTTCCCGCGAGTATGAAAATCGAACGTACACAAATACTGAAATCTGTAGTAGCAGTGTTGGTAAACTGTGTAGAGAAACGAACGGTTGCAGCCGATTTCGTATCTTCCATAAATACGCTAAGCGGCATAGTGATGAAGAGAATACGTGAAAAGATAAAATTCAAAAATATTATTGCAAATGAAAGTAACCAAATTGTTTAATAAAAACCTCACTTAAAGTATTAAAAATCATCTCAAAATATCCGGTAAATGAATGTAAAAGTTGACAAATTGAGAATTTAATGAACCTGAAAAAAACTTTGCAAATTAAGCTAAAGAACTTCGTAAATTGGCTGAATTCTTGCTTCATCACCCCAGATGTCCTCCTTCCCTGCATCCGTGAACCAGCGCTGCTGGGTGGGGCTGTCGACTGCTCGGCGTCCGCATCTCGTTTGCACGGGAGCCGCACAGTCCAGCTCTGTTCCCTGTACCCCGCTCCCTTGCCCCTTCAGCCTGCTCTGGTCACCTGGCCCGCCGCACCCCGCCCTTGCCTCGCCCTCCGTTTGCCTCCCCAGTATGTCCTTGCTTTCGCCGTCACATCACTTTCCTCTTGCGCAGTTGGCGCCTGGTCGTTTGCATAACCTCCGGAACGTTCCACCACCATCCTCACTTCTCGACCACTACCCATCGCCTTCAATGCATTCCACTCGCTCCCGCACGTCATACCTAGCTTTGCGCTCACCATACGCCGCCTCTTACACTTGTCGCGTTTCCCCCCTCCCCGCCACATCACGCCTCCCTAGACAACACACATACCCGCGTTGAAACCCACTATCGCCACCGTCTCGACCTACCATGCATGGTAATCACATCTCGCGATTGTCCATTTCGCCAGTTCTCCACCCATCATAACTGGCTTTGGTGGCTCAGGGTATGAATTAATGTCACAGCAATACCTTTGACCGGGAGGTCCTAGGGCCCGGTAGCTACGTAGCAAGGGCGAATACATTCGACGTCTGGAGAAGAATTCGAGCATCCGGCTGTTTTGTTCAGTAGTTTTCCGTGGTTTCTTCAATCAACACCAGGTAAATGCCGAAGTAGTGTATTAACGAACGACCCAAGGACCACACGGGAACTAACTTGTCTTATTCTCACCCCCTTACTTACAAACACCTGCACTACTCAACCCCTCATGCCACAGATCAGTCAGGAGCTCAATGTTTGTCCCGGCTGGAGCGGTTCTGAATGCGAAAGACCCCGCTAGTCAGCATGTAGGTCGGCGCCGGATCTCGCCAACCAGGAGGAGGACATCACCGCCCCCTCCTGCGACAGAACACTTCCGAAAATAACGACCTTAGCAGTTGACGCGCCAGGAAAAACCAATCAATAAATCGATCTACCCACCCCCCAGCGTGGCAGTGCGTCGTCAACGCATTGCTACCACTCGCCACCCCGCTTCTTCTCTTGCGCTCATCACCGAGCTACCTTCGCACCTCTCGCGCATCACCACTCTTCTCTCCCCGCCTACCCTCCGCCGCCCACGCCCCGCCGCTCGGCGCCAGCGCGTGTATGTTTGTTGTTTAAAAAACATAGGATCCGTAAAAGTAGGAGCGTGGGAGTGCGAGGTGTCCGCGCCTGCGGATTAGCATATAAATTGGCATTGATGAACGCTTAGGTGCGCGTGTTATGAGAGGTAGCGCTGGGCGCGCCGTGCTAGCGGCGATGGAGGTGACGCAGGCGTTCGCCCGCTCGTCGCTCGGCCGTCCACTCGTCCACGCGCCCACTCACCCGTCCGCCCACTCGCCCGCTCGCCCGTCCGTTCGCTGCCTCGCCCACCTGTCACTCGCCCACCCGACCGCCCACTCGCCGTTCCGCCCGCCCGCGGCGCTCGCCAACCTACCTGACCGTCCGTCCGCTCCTCTTCTGCCTGCCGCTCGCCCACCCGTCCGCCCACACGCCGTTGCGCCCGCTTGCTTGCCCACGCGCCCACCAACTCGTCCGCGCGTCCAATTCACCCGTCCGCCCACTCGCCAGCCAGCCCACTCGCCCACCCGCTCGCTCGCCGGCCCGCCCGTCCGCCCATGGCGCTCAGTCGAGGACGACTGGATGGGCCGTGGACGGGGAGCGGACAGAGGGGCGGTGACGCAAGCGCCTTGTTCGCCCGGCTCTGAGAGGCCGACGACAGGAAGCGCGACGGAGTTGATGAAAATCTGGGTGGAAAAGGACGGTGAGAATTGGGATAGAAATACACGAAGAAAAATTAGTACCTAAATACTGAATCTGAAGAGAAAGATAAAACAAACGTTTGATTGACGTTCATTATGCAAGAGAAAGAGACTATCTACAAGAGGACGTTATTAATTTACGAGTGATCGAGCGAGTAAAGTTTCGGTCTAGAGTGGAGTGCATTAAATTATGATTTTTCATACTACGGAGCTTGAGAATTCTTTTTGTCAAAATAGATAGGTCGAGTAAAGATGAAGCAATCAAGATAATGCAAGAAATAACTTTGTTCGCGAATATAAACAAAATTGTGTCTACGATCCTATAAAATACGCACGTTACGAATCATTACTTTCTTCGCCTCTAATCTTCTTTGTTATAAAAAACGCGCCATCACATCGCATTTCAGTTTTCCATAGCCATATATTCATTAATTCGCAAGATACATTTTTGACATTTACAACTTTATTCTGATTAAATACTCTTGAAGACTTGGTCATTACCATTGGATCTGCTGCTGCCAGCTGAAAATAGTAGCAGGTAGTTATCCAAGTTTCGACTTCTAACATGTAATAGCAGGGTCATTTCTTAAAGCCACGTTTCTTCTCTTTAGTAACATCTGTAGTTGGTTGGTTGGTTTTTAGAGATTTGGAGTGCGTCAACTACTTCAGTCATTAGACCTGTAAGTGAAGTGCATGTTTTCCTCGGGTGGCGGCGGTGATCTAACTTCACTGGATGGTGAGATCTGGCGCCGGGATTTCCTTCAACCATCTCCTGCCTCAGTCGGCACTATCAGGCACCGCCCCAATCGGGACAAGCTCTAAGCTCCATGTGTGGTAGTATGTAGTGCATGTTAGTGTAAGTGTGTGTAAGGGGTGAGAAAAGGGCAAAGAACAGAAAGAAAATATCGCGCACAGCCCGTGGCCTGTTTGTTAAGGTACTGCTCCGACATTCGCCTGGTGTTGATCGGAGAAACCACGGAAAACTACCCATCAGAGCAGCTAAGCTTCTTGAATTCTCCTCCAGATAGCGATTGAATTCGACCTAACTCACTAGCTGGTATCGAAAATTTGCTACTGTCAGGACTCAAACTTAGGACCCCTCGGTCAGAGGCACTGCAGTGATGCGCTCAGCTACCTCTTCCGGTAATAGCTATAGTGATCAGCAATTATTTTTAAGTTCGTGTGTGCGGTAATAGATTGCATCACTTTGACGCTGTCTGGAGTACGAGTATAATACCAGCCGCAAGCTGCTTTGATCGGTAGTTTTCCATGATTTTTTCTATTAATACCAGACTAATGTCGGAGCAGTACCCTAACAAATGGGTCTCAGATCCCAAGCTATTTTTTCTTCTTCTTCCTTGTCCTATCCTCATCCATTACTTACATACGCTTACACTGCCAAGCCCTATACTACCACATATGTCAGAGGCGGCGACTATGAAAACGAGCCACGTGAGGAGTGGGTTTTTAAATTTTACGAATAGAATAAAGCAATATTATAAACGAGTTTTATACGATATTTTGGTGTATAACCGAATTATAAATTTATGAGGGAATCAAACTTAATTTTTCAAAACATCTTTTGTGTGCCACCTAGGATTTTTTATATCTATGCGAGAATTTGGTGGTCGGTTGTTCAGTCTACCTCTACCTCCGCACGATTTTCTCGCGGCGATTGGCTGTTTGAATCATGACGCAATCATTCGTGCAGTAAAATGATAATATCTCGTCATCAGTTTTGCCCGGAAAGGTCCTTTTATGAACAATTACTTGTAAAAGAAAATATCGTTTCTAATGCTGGTATCCAAAAAATACTCAAACTGGTATGTAGAAATCATGAGATAACTAATAATAATGTGAGTAAATTGGTTGTTACCAACGTTGTCTAACTACTCATCGACCAGCTTTCTATATTTTTCAGACTTAACGGCACATTGTCTATTGCTCATTTTTTGAAAACATATTCTAATGTATAGAACGCAAACAGAATAAATTCAAATAGGATAATTGGTGTGATTGATTGTAGTAATTAAAATAGTATGCAAATACATAAATCACATAAAACTAGTTTGTATGTTAATATGTGACCTTCTGAAAGGAGATTAATCAAATGTAAATAATGAAATAATAAATCGAAAAACAGACTAGATTTCGTGGTAAAATTAACCGGTATGTATAATACTTAAAAATATAACATTTGTCGGTTTGTTACTCAGTTTCACTATTAGAATTGTTTGATATGTGCAGATGTTCACTATTCATTACACCAGGTTAGTGACATTTTATCAGAGGAGAACGTAATGTTGGATATAAAGAATTACACTGGATATTTGCAGGAGATGCTCCGATACCTAGCCGACAGTCACACGGACCATTAACATGCAACATTTAGTCTTCACATTTTGAATATGAGCATGCTCATTTGTCTACGCAACTAAACCACAATTCTTACTCTAAAAAACGCTCAGCATCAGCTACTTAAGAATTTCGTAAGCAATAACATCTTAGAAGACAAATATCTCAGCAAATAAAATGTATTACCTAGGTAAAAATGAGAGCAGAAACGTCAGAACAACCCATAGAGCACAGAACATAGCTACCTTGAACTAATCAGCTAACACTGGCCAAGCGCTGAGGGTGGCCAATGAGCGCGGAGGCAAAGAGTAGTAGTGTAAACATGACGATTTTAAGTTCTGCAATTGTATTAAAATTGACTTTTATGTTCCCGTACATAATTGCATACTAATATAAATCTACAATAAAATTAATGTTTCTAAAGGCGTCTTCTTCCTGAAGGCATATATGCCTTCTGACATGAAAGTCTCAATTTTCATCACTGAAATTTTTGAGCAAGTCGTTTCTAGAATAGATTTACTTTCCCCAACAGCAATGATACGCAAATAATATCGTTCGATTTCACCACTGGCTAGCATATACTTTCGTGACTTCATTCCCTGGAATCTAAAGAGCCAAATCAAACACAACGCTGGTATTTTTCACTTAACGGCGGGTTCAAATTTCGCGAAAAGTCCAGGTACAGTTCCAGAGACCTCTTTCTTCATACCAAATAATCACCATCACGGCCGTCAATTTTGTATTCGGTTAGATTGGCGATTTGAGATTAGTAGCCTAACGTGGTAGTCGCTACTTCATCAAAACTGTTTATAATGCTAATAACTGGAGAAAAATAACCCAAACATATTTTCAATTTTTATGTTATTCAATTATTGTCACACATCATGCTGTAACTAGAGATGATTAGTAATTTGTTCAAAAACCCTCCGTTTAATCCCATGGACATCTAGTCTGACGAGACCGCGGGGACCTTGCAAGCAGGCGCGGGCGGCGGCAAGTGTTGGAGGTGGCGGTCGCGGCG
>BOPP01000073.1:1106941-1117414 GCA_017312745.1 Gryllus bimaculatus | reverse complement strand
GCGGCACATGCAGCGGCAGGTTCTCACGGCCCTTCGCGGAAGCCGGTGGACTGGACGACGCCGGCGCTGCGGGTAGCTTTGCGAGAGGACACGTAAGAGTGACATGAAAAAAACACATGGGTGTGTTAGATATGCCCCTTGATCCCTCCTGAAGTCACGAAAACACTATTCAAGTTAGGGGAATGAACGGTGAAATCAATTTTTCATGCCATGCACCTCGCAATGCCAACATACGTCCTCAACCATCTGCGACAGTCGCTGGTCTGCATGATCCGCAACATTACGTGAATTCTGCAGTAGGTATGCATTTTTTCAATTTGAGGTATTGCATGGGAGTTAATTTCAACCACGTATCACATAATATCATCTTCTAATGTTCGGAGATAAATTTGGATTGCGCGAACATAAATAATAGAAGGCATAAAATGTAAATCTCAATATTTTTCTTTACATCAATTAACCACAGTCTTCGTCCGACAGTGGTGGGGTGAGATAGAGATCTACGATTCTGTGTGATCTGTTGTGAGTCACGCGTCGCATCGTGACAATAGTAACTTATAAATTATGGAAGTGAACCATACAAGTCCTACTGATAAATAGTTCATCGAAATAATTCCGGTGAAGTGTGACTCTGTATATCAGTGTACTGAATGACATGCAGCTATGACACTCCAACAAACGAAGCCGTAAGTGCTGCATTGCTTGTTCTCAATAACAGCGAGAACCAACCAGCAACAATGGAAATTTTCATCCCAGATAATCCAAATCAAGTCCGAACACGATGGAGAACGTCACCAAACAATATAACACTCCCGGCGCTGATGGCAAGGAATAGATTCTGCTCAGACAACCGTCAACCGTTCATCTACGAAAAAAAGACTCCACAGGCTCTAGAAAAAGCTTAGCGACAATGATATTGAGTGAACCCAAAAAAATTCGAAGCAATCACGATAGTTTCAGGGATCCTAATATAAAATCTAACTCCCTACTAATTAATGTGCCGGCCAAAAATAGGTTCTGACTTCTAAATGAACTTGAATAACAAGCAACTGAAAACAGATTCGCTGATATTAACGAACTCTCCAGTTATCAAAATGAAAATCCCAGTAAAATACCATCAATCATAGTAGCGGACATCACCAATATTAATGCATTCATCAAATAACTTCAGATTTAATTCACCACAAACTTCATTGCATATTAAAAAAAATAAAAAGTGCAAACTCGTCTACGGACATCCGAATCTTAATCAGGTATCTAATTCACACTCTTCGAAGTTTTCATTCTTTCAAAGCTCCGTTGCATAAAAATGTCTCTATAGTGTTCAACAATGTCGACCAATACATTGCTGATAAAAATCACCACACTTCACAAAGAAAATAAACATATTCAAGTAATTGCAGTTGTTTTTACAGGACAATACCCAATGGGCAATATTCTAGACATTAAGCAATTTTTTATCTAGAGAGTAAAAGCAATAGCAAGGAAAAAATCCTAGGTCCCTTGCAATGCCAGCGGTGTCTGAATTTTGGCCATACAATGAATAATCTTAGCCTCAGAATTAGCAGCGCTTTTTGCACGGGAAATCACTATTCGGTAACTTGCCCTAATAGTGATCAAGCATCAAAATGTCGTAACTGCCAAGGCAGCCACCAGGCCGATAATCCAGTCACCAGCTGCCCTTATCGAAAAGAATATGTTGAAGAAAGAAAAAAATGTCAACCGAAACAACCCCAAACAACCCCAAAATAGAAACCAAGGCTTTTCTAACTCCTCAAATTAATTCCCATTTCCATCTTCTTACCCAAAAACCAATTCTCGAAACCTTTACTCATATTAGTAGCACATATCCTAAAACCACCCAAATCCTATAAACAATTCAAATACAACTAACCCTCTCCAAGATCACATCACAACTATCTCATTATAAACAAAATAATTAATGCAATAACATCCTTTATAATCTATGACAAAAACACACAATGACATATTCACAATAAAATCAAAATTAATTCTCCACCTACATTAACGAAAATATGGTAATTCAACACAAAGATTTTACTGGAATGCTAACAGCCTAACAAATAAAAAGCAGAACTACGCTTCTTGAATTCCCACCGAGTACGAATATTTAGTTTCCATGACAAAAACCCACTTAAAGGTACAAATTAAATGTATATCACAAACTATTCAATTTACAGAGCCGACAGAAACCTGAACAAAGGAGGAGGAGTGCTAATAGCCATCAATAATAGTATTCAACATTACAAAATAATACCACTATGAACTGGTAACGTAGAAACTGTTCCCATTAACTTATA
The DNA here is from genome assembly GCA_017312745.1 of Gryllus bimaculatus. Classification (NCBI taxonomy): domain Eukaryota; kingdom Metazoa; phylum Arthropoda; class Insecta; order Orthoptera; family Gryllidae; genus Gryllus; species Gryllus bimaculatus. Next base: position 1,115,093 of record BOPP01000073.1, on the reverse strand, counting down.
AATTAAAAAAGGTCTATATTTGCAGAGTGCAATCCACCAAATCATAAACTAGATATCGATAATATTAGTAAACTATTTCAATTAAATAATAACCATACTTCTAGGGAACCTAAATGCCAAAAATACCAACTAGAGTTGTTTGAACACAAACGCGAATTGAAAAATATTTGCCTAATATAGTAAATCGCACTAATCTCAAAATAATTTCACCTCCAGGCACCACATATTACCCCATTATCACTTCAGATATCCCAATATTCTCGACCTACCAAAATAAAGTAATATAAAAACCGCCCCAATTTGCAGATGACACGGCTACATATTCATCAGGTCCCACCATAAAAACAATTAAAATCAATCTACAATTATACTTACACCAAATCAGCCGAGCAAGAAAAATCCGTCAATCCGTCAAAAACAGCAGCCATTTTTTTCTTAATACCTTACATTCCCTACCCCCTTATAATTGAACCGAGAACCTCTATAATGGCACCTTCATAACAAAGCAATCTCTCTTAACATAGCGAAAATGCAATACTAATGGGTTTTTTTCTTAAATGAAATGTCGTACAAATATATCTTTAAATCAGATATTTTGAAATTTTATTGAAGAAACGAGTCTCCTTCACGTAATTTATGGCTGAAGTTAAAGCAATTTATAATTTCTTTCTCAAAAACAACTCCAACTTTTTCCTTCGAATTTTTATTCCACGGATAAAGCAAAGAAAGCTTAAAAAACGGAACAGGCGTCATTTTTGTAAAAACTCACAATTTTCGGAAATGGTTTTTCAAAAATGGAACTTTTATTTTACAAGCTGAATGTCTGTGAAGGCTTCGTCCATATGGCCCTTCCTGGGAAGACCAGAGGTCCACTCGCCGACAAGTAACACGGCGCACTCATTCCGATTCTTTTGGTGACCTCGGAGATTAATCTGAAATTAAATCGACGTTTGAAATGTACTAAGTCTTCTCTAATCAAAAAAAATTGTCTTTCCTCTCAAGGAAATAAAACGGAAATCCGAGGAGAAACACTACATATAGCGGTTTATGCTAGTTACTAAATATAGAAAAGTACAATGTACGATAAATGGATTACTACATCACCCATTAAATAAAAAAAATTGATAATTCGAATTTGATAAATATATAATATTTATTACACCATTTGTAATTTTTTTTACTGCAAAACCATAAACATTTCAAACAAAAATCATATGTTTACTAATCTTTGTCTTTCGCCAATTCTTACATTATTAGAGAGATGCACGCCATTTTATCTACTAGCCGCATTTGTAAGTAATTTGCATCAAAGAAGTTCATTAATCAACTTTTAAATGTTGCTTTCTTTATTTAACCTATTGGAAAATTATAATTCATCGACGAGAACGTGGACTTCCACAAATTAAACCGTTGAGAAGTGATTATTTTAAGTCATTGAGAAGTCATTAATCTAAAGAATACTTCTTAAAAACAGAACATAATGTAAAGCACGGGTAATGTCGCTTCAAATGTACCTTATTTAAATGGAGTAAAATTTATTTGCATTTGAATATTACATTTTATTACAAGATTTAGAGTTGTGAAAGAAAGACTAGATTAAATTGACAGTGTGTGAATAGGAATGATCGCGTAATATTTTCAGAATGTTACTTGGCAATGATTTAAATTGAAATACATATCTGTAATCCTTCTTAGTGAATCTCATTCACTTAAAACAGTTGCAGCAAAACATGTGCACTATTTTTCTCGTGAACAGCACACATGGTAAAGGAAACGCCGCAAAAAGTTGGCAAGCACTATTTCCCCGAAACTTCACGCTTCATAGAACCGACAAATTGCACGATGACGCGGTAAGAACTATCTGGAAATTGTTTTCCTAGGGTAACACACCTTAACATTCCACCTCTACTCTTGACTATCCATGAACCATCTGATCTCCCAAACCGCCGTTCTCCTCATTGAAGTATCGAGCGAAGCCACCGCTCGTATGACTGGGGCCGACTCGTTAAGTGGAACCACTTTAGTAAACCGCTTTTTTCCCGTCGAGAGTTGCAGGTCGCGCTGGCGAAGCCGGAGGGAACGTTAGCCCTCTGATTAAAAGCCTGTCAATAGTTTCGGATCCGACGCTTAAATTTCATAGAAGCGCAAACGAGAGCCCGGCTGGCGGAGCGGCGGCGAGGCGGACGTGGAGAACGCTGGCGGAGTCGGCCCTCGGGGCGAATTTAAACTCCGCCGGGATCAGAGAGAGAAAAATGAAGAGAGAGCGTGTAGTTTGCCGACGAGTGCGCGCACGCCTCGCAAAGCAGCCGACGCGAAGGCGACGATCGAACGCGTCCATGAGTCTCAACGCTCAGGGACACAGTGTCACGGATCTGTGATCTATACGGACGAAATTAATAGTATTCTCCATTGAGTGGTTGATCAGTGGTTCCAGGTGCGTGAAATACTAAGGTCATTAGTCTCGAAACTGTAGTGCATGTTTTTATCGTGAGATATGAGGGTGATCTTTTCCTGCTTCATGGCAAGATCCGGCGCCGACAGGCGGAGTTTTCCCAACCAGGTACCTCCCACCAGCATGGAATCACCCCAGCCGGGACAAGTTCCGAGTTCCCGACTGGTACTCCAACATCTGTGGTGGTAAAGTGCATGTAAGTGTAAGTGGGTGCAAGTAAGTGGTAAGGATACAAGGGAGAGGAAGGAAAGATCGTGCACTGTCTGTGGCCTCTTTTTTAGGGTACTTCTCCGGCATTCACCTGTTTGTGATTGGAGAGATTTTTGAGAAAACACGGAAGATGAAGAAAATAATACACAGGGTTTCTAAGAAGATATGCAATTAACCTCTAGATCATGTAAGAGTATCAAAGATGATCAATTTCGCCAATGACATACGTTAAACGTTATCAAGCCAATATGTGAAAACTAATCTCACTTGTTGTGTTGTTTGGCACAAGTTTTGGGGTAGGATGACATCAGCATGTGATAGATTAGCTTTTCACTTTCGTGAGTTTATAGAGTTATAAATGAATATCAAAATAAAGTATTGTCCATAATTTATACACAATGGAAAACTATTTATGACCATTTGGTCTTACAGAACATCACATTGGCAGTTTAGGCCGTCTTAGTAGTTTAAAGATTAAATATATAAACATCCGTCTTTAACTTGATGTAATTAGTTTTTGTACCTATTTTTAATAAAACATGCGTGTTTTTTTTAAATATATAAGGTAACCTTATTTTATTTTTTCCAGTTTCAACCTAAGAGAACTTAGAGAAAGCGTATAGGGAGCTAAAAGGGAACTTATGTTGACAAAAATAAATCTTGAAATGAAAAAATGATAACTTCAGAAAAGTCACCGTCCAGTCGAACAAGACACTGTTGTGGATATTACTCGAAATGCGATGTCGGTCTCATATGTGCCGCTCGCTCGCGTCATCTAATGAATGGTGGGAGAGCCCACACAAGGAGTCCACTGCCTTGACTTGCAGTGCACCAAAACACGGGCTCATAACACATCACCATACTAGAAATACAATGAAATTATTGGTACTTTCTGTAAAGATATATTTTTGCTTCGGAATATGTGCCAAAATGCCAAAAATTTTATTTCATCAAAATGGCCAAGAGTATGGTAATGCCCCAGTAGTGACCACTGCGTCAAAAGTGGGCAATTTAAGCACAAAATAAATTATAGTAAATAAAAATATCTTCACTTGGACTCGAACTCAGATTGTTTTAGTTCTTGTTTCGTTCTTCGCGTCACTTCTACACCACTAGCCACATAGCTAATTTCGACCTTTCCGACGCTTCAACAGTTGAAATTTTAAGTTAGTAAATTTGAAACTTTTTAAAAATTTTCAGTTGCATTATTACAATATATAGTTTTAACGAAAACATTTAATAAAGGAAAAAAAGCTGTATCACAGTTGCAGTTCTGTAATGCTAAATATTTGTTGAAAGTTTAAAAAATATAGTTAGTGCACCGAACATGGGACACATACCATTTTAAGCACATTTTGCATTATAAAAAGGAACAAAAGAAAAAAGAAAATATTTTAAGAAAAAAGCCGTATTTTAGAAAAAATATAAATTGCAATAACTTCAATTGGAAATTACACACAAAGGAACCTGTAAGAGCAAGTGCTAACAATCTCCAGCCTTCCCAAATTATTTTAAGGAGAGTTCATATGGCTTTATCATATTTGAATGAAATTGAGCAAAACTACTTTAATGAGTGTGTTTGTTATTACGAGATCATCAGTTATATAATTATAACCTTTGAATCATGTTATGACGTAAGTCCGTAATGTTCATCAGAACAATTCTTTTACATGGTAAGACGCTGGCCGTTTAAAAATAACACTGGAAAGAGAACAGAAAAACATTGTTCTATATTAAGTGCATTTTTAAGTCAATATAACTGGGATTAACATCACGACCAAGAATTTGAAAGAAAGAGATCTAAACACAAGGCATCATTCACTTCAAGAAAGAACGAAGGAAAGAAAGCCGCCAAGGAGCTTTAGCAAAGGAAATGAATAGAAGCCAATGTAAATTTCGCAAGTTGAATGCAAAGTGCGTGAGGTTGACTATCAAAGAAAGCAAATTAATATCGTTTGTTTTCTTTCTTGAAACGGGAGTTCTACAAAGAAATCTGGTAGCTTCATACGTAAATAGAATGAATCTAAATACTTTCTTACTGTAGTTTGTTGCCACTTGGAGACGATCAAATGGAATAATTTTAATTTCTCAAATTACGTGTGTTTTACTTTTGTTAGTTACTGATACTGTTGATTTATCAGCAGTTCGGTGTACCTACCAATTCAGTCATCTATTTATTAAAAATATAGTATATTAAAACTTGTGTTAGAATCCATCAATATATTTTATTTATTTAATATTATTTATTTATTTACATTTATTTATTTATTAATTTATTTAATAACAAAAACACTTAAAACTGTGACGTACTATGGGAACAAGAGCAATATGTTGTCACATCCTGGCAACCTCAAAATCCGAACATCCGTCGTGAAAGGCAAGCGACTTTCCCTCTGAGCCACCTAAGGACTTACCTAGAGTTACACGACTCGAAACATATGACCAAATAGGAGACATGTCTTTTTTATCAGGAAAATATCTCTAAGACTTGAAATCGCCACTAATTTGAATTTATTACACCTAAAATTGATTTTTTTCGCCTAATGCAACATTTTTTGATAGTTTTCTCTATAAGTAAAAATTTATGATAATAATAATAATAATAATAATAATAATAATAAAATAACATAAACAATATATTTCAAAAGAAAGAAAAAATGAAGAATGGAAAGCGGTAAAGAATTGATTGAAGGAAACCATCATCATTTCAATCACAGAAACTTCAACGCAATTGATATAGAATTAGCTACATTTTGTAACCAAACTACTCTAACAATTCTTCAGCGCAAGACAATAGTTCCTGACTAATTTTGACCACAGCGAATTCGATACGAACTACCTCGTATCGTCGGTCGCCAGAGGTGCGACCGAGGAAGGGAAGCAGAGAGCGACGAGGACGGCGAAGCGAGGACGAGGGCGAAAACAGGGCTCAGAGCGAGCGAAGGGGAAGTGGCGCTGCTGAATTGAAAATGGCTGATTTTTATCGGTTAAATCCCAAATATTAATTCAAGACGCCACAAGCGTCGGTGCTGGCCGCAGCTGGCGCCTATGGCGGGGCACGCGCGAACGCGAGGCTCGGCGACGAAACACCTCCGCCTCCACCTCTTCCCTCCTTGGTGCTTCACAGCAGCGATGAATAGCTAGTCGTCCGCCATTGAAACACAAAAGAACGGGAGGCGATGCTTTGTAATCCCGATTTTCTTCTGATGCCTCTTTCTTCTCTTCTTGCCTCTTTTGCAGAACTTACTAAAAATATAGTTAGGCATCGGAACGCGCGTCATCTTTCCTCCCTCTTCCCTCTCCTATCCTCACCTCTTAGTTGCACACACACACACATATATGCACAACACCATACATGTTGGAGGGAACAGTGGGGAGATTAGAGCTTGTCCCAGAGAGAGGCGGTGCCGCGCTGCTGGGAGAATGAGGAAATGAGGAAACCTGAATGAGGAAAACCCGCAAACCAACCAATCATTCAACAGAGGGAGAGCACCTTTAAATCCCGTGATTGAAAATATGCATTTCAAATATGCGAATTATGGTTTTACGCAACCAATGGCCATAGCAGTTGACGCGCCCAGCAACACGAAATAATCACTTAATAAATTCGTGGGTCGTTATGAATCAAAGTCTATAGAGTTGATTTTATTGAAACACGAAATGTTTTGCTGCTCACGTTGACTATAATTGTAGACGGATCTGGTAACATGGGTTCTTCCGAGTAACGTGGAGTACAATTCGCATATTTCGCAATATTTTGACAATGAAGAGGAGTGGGACTTTCTATCTAAAGCGTTTCCTCTTCCCATGCACAGGGCTGAACGGATGACCATTAACTTCATAAACCCTTCCCGGAAGAAGTAGTGTTGTCAGAACCACGTACAAAAATGGCTCCCCATGGAATAAAGAATTAAAGGATAAAAACAGCACTGCTTTGTTGTAGGTAGTTTTGTGGCTTCTGCAAAAATAACAGAAGCACCTGAAGCGTTCCGCAGAGTCGTAAAATTCCGCAAGTACTATAAAGTAAATTGAATTTATGAGTTGCATGGTTATGTGTATGGATTTCAGACGACCCTTGCTGATTCGAGACAACAAACTCCGTAAGAATAACAAGATACAATACATAAATGAATGCACACGAACAAAGTCTACGGAAGAAAGGAGAACATGTTCTAGTAAATTCTATAAAGTAATAAATTTTAATTTAAATAAAGAACTTATTAAAGGTGTATAATTAAGTATTAATATCACTACAATTAATCTACTAATTGAAGGAATAACGTGTGGTTTATAAAATGATAAAGGGTAGAACGATGCATTAATATAAAAGGGAAAGCAAGGACGATACCAATGAAATATTTGGTTAATACAAAATAAAATGTACGATCCAGGACCCATAATTATAAGATAGAGTAGGTAAGGTTTTGTAAGTATTGCTACGTAATGGAAGTCAGACTGCCAGGCCGAGTGGAATAGAGATTAGTATAAGCTGTTTCAAAAAGGAAGTTAATGGGTTCAAACCTAGCTGGTAGCAATCGGTTTTCCAAACATGAGAAATCAAGCATGTCGGCATTTCCAAGTTCAATAATCAAAAAATTAAATTCTAGTATAAGATCTTTTCTAATATTTCACTCTGGAAGCGAAGCAAATAAAGGTAAATAGACTGACAACGTTGTTACAACCCTGGTGACGGATACGCAAGCTATAGTTTGTAATGTACTAGGTAACGTTGGAAGTTCGATGATCAGCAATATAAGTATCGTTGAAAGAAGTAATAACAATTTCAAAATATCCACTGAATGGACAAGTTTTCAGATCTCGAGTACGAGTCAACAACAACAGACATCAGAGTAACATATATCAGATCATTTTCTAGACAAGCAAAACCTTCAAATATGGGCATATAATTCGTGTTTTCTCTTGAATTATAAAGAATTTATTAAACAAACTTTCGCAATCGCGCGTAATCACTCATGAGTCACTTCGACCATTCATGTAGTTGCAAATTTGGCTCCTGTGGTTCGTTAGACACCTAAGGCTTCTCGAGACGCAGTAACTTCGCCGAACACGTATTCGCACGAAGACTGTCGCCAGCCGAAAAGAGCGGCGCGGTTCCTGCAGGGCTGCGCGAACAAAGTGTCTCGACTGGAAGCCACCTCCACCGCCGCCGTCCCCGCCTCCGACGCACAGCCGTCGCCTCCGCCCGCTCCTCCGCGCAGGCCGGTGGCCCGCCGGCGTCGCGACGCCTCGCGGCCGCACTCGCATTCTGCTCGCATTTAATTAAAACTTCCATACATTCGTCGTCCTGCTGCAACTCCACTATAAATAACATTCTCCGCTCTGTTCAGATAGCTGTAATTAGGCAGGCTAACTAAAAGTTCGCTTAGACGCTCTATTTGCTATCTATGACGGCGCCGGCAGTCGGGGCAGGCCGCAGGCCGGCAAACAACCGTTGTCGGACGCCGTCCTGCTCTGCTCTGCTCTGCCCGC
>BOPP01000073.1:1093131-1106517 GCA_017312745.1 Gryllus bimaculatus | reverse complement strand
CGGGCTCCCCGCCCCGCTGAATCTCCTCGCAGGGAGTTTTCTTGTACTTCGCAGTTCAAAGAGCTCCACCGCCTCAATGGCACTGACAAACGGGGATGTTTCTGATGCGCGGATCCTGGGGAGTTTCTCTCCGGCCAGTAACGCTCGTCTCCTTGCCTTCTGATGGAAAGCGAATCTTAAAGTAGTCTACCGCAATGACGGTGATCACGGACGGTGATCACGGTGTTGAGGACAGTAGTGTGAGGAACATTTGGAGTGTGTCGTGAGATAGCCGTTGTGATCTATTGAAAACCATTTAAGACAGAATCAGGAGGAGAAGGAGTGTATTTAAGATTGTGATATCTATATCTTAGAAGTCCGATCCTCACACTAGAGTCAATGAATAGAGGTTTTGATATCAAAATAATTGCAAGAATTGTTTTTGTAGGTGTACAAAAGTAACTTCGAACTTTATTAACATACATTTAAGCTTAACAAGATGCATAAATTCCAATGTTACAACAAAGGGAGCAGACATTTTTCTTTCCTGATGTTGTAATTTCCTCTCCGGAAATTATAAGGTGCGAATCTTGACCAAAGAGATGCAGACATTAATGATTATCTTTGGACATGGAGGGCGGAGTAGAAGATGACGTTTGAAGTAATAGTAAATCTGAGAATTAAATGCAATAGAATTCAAAGAAAGAGTTCAAAGTAAGTACTTACGAGTGTAAATAAAAACGCTGATGAAACAAGGCGACATATAGTTAAAATGTTGATCCCAAATGTGTCAAAAGACGTTTAATCGGATTAATGCAGTTTCACTAGCCTGAGAGACTGATACATACCCGCTGCGTCTGATAAGTTTTCTATTTCTCTGTCAAGAAATTAAATTGTGTTTACCTAGAACATTTTTCATAAACTTTCAGTTATGATTTAACGCGTTTTCCGAACTTTGATATCTTATATATAGTTTTTCTCAATAGAAGTCTGACATCAAAGATCATCCATCTCCGATATTATATTAGCACCACAAAAACTCAGGAACAAGACTTTCACAACAAAAATAAGGAGAGCTTCACTTGCTAGGCAATAACATCACGAGGATTAGATCATAGATGAAGGCATCGAGAGATTATACACAACAATTAACAGCGAAAAAGTAGAAGTCTACGAGCCGAACAAAATCGTCAGACCCATGAGTTCCGAATAAACCGACGCCAAATCAACAAGGCAATCAACAGACAGCTCAATCAACAAGACGTAGACAAGATGCAAAAGAACGTTGAAGTACTTGTGCAACTTATCGAACTATCCAGGTTTTTTTTCATTTATTTTCTTCTTGTTCGGCCATGAGGCCTTTCAAGGGCTTGGATACAATAGATTACTCATTGTTAGGAATAAGCATCTATGGCTTCGCATCGCTGCTTCGTTTTTAAGGTGTTATATTGGCATTAGCTTCGTTTAGTGTTCATTTAATATTTGCATGCTTTAATGTTAGGCTAAATGTTTGATTTGGTTTTATCATGTTCTTACGGGGGGCAAAAATTATCTTTTGGGAATTTGGATTTGATGCGGCAATGGTGCACAGCATTACGTTCTAGGTTAAATTTATTTGTTGAGTGTAGTATAAAAGCATTTCGAAATTGTGGAGATGTGATCTTTGATTAGATCCATACGTTGCTCCCCATGGATCTAGGAATTGGGTGCTTGTATGATTTGTGTAAGATATTTGTTTTGTACCGTCTGAAGTTTCTCTATTGATGAGGGTGCTGCGTTTCCTCAGACAGGTCAAGTGTATGTTAAGGTGGGTGAAATGAATGTGTCCGACGACCTGTCTAAAATGCTGTCATTCAATTTTTAACAAGGATTTTCTATTTATTAACGGGTATAGTTTTGACATTTTCCCCTGAGCTTTATTCACCAATGCAAAGATATGGTGTTTCCATGCTCATCTTTCATCGAAAAGCACACCAAGATATTTAATTGGGCCAGTATTCCATTGAATTGGGCTGCAATTGATTTTTAGGTTAGGGGGCGTTGTTGGTCTACGAAGTGTGAATATTTTCGCTTGGCATTTTTTTGGATTAATTTTTATTCTCCACTGATTTGTCCACAAAATTAGCTCTTCCCGATTATTTTGTATCCTATCTTGGGCTATAAGAATGACTTCATGAGCAGTGAATAAGGCTGTGTCATGAACGAGGAGAGCTAAGTTGGTGTCTGGCATTCGTGGGATATATGAAGTGTAAACATTAAATAGTGTACGAGAGAGTACAGAGCCTTGAGGTAAGCCTGCTGATATGTGTCGAGGGATTGATTATGTTTCATTGACTTTTACCATGAAATTTTAGTTTGTAAGAATGCTATGGATTATTTTTTGAATGTAATCAGAGACTCGCAAACTACGTAATTTATACATTAGTCCCGCATGCCAAATTCTGTCATACGCCTGTCCAATGTCCAAGAAAACTGCTACAGTGTGTTTCTTTCGATGAATGTTCTCGGCAATATTTTCCGTTAGTCTCAGTAATTGGTGCGAGCATGAGTGGTTACGTCTAAAGATGAATTGTTAATCGGGAATTGCTTATATTTCAGTGCGGTATTTATTTTGTCTACTGAGTAACAATCTTTCAAACATTTTTGATATGGTGGGAAGCAAACTGATGGGTCTGTAGTTTTCTCTCAATCTAGGATCCTTTCCTGGTTTGCGGAACGGTAGGATGATAGCAGTTTTCCATGCTTTTGGGAAGTGATTTAGGCGTAATATTGAGTTAAATATCGCCATGAGTGCGGCAATAGTGTTCTTGTTTAGTTCCTTTATCATTTTATTATTTATTCCATCATATCCTGGAACCTTTCTTGTTTTTAAACGGCTGATAACTTTTGAAACTTCTTATGGAGAGATAAACTTAATTTTCGTTGTTACTGGAACCTGATGGTTGGTAATGGAATACCTGTTATAGAAGGAAGTAAATATATTGTTGCGATTCTTCTTATGTTAATTGTTTTACTTTCTCCGGTAGCAGGGAAGAAAATTCTTGGTGTTCGATACTGCAGTTTGCGGGACCTTGGAGGTTGAACGGCAGCTTACCTGGTTGACCTTCACCAGCCTTCACCAGCGCCGATATTGGCGTCGTGCAGATTATGCAGGACAGCTGCTATGTCTCTCCCAAGAGCGCCCGTTTCACAGTCCATTGTTGAGCTTATTTTGTTCGGGAACACTGTTAAGCACTTCACAAGTTGATTTGCACTTTTTCACCGACAAACAGAGGTACGCTTCCGCCGCGTGGAGCGGCAGCCCAATGGAGCCCACCCGTGCTCCGTCTGCAACAATGTGGCCGCTTTGGATGAATAACAAGTACTGGTGTTTAGACTCTGAACTACACTTAGACGCGGCGACCCTCGCAGACCGAGAGCGCTTACTGATGAACAATCCAGTGAGACATTACAAGACACCATGAATTTAGAGGGTCAAGGCATCACCACTATGCGTATACACTCCAGAATACATAGGAGATGGCAAAGAAGCGAGTTAAGGTGAACCGTTGTTCTGCACTGAGCCCACAAATTGCATGATAAATGTAAAAACCCTTACAATTACTCCAGACTCTCTAAGCATATGAGTGATTGGGTTCGAGCAGATACGTCACAAGAGGGTATGAACTGAAACTGTATGAGTACTGAAAAAACAACTTGTATCTCTAAACACCGAAACCACTGACTATGGTTTCGATTATTACTGACACATAACATTTCACTGGCAACAACCAAGCTCTTCACATGCACAATGCAAAATAAAATACAAAACTACCGTGAGAATAACGTTTTGCTGCCAAAAGAAGAAAAGGGTAACTGCAGATGGTCGAAAGAGACAAAAAATGCATTGATCATTAACAAAACGTTTTTATATAAGTTAAAAAGACAAATGACAAACTTCCACATCGCTTGGATAAACCACAAGAAGGAACACGACTCTCTGCCACACAAAACGCAACATAAATAAATAATAAATTGATAAATAATGAAAAGTAAATAATAAATAATTAACAAACAACTACATAAATAAATAAATTTAATATAAAGATATAAATTTAATACTGACGACAATCATAATAATCTCAATAAATATAATATTGACGACATGCCCTGCAAGTTAGAAAAGTTAGAAATCGATGTGTGGTGCGGGTTGCGTTAGGCTGGGCATGCTTCTTTCTTTGTAGTGGAACACAAACTCTCTTTCTCACACTCGCCGACGCCACCCTAGGCGTCCCCGCGCCACGCCCAGGCGCCCTGCATGAGCCGATATGAAATACTACCGCGGAGAAAAGAAGACGGCGGGGGCAGGGGCGTGGAGGGCAGGGCGCGGAGGTTGAGAGGAGGTTGAGAGGGTCGGGCGCGCCATGGATACCACCGTGTATTTCTCTCTGCCCGCTGCCCTCACGCGTCGCGCTCTTTTACGCCCGCACGCGCTTGCTCCTGCCCTTCCCCTCCTCTCCCCGGCCGGCCCGTCTCTCACGAGCCGACGCGCGATGCGAGCCGCACGTGCGATTCAGCTCGCCTGGCGTCGCCTTTCCTCGCACGGCCAAGGGGAGGGGAGAGGAGAAGCGTACTCGTCCCGGCACGTGCGGAGAGGGCGTGCGTCAAACTCGCTACGGCGTCATGGCATCACATGGCCAGTATCAAGGACGCAGAACTGGCAGCAGTCCTGAATTTCACCACTGTATAACATTCATTCATGCGGGAAGCAAACATATCTTAAAAATAGTTGTATGCAATTTTGTTTAATTATTGCACTTCATGAAAATTATTGATGAAAAAGAAAACTAATCATAGTACCGATATGAAAAAATATACGGTATACATATTGTATACGGATATAGGTACTTGGTGGCCTGTAGACGCAACAATAGTTCTATACGTACAGTGAATATCAAAAAAGTGCTGCTTCATCATGCAAGTACGCGCAGCATGAGAACGTACAGATTAACACAATCAAATATTTGCATTTTTTACTCAAAAATGAAACTGTTTGATTGCAGATTTTTAGATATCTTGCTAACAAAACCATAGACACCTCTCGAAAGGCTGTAGGCTGCATATATTGAATCTACTGAACATATTACCACGAATTCATTCTTAGAATTGAGAAATAGGCTTAAGTATTCATATATGACAAATCTGTCTTGATTGAAAAAGTTTGCGATATGTTTTAGAAATATAGAATATGGCGAAAATATACTTGGGCAGAACAGAAAACCGTTGTGTTTTGATATAAAATGGAAGAAATAAAATATCTACTACTTAAACATAAACGTTACCCATATATTTATCTTGAAAATTATAAACGATATATTCTATTGACGTAATTCAATACTATTATGCGTTTGGAGTATGTTAATTTTAATATATGAGTTTATTATCGTTTCATATATTTAGAAGCATGTACCGATTTCTTTGGGAAACTACTTGGAGGTCAGTGGTATAGTAGTTCAAATACGTAGGCTAACTCGAATTCTGAATGATTTTTATACATAGAAGACAAACCAAATTTGCAAAAAACATTCGTGTTTCGTATTGTCTTTTTTCTGCCTTCAAATTAATGTTTACAATTCATGTATTAGATATTATCATATGCGTGTCCTCATACTTGCACATTACACTTTATCTTGCATGACATGTATTATCGCGAAAAGAAAACTTTCCCATGATTTTCATGGTAATTCTCTGGTACTTTTATTCAATTTATTATCTGCTTTGTTTAATATTTCGTTTAAATGATTAGTAAAAAAGTTGCTCAACTTAATGAAAAATGTTCAAATATGAAATGATGAGAGGAAGGTTCTTCTTTTATATAGTTCGTTGATGAAATTTCTCGTTCAACATTTAAACAAAATGCTAAATCCTCTTTGCAAATGGCACACAGTTCTCCTCGATATGCCCTATTAACTGTGTATTCTGGCAGTTAAATATACAACTCTAGAGGCATTAGCAGTTTTTTTAGAGTGAATTACCCTGCATTTAGCACAATTTCAAGTTCTAGGGTCTCTTAGTGTTTGAAAAATCAACGATAAAGACAAGACAAAATCATGAAGGGAAGCACACACTTCTACCAGGACCCCATACACTCTACAATCATACAATAGAGCAGGAATCCACGTAAAATGAAAACAATGACTATATAGTGCAACAATACTTAAATTACAGACGATGAGTATCCACTAATAATAGAATTAACGCGCCTGGAATTGAAATGTGACTCATTGAATGTGAAAAATAAGTATTCACACTCTCCAAAATCATGAAATACTAATTATTTTTTTCTAATTTTAATGTAAGGATTTGGGCTCTGTATTGTTGGAATTACAAATAAGTACGCAGCTGAAGAGCACAGTCGAAAATAACTGAAAACGTATAGGCATACATTTGAACGTGCATGAATTATGTAAGACAATGTGATATGTTCACTCAGTATCCTGCTAGTACTGAACTAGCGCACGTATGATGAACGCAGCCACCAATATCTAAAAATGGGTAGAAAATTACAAATCCAATGTTCTTGTTACATGCGATACTTAATTAAAAATTCCCTTAAGAAAACACAATAATTTTTATTAATAATAGACTAATAAAAAATACTGATTCTTTTTAATTATCCAAATGATCATATTCAATGTTCCACAAATTATTTCTACAGATCCTACAAGGACTTCATTATCAACTGTTTGCACCTACAACCTTTTCAATTGGAATATTACTTTCGTTAAAGGTTTTCCGAACAGGAGTCAGGGTGACGCGGAGCGGAATCGGCAACGCTTCTTACACAAACAATAAACGGCAGCGGAATATAGAGACGACCTCTCGATTCGGCCGCTACTAACACATCGCCGCGCGCTGAACAAATCCGCTTGTGCCGCGCCCCGACCCAACCGAGTCGAAAGGCAGAACGCACGGACCTCCGAGAGGAAGCGAGTGCGCGAGGAGTGGTGGAGATGGGCAGTGTAGGGGGAGGAGGGGGTGTAGAGAGGGAGTGAGGCAGGGGGCGTGGCTCGGGTGCTGGAAGGTTCGCTCCGATCGCTGCCTCCGACGTCTTGCCTGCTGCCGCGGTTCGGATATTAATATCGAATCCCGTTATGCCCCGCGGCCTCCCAAATCAACGAAGAGCTGTTTTGTGCTCCCGATTCCAATATGTAATATCAAATAAACCTGCGGAAGCCGGAGAGTCCCGAGGTATCGGAAACCTCGTTTAAGGCCGTGTTTGCTCCATCTCCACCGCCAGGGTAGGTCTCCGCATTTAGGCGCCGGCCGGGGGTAAGGAAGAAGGCGATGAGGGTGGGTGGCAACGGCTGGCTGAAGGGGTGCGTGGGCGTGCACGTGGGCGGGGGCGGGGACGGTTCGAGTGCGGGTGGCAGTGGCGAGGGGGAGTCCACCCTGAATAAGTCACGCTCGACTCCGCACTCAGTGTGCTAAACGACAGGCCATGAATATTAGAGGAGGGCGAGTCGGCCCCGAGTGGGAGCCGTGCTTCTGAGCGCACGCGCCCCCCATTGCGTCAGTTTCCGTGTGCGCGATGGGGGGGGGGGCAGGAGTCACGCGGGAGCGCGCTGCCCTTTGCGACTGCCCCCTCCCTTCACCCCCTACGCGTCAGACAACCGCCCTCGCTGCGCGGTCCGGCGCTGGGTACACTTTTCTGATAGCCGTGCCGCTACCGCCCGGTGGCCGCGGGGCTCTTGCTTTTTCCTCCCGTCCCACCTCCGCCCGCATAACGAATACGGAAGACGGAGGCAACTCAGGAATGAGAACAAACGGTCTATTTTGGAAGTCAATAAATTATCTAGGTGGCTTTGTCAGTCGCATTTCGTGAATTAATTTTCTCCAAGAGCAATGTCGGTCTTTCTATTCCTCCGAATCAACTCTCTTAGCCATATTAAATATTGTAATGTAAATGATTATCTAGGCAAAGTACCAAAGTGGTATACAAAAGTTACACTATTCTACAATAAATTTTAATTATCTCACGACCACGAAAATGATTTGCTTTACCACTTTGACCATTGGGTTTGATTACGTACATTGTGGTGGTTCTATGAGTTTCCAATTGCCGAATGATGTTTATCGGCATATTTCTTGTCTAATAAAGGTGGATGATAATAATAGGTAGAAATAAAGATATATTGAAATATATCCATTTTTAAGGTTTGGATTTGACTGACATATTACGATTAAAATTATCGGAGAAGACTAGCGAATGTACTGGATATGAAAATGCACATATAATAGCATTTGGAGCTATATTTACTTTTCAAAATTCAGTAGGATCTAATATAAAATTACCTTGGGGGATTAACGAAAATTGCCTATAACGTTTCAAAAATGTACTAACATCTTTCACATTCTTTGGAGAAAAGCCCCTAAGTAGAAGTCTTGAGAAATATCAAAAACTTACAATTAAATCATTTTATCTTCTTTGTTTTATTTATTTGTGTTTACCCACCAGAATAAATATGTGTGTATCAATATGTGCATCTAATTGTGCTACTACAAAGTGGTTACAGATCGTAATTCGAAGAAATCGTCCATGGCTTTACGTGATAACACGGCTTTGAATTCATGTGTCTCCACAAACAGTCTCGTTATAAAAAACACCGTTTGTCTGGTCTCCGACACGTACTCCGTAACTCTGCTATTCCTCATCAGCGACGTTTTGTAGTAAAAAGCGTCACCACATGCATAGCGTCTCGAGAGGAATGTTGCTCATTACTGCCCGCCTAATCTCCGACGCTTCTATTTTTTTTAAATCAGTGGGTAAAGACTTATCGGGGAGATTGGGAGATCAATTACTTGGCAATAATGATGAGTATGGAAACGGGACGGGAAAGGAAACGTCACGGGCTGTCCGTTGTACATGGTGCTGCTTCGGCGTTTGCCAGGAAGTGATCACAGAAATCACGGAATCCACCTATCAGGGCTGCCGAATAACAAACTCGACTTCGGCATGGGACACACTCGCGAGGCCCATCACCTCCACCGTCCGGCGTCTGCTGGCAATTCGGGCATGTGCGCGCACAGCTCTGGATTGTTCTGTGTCAGCAACGGTTACTACTACCTGAACTGGGATATTAATAACGGACTTACTTTACCTGACCGCTGGTTATGATCCAGCTTCTCAAATGCAGTGACCCCATGAGTACATTAGAAACGCCTAGAGAGTAGAAAAACCACTTTCTTAAAAAACCTAAAAAAAACGTTTCAAAACCAAATTTCGTAGGGGAGCAACAACTTACCATCCAGTGATTCTTTAAACTTATCTTATATAGTGAATAAAGACGTAACTCATCTCACAATGTTAATCAATAATTAAAATCATTATCAGTGTTAATCAGAAAACCCGAGTAACTTTGTTAATGATTTGATGAAATATTCGTTCTGTTCGTAAATGACCTACTACCTATTACTCCGCAACCAGAAGTAACTTACCTGATTGTGCATAATTGTAGGACATGATTAGGATAATTCAGTAGTATATTTATCTTATTTTGAGCAATAATTTGATTTATAAGCTTAATAATCGCGGTAAAATATATCTAGAATGAGACAACAGCGTAAAGGAAATGAATAAAAAAACACAACAGAGTAATATCACGGTGTTGTTTCTCACCATTACTAGTTTATTTTTCTACCAGCCAATGATGTGGTCAATTCCTTACAGATAGTATCCATATTTGCAATATGCCTTAAAATTGAGTGCAAACTATGCAGCCTCCGGCTATGTGAGAGGTATCTAAGGTTTTGCTTGATATGAAGGAACTTGGACAAAATAAAAAACAAGGAAAGTTTTGATTTTCATTGAAAAATTCAAATATTCAATTGAATTATTCCGCCTATTCTCAAACTGTACGGGGGAACTAAATTCTCATACACACTACGTCACTGCTCACACACAACGGTCATCAAGAGACACAAGAAAGCTGTAACCCCGCCATTAAACATGTGCTATTTACTTGTTGCGAAATGAAAAAAAAAATTTAAACATTTTCGATATGTAAAGGACTGTTGTACTGTGTTATATATACAATGCTCTGTAACTACAATATTCGAGAAAACTTGTTAAAATATTAAATTTATTGCAGTGATACGAGAGTATTTTATTTGTTATCCTTGATCAGTGTGGATGCTACTTTATGGAAACTCATTTTGTGTGGTTTTCTTCAGTACAGATTGCTAGCTACATCCCCCATGCCGTGGTACGTAGAATTTTTCCTTTCGGTGTTTTTGCCCATGGAAGAAGCACTCAGCTGTTCAATAACAAAACTGGTACCACTAACGAAGCCCTTTTCATTGCTTCATCGATATAAACAATACTTGCTCTTCCACTACAACACAGATATCAAATCTAATGTTGAAACACCGGTACCTCACCTTTTTTAGCTCTGTATTTCTATACCGGCAATGTATTTAAAAAATGTTGTTTTTTTCGCCAGGGACTCAGCTCCTTTAGATTCCCGGGGTTTTCCAAACGGTCACCCATCCACAAGCCAGCAGTGCTTCGAGTTGCTTTATCTCCGTGACGTCATGGAGCGTGGTTAAGCAATTCGGCTACAATATGGCCGATGCCGGCTTACAATAATACACACTATGTTCTGGCATAATCCTATTTTCTCGAATTTTGCAAATTACGTGCAGTATAACCGGGCCAAACGCATTGTGTTATCGATCGGTCCCGCTGGCTTGCTTTCGCATTCTCGGAGACTCGGAGCGCTCCTTATCTAACTGCTGATCTCTGTACGTTGATTTCCATATATTGTGATGTCATGGATACTCACAGTGACCACAGACACAGAGCTTTCATATAACAATATATTTATTAACAAAGAAAACAAATTAAAATATATACACTTAATAGCCTACTTACACCCTAGCTCTGATAGACCTACTATCCCCTGATCGCGGGAGCGATATAAACCCGATTGAAGATGGTTTTGATTGTGGCATTCGCCACTCCTACTTTTGAAGCGCGCACAAAGCCTAGCTTCCGTGACCGGATGTCACGCTGGGACACAAAGTCCGTTCTGACGCACCAACGGCTGGTTTGCCTGGATCGCAGGAGCGATCTTATCCGATTGAGAATCGGCGTGAATCGTGGCACTCAACCACTCTTCACCTCGGAGCACGCACACAGCATCGCTCCCCCGTGACCGCAGTCACCCAAGGACCTAAAGTCCGCAGGCTTCGTCAACTAGTGACTCGAGCCTCGCGAGCCTGGCTCGCGAATGCACCGTCGTGGCGCCAAGGTTTGTGCACATGCACGAGGTTCTCCCACTCTCTCCAGAACCCCTCCACTGGCTCTGTACACTCTGTTATATAGGCGAGGCCCACGTGACCTACTACGTCACGCCCCACCGCTTGTTATAATTGTGAAAAGTTTCTAAAGGCCGGAAGACCCCCAAAGCTTTGTGTCTCCCGTTTCCGCGTTCTTGCCTTTACGGAAAAACCCTTCTTCCTGTGGCGAGGCTAATCCTCTACCAAGCGACCCTAAAGAGATGCCATGAGGCACGCTGGCTAATACGTTACAATATGTACGTTGGTCTCAATAATCGGAATTCTCGGAACCGCTCTTTTCTCGGCTGTTCTCACCAGTATCGGTCGGTATCGGCAGTAGAGACTGCCACCGGGTGCTCGGCGCAGCGCAATTAATTTATTAATTGGTTGGAAAGCAATAATTAATCGATTAATTGTAAATAATTTTAGGGACAAAACAAAACAATTTGTGCAATAATTAAAAGAGAAAGAAGATAGTGAAAAGTAATTTAAAGGAATATTTTAAACTTCATCAATAAAACAGAATAAAAATAAAAATCTTAAATAATTTTCTTCAATTGTTTTTACATAGTGATTATATAATATTGAAAGGTTATTAATTAGAATCTCTCAATAATGTAAATGGACATGCAGTTCATTGGCAAGTAAGCAAAGAAAATACTAAACAAAGCAAAACGTTTATATTCCAGAATTATACATGAAAAGACAAAAATATGCGTTAAGGGAAAATAATTCATTTCATACCTCTTGTAATGCTACTTAAGTTTCTTACAAATTCGAATGTTTGGCATATTTATGAAACATTTAACATTTGGTATTAATTTCATCATTACATAATAAAAACGTATATGCTAAACAAAATTGAAATGAGTACTGTTCTTCCTTGCGTGAAAACGTCTTTTCGTCACAGGGCACAATTTATTGGGGAACAGTTGATGTAGGCTGCCAGGGCCTCTGAATTGGTCGATGCAATCGAGATCCAAACAACGGCGCCCACTGCAAATGAGTCTATTAAACTCCTTGCCCCTATCGCCACAAACTGGTAGAATTAAAAAAAATTAGAAATACATTATTCATTATCTTATACTACTTATGTTATACCCCATATAAACTGAGGGGATATTGATAAGTTTATATCATGGTTAGGCAATAGCAAAATATGTAAAATTGTAGTATATGCGTAGAAATAACAAAAAAGAAATGTTTTAATTTTCTTCAATGCCATCACTGGCACGTAGACCTAACACGTACTTTTTTAAATAAACAGAGTCTTCCTTCCATTTCTCTTACCTTCCTGGAAGAACATGATGTATGGTGCGATATCAACGTCGCAAGTCAGGGTTATCGACTTGCCCCCTGAGACGCGGGTGATGTTTGCATTGCGAATCTGAGCCCAGCGCTCACCCATGACACGCCGATCACCTACAGTCCTCCGCTTCTTTTCTTTGTGTAAAGAATTAAGAGGAAAGCGAGCTTTTGGTATCTAAAGATACAGAATGTCAAATTCAAAAACCAATGGCATCCTCGGTCCAGAACTAGACAACAAATACAGATTTGGTGCTGGACGATGGGATTAGTGAGAATGAACGTTATTTATACATAAATTTCAACCATGACTACTCGTAGAAGAATATAGAAGTAAATTTCAAGAAAACAAAAAAACTTACCAAAAGCCTATATCTATGTGCAAAAACTGCAGACCTAGCTACAATACATATGCATTGGTCACCGTACAAATCTGGCAAATCGCAAAAACACATTGTGAGGCATCCGGTGACGCTCCAGCATTCATATGACGCGGTCGGCGCACCCCGACAACAGGCCAAGTTTCGGTATCGTTCGTTCTCGACGTCAGCTCCGGAACTGGCATTCTCGGACACCGCAGTATCGGTACGTCTGGACCCGCTACCAAGAAAGAACGGAACTGACGGCGTTTTTATCCGGCTCCAACGTACAGTTTCATTCTCTCTTCGACCACGGTACAGTGCAGTTCGCTCTTATCGCAGCCGATATCGCTCCACGCTGGACAGGCTGCCTCAGAGTTCTTATCTTACGTTGAGGCAACCGAGTGACTATAGTGTTCGTGCT
>BOPP01000073.1:1029148-1050213 GCA_017312745.1 Gryllus bimaculatus | reverse complement strand
GGGGCGTTGGGGGTGGAGCGAGGGGCGTTGCGGAATGGAGCGAGGGGCGTTGCGGGGTGGAGCGAGGGGCTTTGCGGGGTGGAACAAGAGGCATCGGGTGGGGCGGTTTTGCGAATCGTGGTATCCCGTGGCGTCGCATGGTGTGGCGTGACGTGGTAAGACGTGGTGCGTTGTGGAGTGGTGTGGCGCGGTATAGCGTGGTGTGGCGGTGCACAGCGTGGTGTAGCGTGGTGTAGCGTGGTGTGGCGTGGTGTGGTGTGGCGTGGCGTGGCGTGGTGTGGCGTGGCACGGCCTAGCGGAGCGACTCGCCGGTTGTGAACGTCGACTGCACCTACGCGTAAAGCGACTGGAGACAAAATCTTCTGTGGAGGTGTAATTTTTTGCGAGGAGATAGACGCGGAGGAAGGAATACCATTTCAAATCTTAAAATAATTTCTAATAAAGAACATTCTTGGTGTATTTCACCACGTTTAGTCATCTCTCACGATGTATATTTTCTGGTTTTTAGATAATTCTCGCAATATCGATCTTTTTTCTTTCTATTGTATTATCTTGTTTCTCTAGTGTTTCTTCATGAATTAGTGCCTTAAATGCAACCGACGCTAAAACCCGTATTTTCGATGACTTTTATGCGTGTTTTCCATTGAAAGAGTCATCTGTGGAAACTACTTTGAAATGTCTGTATTCGTATTGCGTCACTTATAGCCGAGTTTGTGATTCCTGGTGACTTATAATGTTGCTACGTATGTTAAATACGTAAGAGAAGGGTTCTATTTAAAATCAATTTATAAACAATTGACCACTAGCATGCGCGCTCTTGAGTGAAGCAAGCAGCGTTACAACAAACAATGAAATAAGTGTGAAGTGCGGTGGAAAGAGTGCAATTCTATTTTAATTACACGGTGCGCTCGGAAAGTCTCTCCGCAGTGACTTGCTCCTCAATGTAGAGCCTTCGTACACGTAAATGGCAACGTTGCGTTACGTTCTGTCGACTCTCCTTGTTTTTGTTATTCTCATAGGCCAGGGTAGCTGCGGGAACACGGGGGTCTACTGGGGCCACGTGCATCAGATGAAGGTCAGTTCTGGGAAGACAGAGTTCACATAGGGGGAGCTGACACCGTCCGCCCACTGTGGCATAAACAGATCTTTTGGTATCTCAGTAAAAAATGCTTTTGTAAAGATTTTTAGTATAATGTCGTTCAATTTCGTTACCTTCGTATTAGAGCACCATACAGCTTGTTCTCTGGAACACGGCGAACGCTTCGCAAGCAGAACTGCGATTGCAGTGCGGCGCGGCAGGACGCCCGCTACAAGAAAAAGAGGAGCGGGGTAAGGAAACGATGTCGCCCTGGCGATAATTTAATGACCATTGTGAGCTCGTGGAACAGGTCTGGGTCCGACGCCGTGTCACGTAACGTTGCGAATACAAAACGGAGTCGAGTGATGAAGCAGTCACAGCGGAAAGATATTTTGAACGCTGCAAATATTGTAAAAGGGGAATAACAAATCACCGCTTAGCCACCATTACAACGAATATATCCGTATGCTTCCAAGCTTTCAGTGGTATATATCAACAAAGTAGTTACATGTCTTAGGGCCGTCTGCGGTCACTGAAGTGAACTCTTTGCAAGGTTTGGCATGAGGGTGAAAATTCACATTCTCACAGATAAAGTAAAGTTTTAAACACGATTTCTTTGGAAAGCTAGTGCATTGGAAAAATGGTGATAACGTATAGAAGAAAAAAGGATTCGAATCTATGAATAACTGAAACGCAAAGGAAAAGAGAAAGCCAAATACGTCGGAAGCAATTGTTTTATGTCTACTGCCCAAATCCGCGAACTAGCCAATATACGTTCACACTACTGAAAATGAGCGGATAAATTTTGAAGTACGAACAACTTGTAACCATGCTTCAAATACAAATAGATTGAAGTGCTCAATAGCCAACACACGGTAAGAATGTTACAGCGACAAGAATAGTAGATATTGAATATAATAAACGTATATAATAAACAGGTATTAAACTACTGGTGGGATGTTTCTAAGTTTAGATAGCTTAGGTGTACTTTCAATACCCGGCGACTATAGCCAATTATCCACGAAATGATTCGTTCACTGTCTTTGGTACCAGTCATTCTTCCTCGTGTGCGATTTCATTGGATTGAGCCATATTTTAGACGTAAGCCGTAGTTGTTTGTGAAGAGTGTATCAAAAATAAATTAATATTACCTTCATTAACCTTCTGTCATATCTTTGCAGAACCGGAAAAAATGGGAGTCAACATGGAGAATATGAAAATGTTGGCATTTTGACATGCAACGTTTTAATCGAAGATCACTTTTAAACTAATAATCTACATGGCTGTAATTTTCATATTATGGTGTTTCATAGTTGTAAGAAAGTTTCATTTAAGAAATAGCACGCACTGTCAGTGGCTTATTTTGATTTTTGTATGTATTTTCACGTGTTTTGGCGAGTAATTATTTGTGTTGCATGGAGGTTTTTGCACATTTGTATATAATTAAATGTGAAAAAAAGTAGTACACGTGTAAGAATGAATGCCCTTTTTCTTGGGAACCACTCAACATTTATTGTAAAATTAATATAGTCGGTTGCAATACAAACAGCAAAATTACAGTAGCAGATTTAGACACATGAAAGTACACACATTTTGAATTTGAAAATATTAAAAAAATAATATTATGAATGGAGGTAATATAAATATACAATAGTGCATTTCCATACACTTTTTTGGCAGTATTAAATATCAAGAAAATACATTGGAAATAAACTGGATATTTTCAGAGAAAAAGGGAACAAAAATATTCAATTTAACATTGGCAGAATACGGGTCACTGAGTTCCCTAAATCTCTTATGACCTATATAAATGAGAATGTGATAATTAAACACTTAATAATTCAAATATATTTAAAAAACGGCTTTAATTTAAAATTACAATTACCAAATTCTTTGAAAATTTAAACTTCAATAATATGGCCATAACCAAATATTGTGAAACTTTATGTTAAATGCAAAATATAAAATAGTTTTACAATTCAATAAATGTACCATCTCGAGATATTAAACCAAAAATGCTTTTCAAATTCAACCTGCATTTAGTTCCGCTGAAATTATCTGCCGAGCTTAATGTACTCATTGTTCACTCACTTGAAAACACATAAAAATTACACACACACACACATACACACATTTCGAGACAGTGGAAGTTCAAACAGATGTTTAAACAGACGTTTAAACAGCGAACATCTCTTCTCTTCTCCAATATAATTTTCAATCCGATCCTAACGCAGATGTGGATGACATTCTCAATATGAATGGCTGCCTGCCCGCCGACGTTTACAGGTGGCGCGCACTGACGTCAATCTCCCTTGTCGCTAATCATCATCGAAAGTGACGCAGGGCATCCCGACAAAAATATCTTCCTCCCCCGCTGGGGGGCCGCGGTCGACGGGGACTGCTTTTGACGAGCCAGCGCTCTGCTTGGGAACAATGGTAGTCGTGACGCCAACCGTCCTTTGTCGACACCCATCCGATCATGGAAATTGTACAGAGCTCCTCTTTCTATTGGCTGCGCCCCCCCCTTTACCAGTACCTGGTCGTTGTTTCTGGCGTTGTTGACGTTATGTAACGTCCTTAGGAGCTTCGTCTTACGTCATTTGCGCAGGCCCCGCAGACCTCTGGGCAGAGCGTTTCCGACCTCGCTGGGGAAGACGCGAGCTTTTGTCAAATGCTGGCGACGTGTTCGCCGCGATTCCTCCTTCGCGATGCCGCGTCGTCCTTTGGGATGCTCGTGGAGGAGCTTCTCTCCTATTCCGTGCTCAGGCTGGGCCTTTTCCTTTAGAGACTATTGTCCTCAAAAAGCCGCCCACCTCCCTCTTCCGCCCTCGGCCGCCGTCCCGGCCAACCTCTGCATGCATTTCCTCCCCGGCAACGTTCTCGGCAACCGTGGCGAACACTTAATGTCCTCACTTCCGTTGCCTGCTTTCTTTCCAACGCAACGGGCGAGGTGGCTCACGAGGTCAACTGATGTCACTGCAGTCCCTCAGACCGGGAACTCCTGGGTTGGAGTGTAGACGGTGGAAGGATTTTCGACACTAACTTGTCAGCTAGGTCGAATTCAGTCGCTGTCTGGAGGAGAATTCTAACGGCCGGCTGCTTCAATTGGTAGTTTTCCGTGGTTTCTCTTGTTAGCAACAGGTGAATGCCAGAGTAGTACCCGTACAAACGGACCACAGATAGCGCGCGATCTTTCCTACCTCTTCCTTGTCCTATCCTCACGCTCTACTTACAAACACACTAACATGCACTACACTACCACACATGCCGGGAGATCGGTCGGGAGCTTAAAGCTTGTCCCGGCTGGGCAGTGTCCCGCTGGTGGGATATACCTGTTTAGGAAAAGCCCATTAGCCGACGCTGGGCCGGCGACGGATCTCGCCATCCAGCAAGAGAAGACCACCTCTACCTTCTGAGCAAAAAGCATGCACTACAGTTACAAAACTAATGACCATAGTAGTTAACGCGCTCGGAATCACTAACAATCAATCAATATTTTCGGCGCAACAGCTTTTTACATCATTATCGCCACCTATCTTCACTCATAAGTCGATTTCGTTTGTACGCCGGTGATCTCTTTTATAGTTGAATCCATTCCTGAAATATTCCACATCCAAATAGTCTCAAAATATATATGTCATCATTGGCATTGGCAATAATTTAGCACGAAGAATTATGTATCCCAACTTCAATTCATCACATCACTAATACAGGGAGTGCATTTGCTAAGTGCAATGTGTAAGCATAGGCACCTCTATCCAGAGATAACATGTTTTTCTCTTTCATTTTCATGTTATCCCAACTAAACCCTTCTTTAATTATTTCCCATTACATTTCAACCTTTGACACAATCTCATTGCATTTTCACTGTATCCCAGCGGACGATCATTTGAGTCTCAAAATTATTGTTTGTAATATTTACCAGTATTATATAATAATCTACCAATTATTTAAATATCATATTTCATTTTCGTGGCGTTCTCTTTATCCTCAATTCTGCATAGCAGCTACGCCAGGCAGCTTTATTCCATCTGCGCCACCCATATCCACATCCGCTGCCTTACCCTTCGCCATGTTCTATACATTGCCTTGGTTCTTCGCTCCTTGATTCAAGCCCCCCTGCCTCACCATTCGCTTTCCCCACTGAATCTCGCCTGCTACGTCTCGCCCGTCCTCCCTCCCGGACCCCCAGCCCCTGCTCCCTGTCCCCTTCCGCTTCTTGCGAGCGGGCATGAAAGTATTCTTTCCAGAAGGAGACCCCGCGTCCTCCGATCCCTTGCACCGGATTAAATCCAATCATGGTAACGTCATTCCTGGCTTCCGGAGCCGCTCTCGCCGCGATTTCGACTGCTCCCCACTCCCTCGTCCCCCGCGGCCGCACGCCGCTCGCCACACCGCCCGGACCCGCCCTGTCGCGCACGCCTCACGCCACTGTCGCGGCCCTGCACTTCGCGCTTGCCCGCCTGATCATTACGCTCCTCTCGATTCATTTCAATACGTTTAAAATTCAATTATTTGGGAAAGATATTCTTTGCCGAAGAGATCTTGACTTAAGTTTCCGGAAAGGCGGAGGGGGAGTCAGCCCTGGCGCGGCAGGCGCGCTGCTTCGCCTTTCCCTGGCGACAAAGAACGATATTTTACTGGCGAGAGGCGAATTTTCGGGAGGACTCTGTGACCCAAAACTCGTCCAATGTCATTCGTAAACGGTGTAAATATATTTGTACAGAAAATGAACTAGTTAAAAATATTGAATTTGTATGGTACTAATAATCAGATTCGAATATTCTAAAACTTTGATACGAATTATATTAAAGAAGTAAAAAAAAACTTAGGATTTTTTGTTTCAAAATCACAAAATAATTAGTACAATAAACGATCAATAACAACATGTGAATTGGGGAAATTTTAAATGTATTTAAGAATGAGTTCATACAATTGTATAATGTTTTGTTTTCTACGCAAGCATTTAGATTGGTTCATCGGTTACAGCTTCAATTACTTGCAAAGTCGCATTATAGTTTAGCTGATATTTTATTTTACTACCAATGCAAATAGGTATAGGACATTTTGACGGCATTATACCGAAGTGTAGAATATTGTTTAAAAAATATTTAACAGTTTTGGACGGGCTGTTCATCATATCTCGCTGTGAGCTATGGACTATTTTACCAAAATAACAATGACTTTCAAATATTTACACTTATTTAATGGAATCACACGTCAAAATATCGAAGAAGAGTTACAAATAGCGAAGAAAATTTCATCTCGTTAAATGTCTGTCCTGATATTGCACCTTGAGAGTCAACATTCCCAAAAGTCTACAGAAATGGTTGAAAGCTTCTGAGAATTTGAAGAAATTTCTGGAGAACTTCCTATTATTATTAGCATTCAGCCCAACAACTCTGCTTTCCTATTTTATTTAAACGCAATGTAAATTGAAAAAGGTATGTGGAAATGAAAATTTGTTCGAGATAACAGAGAGCTAAATCTACAGGCGAAAACACTAATACAGGTCGTATAAAAGTACTACTAAAAGTAAAACTAGTACAGGTCGTAAAATCTACAGGTGAAAATACTAACATACTTTAATACAGATCGTATAAATGGTGCCTGAGTGCTTCTAGGACAAAAACGTAATAGAAAATTGTTACTTTTTATTGGTCGCCATCAAGTGTATGAATTGGTGTCAAAGAGTATGTTTAAATTAAAATTCAGTCGAGTAACTAGAAGCCCTGATAGTCCACACTTCAAAACTTTCGAGATAACTCGAAAAGTATCGATCCTGATAAAATACTGTTCTATAGAGAAAAACGTATATCGTGCCTGACTGTTTCAAAATTAGCATTATGCTTGCGTTTTACCAATCTGAACTGACAAAAGAAATATTCAGAATTGACTATCGAAAGTTGGTAGAGCTTCATAATTACACTTTTAGGCAGAGACAGAAAAATATTTAATAACCATCTTCCAAGATCCACGCATCATGCTCAATGGATGGCGAGTGCGATCCAAATGTCAATGTTTAGTGCCGAGTTGAAGACTACGAGCGAGTATAATGTAGCACTGTTAGATGTCTGTCTGTTCATCGTCACATCCCACGTCAAGCCATGAATTCAGTGTATTTTGACAGTAAAAACACCTTATCAAGATGGGTGGTTTTTGAAGTCAATGAAGACTTACGAAATGTAGTTAAAAGCATCATGAAAGCAGCTTTACGTAAGTAAAGACAACATTTATGGTATTTTACTGAAGAATCTGTCCTCTTTCTATTTGATGATGATGTGGACCAAGAAACTAAAGTAAACGTAGTAGTAAATTTAACCAATTAAAATGTATGAAATTCTAGGAAGCATTTCATCCAACATTACATTCCAACGGAGGAAGTACTTCGTGGTTCTTTATACGAGAAAAATGTGACTATTTCGATCAAAAGCAACTTATTGTTTGAAGATCTTGAAATGAATTAGATTTTTCTCTACCATGGTTCTCTATGGTTTCTCTATAAACTCTTAGATGAGCAAATGATTCAGCTCCAAGAGCGGTCCAGTTGATGCGACAGTTGCTTGGTTTAATTACAGTTTAAGAGGAACAGATGCAATTTTTATAACGTTGCGCAAAATATCATCAGAAGGTTTATTCCAATTGTAAAAATAAAACTTTGAAGAGAAAATTTACAAAACAACATATTCTAAATATTTAATATATATGATTTCAAAATATTAGAGCACAACTTACCAACTAAACAATGAGTTATATTATTTTTCCTTATTAACTCAGAATAAACGAACAAATTTAATGTTTGGCACCAGATTGTCACGGGTTATCATTATCTAATCGCAATAATATTTAATATTTGAGATTTTGAGGTCAAACAAACAAATATAGAGGGTATGCGCATCTCGTTTTCGCTATAAAAGTTATCTTTATGTCTTGGAACACCCTAATTATCAAATGCTGTCTAGCTTAGAGTGAATGAGTGATCAAGAGAAAAGAGGTCATGCATCGTTTTTTATTAGCGAGACAAATAACAAACATATGTAGCTAGTACAAATTAAACTGATAATCTTATTATATAAACGCAAAAAATGTAATACTTCTAGATAATCCCCTAAATTTATTGTCCCTCATGTCTACGCAAGTATTTCGTCAATGGCCCGCCCCGCTTTCGGAAAAGGAAGTCGCGCGATAGTTACTGGTCTTAACACAGCCAAGATGTTTACTGTATTTAAGCTGTACAATACTAGAACTCACTTACCGACAACATCTAAGAAAAGCTATATTTAATCTCCGGGTATTCCATTACGTGTTAGGGAATGTAACATTTTTAAATAATACCACTGACCCAAATTCTACGTCAACGCATCACCAATAATCTGCAAAACCTTCATCAATTGGACGAAAATCACACCCAAGGGACACTTTACAAAAATGAGGAAAACTAACTTGCTTTTGCAGACAAAAAAGTAAATACAAAATATGAAAAAATTTGATACGTCAGTATCAATTGTTCACAAAATCAAAAAATACCTTCTTTACAAGTATCCTGCGTTATTACTGCATATTGAATCCTTCTACTTTGTTACTGTTTCTGGTTCAATACAATAGTTTTCTCAAAAGATTTTGCGATTTAAGACTTGAAGTACTCTTGGCCATTGTTACCAACACACACCGCTGTGGTTACCATTAATATTACCGTGAATAAACTGCACAATAATTTACAGTATTTTTGATACAAAAGCCTTAATTTTGCCGAAATACACGCATGAAAACATGTCATCATATATTATTGGATTTCAAAATTGTCTTCTATCATAAACTCAAGATATTGAAACCTAAAACAAATTTTTATTCTCGTTTTGATATTTGTTAGTGATTTTTATCTGCCGACAGCCCAGGCGACAGGAATCATCTGACAGAAGCGTGTAGAGCAGATAGCATTCCGCGTTGCACGCAGAAAATTGTCAACAATATCCCCCTTGTTCTAAGAAACAAAAGGGTTCACAATACCCCGAAGGTCAGAGACAGCCACGTGAAAACGATTGCGAGGACAGCCAAGAGACGAGAGGCAGTGCCACGAGCAGGCTGGGTCACATGGCGGAGCGACTGGAGCAAGACAATATGGCAGCGCACGTGACCCGTAAGGAAGAAAGACGTCAGACGTTGAGCGTGGGCGGTAATCTTTTGACAAAGGCAAATTTACGTGTTCCAGGAAGGTGAAACGTTTGAAAAAGGAGTGAAAAAAATTTGAAAAGTGAGAATGAAATGTGCCATTTACCATCGACATAGAAAAATTATTTGTTCTGTAAGTTCATCATGTAAAAAAACATATGGGCAACTGATCAATAAAGTAGTTGAGCTGAGTAGAACTGATCAATAAAGTAGTTTTAAAGTAGTTGAGCTGCAACAGCACAAACTTTCTCATAGTATTTCTAACTTGAAAATACAGAGTTACCGGAAATGAGACTAGCATAATTTGTTTTTACCGTTCTTTACCACATATTTCAATAATATTTTTAAAAATTTAGAGCCTTTTTGAGAAAATAATTGTGTAAAAATTGCCTATATTTAGCGCAAAATATGATCATAATTTCTGGAATTTGAAAAAGGTTTACATAACTTTATTTGAAGATTTGTCCTTGAAACACATTTTATTAAGAAAAATCCTCGTCTTCTACATTACAGTTAAAGTTGGACGCCGAAAAAACATTTGAACTTTTGCAATTTTCGTAAAATATTAAATTGAAACAAAAATGAAACCTGCGGCATTCTTTTACATGTTCTTACATGTTCTGAGGAGAAGTTAAATAAAAAATTGAAGCCATTTTTGTGAAAATTTTAAAATAAAATTATGTCTTCATGTTAACAATCCCCAAAAATCAAAATTTCTGTTTAAAAGTTACAGAACCTCAAGACAGTATAGACGCTAGCATTGGCGCGAGCAAACGATCGGTAAGACAGACATATATAGGAACAAAATGTATTCACTTTTATCGTTACTGTGTACCACTTATTATTCTGGCGTAAACCACCGCATGAAAGGCGATGTTTCGGTGAAAATCTACGCCATTGACTTTCGATTGTGTGTGTGCTGGCACCTGTCAACAGGCCCATAAAATTGAGCGAATCATTCACTGTCATGTGAATAAAATTATGCTGGGTCAGACCTGAGTATCCCTTTCACATATCGGTGATAATAGTAGTTTGAGGTTGCATATGTTGTTGAATAATGGGCAACAAAGTATTAGAATCCCTTCTATTTTCAGAGCAAATATGTAATCTCACTTCTTCGGTTTCACGATCAATGAGGCGAAGCACCCAGTTACCCTCTACTACACGACCTCAATTATATTTTCGCCGGCCGATTTTACATTTGTCGATTTCTACGGCTGAGTTAGGTCGTAAGTATGATAATACTTTCCATTCATGGAAACATCACGCAGAAATGATTGTCACTCCACAACAGACTTGTACGACAAGCATTTCCGTTGGCCAGAACAGTGGACCACAGTATCCGCGTAGGAATATTTACATGCGAAGAAATACATATTCAAAGAGCTTGCCCCACAGTTAATATCACATTTGCAAAAAATGTGTTGCCGAAGTTTTCACCCTTAGATGATTATTTTTGCACGAGAAGTCACCAAATGATTTTCTTCTGCTAGCAATACCGGTTAATAATGCCCCACAATCGAAACATGGCATTAGAGTGGGAACGAGTCGATTTTCACACCACTGCACGCTGGTTATTTCATTTCCCGCAGTATTTGATAAACTTATCCTGTTCATGTCAACAACACTGAATACTACTAATACCTACGTGTATTTGGCAGAACAAACCGTGAATATGTACATTTGTTTAGATGGCAAACCTATAGTGTCATTTGAACAATGAAATACACCATCCACTTACTTGTGAAGAACAGCCAAATATGCTACTATTTCCTTCTCAAAATTAGGTTTTCTAATCCGTTAGTATTCCAATCAATGCCTAGATTCAAAACATTATTTGATTTATTTAGTCAAAAAACAGTAAACACTGTATGTGATGTATGGGAAGGGGAGCAGATCATCTCCGGTACTTTCTCCCATTGTTATAACAATTGGAGATTTAATTCCTTTTTGAAATACTTGATTCACATTACGAGTTCAAATTTGCTTCTAACTCACTCATAGACTGCGATTGTTTAGAACTCAAGTATTCAAAAAGAGTATTGACGTAAAACAACAGTTCGTAGAGTGTCTTTAAGGTATATATGTTGCAGGTGAATAAAATGTGAAATATAACAAAACTTCCATTTTTAAATCACAAAGTTACGATGATTGATAATTATCCGCTAACAAAATCTCATTCAACTTTTTTAGATTTTATTTTCTTATTTGTTTTAGTTGCACTGATTGTTCATTTCAAATCTCCAACCCCCTCCTCCCTTCCCACACTCTGTCTCTCTTCTATTCCCCAACTACCTTCGACTGAACTGTTGCGCTGAAATTCAATTAAAATGTTAATTGTGCGTATAATTATTCGAAAACCATTTCTGTTTTTTTTAAGTGCAGGCGACGGCGCGTGGATATTAAAATGCTCCATTTATAAATCATATTTTCGGAACGGCAAATAATGGCAGAAATTTCACGCTCAAACAATACCCTTTTGTGCTTTTATCGATACTCTGCTGACGTATCGATCGATTCGAAATTTCGTTGTTCGAGTACATTGTTTCAGCATTTTGTTTGTTAAGGAAATAATAGGGTTTTCGTTTCCCATTGATAAGTTAATCCATATTAGTCGATTTAATTCTAACTAAATTGCAAATGTAAACGTCGAATTACGTCTGTTACGCGCAGGGGGACTTAGGGGACCAGCAATGGGGAGAGGGCGCCGAGAGAGGCGGGGAGGTGTTGGCGGGGAGCCCCGAAAATTGAAGCCTATGGCTAGGGGGATATAGTGGACAGGTGGGGAGGAGGGTATGCAAGGGTAGGCGCCCCCGGCAGTACACTTAATCCTTCGCAAAGGCGGCCGGGTAAGGGGCACTCACCTCGCGTTTCCGTCATCACACCGGCCTCTTCCCGCTCTTTCCCATCCGCTCCGATCCCGACCTGCCCTATCCCTAAGTCCCGGCTGCGTTCATCGTACCTGCTTGCTCTGCTCCATCCCCGTCCACTAAATACCCATTTCAAATCCTCGACCCAGGTCCGTCCTATCCTTACCATCCATTCCCCGTCCCATTTTCGTCCGCATGACCCGTCTCATCCTTAACCCATCCCCGTCCTATCCATCCCCCATAAACGTCCCATCCGCCTCCGTTATCCCGTCTCAATCCCTTCCCCAGCCCCGCCCAGCCCCGCCCTCTGCCCTGCCTCACCAAAATCCAGCCCTACCCCAGCCCTCCCCGCCCCAGCCCGCCGCAGAGCCTCCCATTTCATCCCCAGCCCAGCCCAGCGCCCCAGCCTCAGCCTCGTCGCAGCCCTCCATCCCCGGTTCGCACTAGTCACCTGCCAACCATGCGAGGACGGGGGCGTTGTGGATACGTCAGTGATGCGTTCAAGCTGAATGAGCAACGCGTAAGGGTTCATTCGAGAATGGGAGCGCCACGATTTCTAGCTGGAAAAAGTGGGCATATTCTGTGGTGCTCGTGGCGCACATTGATCAATTTCGCGTCGTTAACTGAACTCAATTACTAAGATAAATAAGATGGTCGAAATCTACATTACTACAAAATACCCAAACCAGAGCTTAAGAAAAAGTTTAAGAATGCAATAACAACAATGGGCGCAATAAGTCAACGCCCACGGCGGCGGCCAAAATCTACATTACTTCAAAGTATGTAAACCAAAGCTTAAGATAATGAGGTTAAGAATGCAATAACAACAATGGCGCGATGTGGTAAGTCAGCCTTTGGTGCATCTCAACACGTTGTCTCTCCAGAGGCGATTAAGTACTCTTGTGAATAAGTGACAGTACTGTTCTCTCCAAGCTCAGACGCGACTGCGTCGTCATGGTAAACAAGGTATGTGATTCGTCGTATAAGTGATCTTGTGTTATTAAAAATATATGTACTTGCATATATTAAGTAACATGTAAAAAGTAATAAATTCATGTTACATTTTTACACCTTTGCATAGTTTTATAGATGATTTCAATGATATAATCGCATGTGCACCCAGCATAATGCGTTGCTATCTCCTGCATTCCTTTTATTCTTTTCATTCACTGAATTATACATTTCTAATGGATGTTTATTTATCCCTGATCTGTAAGTCTTTCAAGACAAAATATTCTATTAATAATAAACAAAACTTCATGTCAGTTCAAGAAACGAATCATTTTTCTCTTGTAATCATGTTCTGTTCTTGATTTTTTGTTTTTATCCTTTCATTTTGAAACACAGATTGGATCTCAGTAGAAATATATTCGAATTATTTCTAATTAAAAAATTACATTCTCAATTAAGTGTCTTAGAAAATTAACCAACTTTTAAAATGATTTAACGTATTTTAAAACTAAAAGTATATTTTTCGACAGAGCAGCACAGTGATAGAGGCGCTTGCTCGAGGGAGTGCGAATGCTCGGTTTGCTGGAGATTTAAACTATTCGTCAAAAATGTCTATTTAGTTTTCATCTCTTTCATCTGTTCTTTCCTCATTTCCTCAAAAAGATACTACCGTTTATACTACAGCCAAAACTTAATTATACTGAGTTTATTCTCACCAATATTGTGACAGCGTAACAGTCAGAATGGTTACTATATATGCATTACTACATTTTCACTTACGCTAGTCTGAACCTTCGTCCAGCTACCGATGCTAAGTTGATCATTGTACGGCGTTGAAAGATCTTAAAAAACTCTTTTCACGTGAGCTGTTGCCATTTCAATGTAGCTACTCAGCAATGGAGAAACAAATGGGTGATTGGTGCATTTCGTAAGTACACATGTTTACAGTAAACTATTTTCATCGCAAAATTATAATAAACGATTCAGAGAACCCGAAACATCAATGTTACTTTTTTATTTTATTATCAGCATGTTATATGTAGTTTTTTTTACGTTTACTCCGCACGGCCATTTACTATTTTGGTCCAAACGACATTTGAACAAAGTGAGTCCTTTGTGTGCATCTGAAAAACGTCGGACAGGTGACAGCCTCACAGCACTAATAACAACGTGGCGCGTTTTCGTTTCCACTACACAATAAGGTCACGTGAAGCACTGAGGCATGCCGTCTATATTTGCAACACGGGGTTATTAAGAAATATTTTTGTCCTAGTGACATTTCGTCTAGCATGTGTCCTCTTGCCTAGCAATTATGTTATAAAGACTATTAAGTTGTAAAATATGACACTAGTGACAGTAAAATAATTAAAATTGACAATGGGATATAGCAAATGCGAGAAAAAATATATTTAATGATCAGAAGCGCAGGCCCAAGAAGAAAACTTTAGGGTTTCATTCTACACTTTATATGGATATTTCCGCTTGCTGGATATTTCCCCTTTCCTAATCATTCTTCCATAATCACCTCTATGTCTTACAATCATACTTTAAATTATAGATACTAGAAATCGCTGGCCTTCCGAATATTGTCACTTGTCCATGTACGATTGGGACAAAATATTTTCTCTCTTCAGTACCATGGGGAGGGGGGAGACTTGTCATGTGATACAAAGTGTGGCCAAAATTCAAAAACGTACGTTCAGTAGCAGATTTTATAACTCGTATAAAGAACCACGGCATGAAAATGTTGATCGCTGGGAAGGATTGCGTATCACCAATTCTCTGCTTTTGCTCTAAATATTATTTAAAGGCATGAGAAATGATAAACACTCGTCGGAGATTGCAAATATGAAAAACGACTAGTAATGATTCGAACAGTGGATTTTAATCGTAATAATACACGTAATTGTGGCTCGAGGGCGACGAAAACATATTTTAAAATTTACGATATAAATTAACCCGTCTAAAAATACCATAACATAGTGCAATATCTTAAACGTAAGTCATGGAAACGAGAGGGGAACAATGTTTTTCTGTGTCCGACACGAGTCTGCCATCAGAGATTATTTTTATCATTGGCTTCAGTATTCTGTTTAGTACTTCAATTTTTCCACCATCCATCTATCCAGGTACTTCAATCTAAGGGATCCTTGCCGTATAGTAAATAAAATGACTTATTATTATTATTACTATTATTACTATTATTACTATTATTACTATTATTACTATTATTACTATTATTATTGTTATTATTATTATTTTTATAATTCAGTAAGCTTGTGTGGACTAATCTGCAGTTGCAAGTAAAATTTATATTCAACTGTTAACTAGAACTTCCAACCCGCTTCTCTTAGATCAGTGGAGTCAATAAATAATTAACTTAATGTTGTTCAAAAGTGGTAGATGTTATATTCAGACTTTTTAACTTAAATTGTTCCAAATCGTTCTGTTGTTTGAGATTTATGAGTCAACATGTCCTCATGTAACGTTTTACGGATAACTTTTTGTTCATCATAAACAAGAAATCCCAGGGCCGATGCGGTGGCAGAGATCGGTATGGCAGTATTGCCGTTGCGATCTTGGTCCGAAGGATCGGGGGTTCAAGTCCCACCTCGGTCATGGTTGTATTGTCTTTGTCCTCCCACCCCCTATCATCATCATTATCGTGTCATCCTCACAGTAACGACACCGTTACAAGCAATAGTGTTCGCTAATGACCTAGTAGTTGATGCGACCTTAAATAACAGGAAAAAAAAGAAATGGAAGGGTGGGATTCATTCGAAAACAGGCGATCACTATCAAGGCTATGGGCTTTCTACTTAAAGCTTATAACTGTTATCCAGCTTGGAAGGAAATAAATCAGCGGCTATGTATTGCTACATACATTTAGTAGGGGAGATCACAGGCACAAAATTAATTTAAGACTGGAAAGAATGGATGTCGGGAAATTTTCTTTCACAAATCAAACGATAACGGAATGAAATAGATTGCCTGCAAAAACCTTTGAACCCTTCCCTCGAAGCGTTCATCAGTTTAAGAAATTAATTTAGGGTATTAGTAAGTAAATGAGGGACTTAACTAAGAATAGTAGAGTATAGAACGATGCACAAGTGATATATTGTGAAGTGAGGTGTCGTGCAGTGTAGAGCAGAGAAATAATGCATGAAGGTTCATAATGAAGCGATGTCCAGTGCAGTATGGTCTTAATTGAACAAACATTCAGTGCGGAGTTATATTACAGAAGTTTCTTAAGGTAATTTAATGTTTCATGAATTAGTCAGATTTCATATTATTATTTGATTACTTTTATTACTTTTGTTAGCCGTTTCTATTTTTACTATAATTATATTATTATTATTATTATTATTATTATTATTATTATTATTAGCGTATATGCCTTTACTGACCACGCTACACGATTAACGTGTGTAATTCCTTCAGGATCAACTTTTCAGCTGAATCCTTGATTACAACAAGGTTGTTAAGCCTTTTAGTGTGACTTATGAGATGATAGGATGATGATGATAGGTGAAAGGAAAATCACAAATACGACCATGTCTATGGACTCGACATTATTATTATTACTATTATTATTATTATTATTATTATTATTATTATTATTATTATATAATTTGCATGTTAGTTATATTACCTTATTTATGTAATTAACTTCCATCGGGTTATACCCAATTGCAGTTTACATAAATTTATCGTATCTTATCTTATCTTTTCAGTTAGGGAGATAACGAAAAACAGTCCATAGCAGAGTAACGTTGTCCCTTTGGCAACGCGATTGATTGGTTGATGGTTGTGTTGTCGATGTTTCCGGGAGAGTCAACTGCTATGATCATCAGTCCCGTAAGTATGTGAAAGTTATGGCTGCGAAGTTGGCAGTTTTCTTCTCCCATGAGACCCCCTGAGAATGCGCCTTCCTACGCGTCGGCTTGCGGGGTTTCTCCATCTAGGTATCTCCCAGAGACAGGACGCTGCCCAGTCGGAACAAGCTCTAACGTCCCGACTGGTCTCCCGATTCCAGTTAGTGAAGTGCATGTAAGAGTATGGATAAGTAAAGAATGAGGATAGGGCAAGGAAGTGTAAGAAAATATTGCGTGCAATGTCCACCCGTTTGTAAGGGTATTTCTCTGGCTTTCGGCTCATGTTAATCAGAGAAAACACGGAAATCTACCGGTCTGAGTAGCCGGCCGTTAGAATAATTCTCTAAACTGAATTCGATCAAGCTATGAAGCTAGTGTCGAAAATTAAAATCCAACCCCGTCTGGACACGAACCCTAAAACCTTCCGAGACTCTGCAAAATCAGCGGCTAGACAGAAGGCTAGCGATACAAAAGGGCGAAGAAGGCGCCGCTAGAAGTAGCCAGCCTTCGGACAGCAGGTGAACCCAGAAACGGGCGATCCATTGATGGTCAGGCTCCCTCAGAGACGAATGATGTGATCACGTCACCACCCGTATGTCTGCGAGACCAGCGTCAAGCTTGCTGGTACCCTCGCGTTAACACGCAAAACTGAACAGGGAGGGGGAAAAATTGCGCTTCACGAGATGCAACCGATACACTCGCGATTTTGTAGATGTATAGTGACGACGAGTGAAAAAGTCACGGTTAGCGACCTTGCAATAGCCCCGGTGTACGCTAGTCTTTGAAACGTAGATTTTGTATATATTGGCATTATATACTGCAAATCAACTGGTACATAGAGAACCTCGTGTTTTTGTGCATGATTCCGCTACCATGACGCCACAGTGGACTCTCCCATAAGTATCTTGACCTATCGAAAGCGGTACATCAAGTGGTAAGACAAATTTGATTTTGATTTAACTACTTCAAAAAAATTAAAATCTGTTTAGTTATCTATGAGAAGTTAATGATTACACATCGGTACGTGTAATAAAAAACTAACTTGAATTATCACTATACATTGATAGTCTACCATTAATTGATGCGACAAGATCTTAAGTTGAACTATAAATTATCATTTAAATAAGCTATATCATTGAGGTAAGTCGTCAACTACATTAGGTGTCATTTAAAAGATTAAAAGTTGTTGATAATATGTGAACATTTCATTTCATACATATTTCTGACGGAGTAATGGAGGAATGAGATGCGGGAGAAAGAACTCCAAGATGTTGCGAACAAGCTTTGACCATCACGATTCAATAAGGATCGACCGTTATTTGAAACACATGACCCGTAAGTGGAAATCTAGAGATCTGATCGAAGCGTTTCGGACTGCAGATAGGGAAATACTGTTCAAAACAAGGTCATTCGAGATATTAAAACAAGTTGCCCTATATAGAGTTCATTATTTCTCGGAGCAAATAAACTAAGATA
The DNA here is from genome assembly GCA_017312745.1 of Gryllus bimaculatus. Lineage (NCBI taxonomy): Eukaryota > Metazoa > Arthropoda > Insecta > Orthoptera > Gryllidae > Gryllus > Gryllus bimaculatus. Next base: position 1,031,794 of record BOPP01000073.1, on the reverse strand, counting down.
ATTCCACCAAAATATCGACATCAGTCTTTATAACGTCCAGTACTTCAGCGAAATAGAGCGAAAATTAAATGTTCTGAATCACCCCACTCAAAAGCGTAGCTTTTTCTGGAGAAACAGTGTCCAATGAATTGAGATAACCCCATTTCTAATATCAGATATGAGATGAGAGTTTCAGAGGGATACACGCCTCGACGTCACTCGTACAGACATTTCTGAAGATATTACATGGAAAAGACAGAAAAATGTAATGAAAAAACACATATATGAAAACATATAACTAACCTTGTATTTTTTCCAAATTTTCAAAAACATTTCTCACTTTATTTCAGTTTTACCACAATTCCAAGTAGACAAAGAGAAATAGCTTTACTTATGCAAATCAAGTTATCCATGCGTTCTCAGAGAGAATATAGAATTTGTAACGCAAATTATCCGAATTTGGACAACTATTTTCCCCTATCAATATCTTAGAACGTAGCCACGCTGTCACTGAATAGCCGGCTGCTGGTTGACGAGAAACATAATTAGCAGTATTGACAGAGATTGTGTCACAACGGCGTTCCTGAATCCATGCCTCGCTGCCAGATAATTTGAGATCGGTTGAAACTCTAAGAGTGTGGTACCATTTTAGGGATGTGTGCCCATTGAAAAGATACGGATCATCATACAATGAATGAAGTTCAAATCCATAAACTGACAAAACATATGAGTTTGAGGGCATTCTAATAAACTTCACTTAAACTAATATGTGACCTGCTTAAAAACATAAAAGCATAGATAAACACTTGAGATGTAACACACATTGAATATGGAAATATAGGGTAGTAACGGACCCCTATTTTTTCTCAATTTTGAGGAAAGCTAATACGGCCAATCTACACAGCTTTGTTATGTAATGCACGAAACCTCAATCGAGATCCTATAAATGTTTGAATTTGAGAGATATAATTTATCTTAATAGTTGACCATGACAAAGATTAGGGTGTTGTCTCGGATATACTAATATTAAGTATAAGAAATTATTTATTTCTTATATAAATTAGCTATCTATTGCATTAATGGTAAGGAATATGTCACATTGCAAATTGAAGGGATTTTAATTATTTTATACAACAAAATATTAATATATTAACACTGCATTCACTGTTTTTGAGAAACAACTAGTCCTATATTTAAAACTGTTACCTTGAAGAATTTACAGACACATCCATTCTAAATTTTCGCATCCAGTTCTCTTTAAAATATCATCACAAATCATGCAAATACGTCACCTGAACAGTTGGCGTATTTTATTTCGAAAATTGAAGCCTTTTTCTACATTGGCTTCGTTTGTACTTCCTTTCGAGAGAGGGAGATAGAATCATAAATACTTAGAGAGTCAGAGACAGAGAGAACGAGAAGAAGACACAGAGAGGCAGAGGGAGAGACAAAGACGAGACAGAGAGAGACAGAGAGAGCGAGCGAGCGAGTGAGCGAGAGAGAGAGAGAGAGAGAGAGAGAGAGAGAGAGAGAGAGATGGATGTAGAAAGAAGATCCGAGAAACCAAAAGAGGAGGCTGAGGAGGAGCTAAGCGGACGTCGGATGGCGAGGCGCCGTCGGTGGGCGACAGGCAATCGGGGAAGGGCGAAGGGCGTTGGGCGATGGGCGATGGGCGATGGGCAGTAGCTCTTGCGCGCGAGGCGGCGTCGCTTCGCCCGGGGCTCGTAATTTGTGGCACAATCACCAACAATTACAGTCTCGCCTGATGGGGTGTGGACAAATACACCTGGTGCCGCTGCTGCATTATCGAGATGTCATTGGTTCAATTCCCACGGCTAATTATCCTCCCTTTGTACGCGACTGATTCCCCTTAATCCGAGACCTGCCCAAGCGGCGACGCGCGGCCCGGGAGGCTCTCGGCCGGACGGCCGGGGCGGGGTCGGAGGGGCGGGGCGCGGCCGGGCGGGAAGGGGCGTTTGACGGGAGGCGTAGCGGGGACGCGCGCGGGATACAAGGGCGAGGAGCCCCAGTGAGCGGGAGGAGGCGAAAGGAGGGGAGGGAGGTGAAGAGCCCAACCTCCCGGCGGGGGCGGCGGGGGCAGGCCGGGGACCGGCGGAAATGGCTGCTGTAATGAGACTCGCCACGTTGACACCCGCGTGTCCGGGTAAATTATTGACAAAATGGGCCGCCAAGTCGTCTTGCATACACGATTCGCTATCAGGTGCGGCGGCGTGCAGCGGCCGCAGACGAGGGCGATCGCTCCGATTCGCCCGTGCCAGCTGCCGGTGCTGGGCATCGAACGGCGGTACCCGGTCGTGATGAGAGGCCGCGGTTCTTGGGATGGATTCACATCCCATGCCAGGCACGGCTTCGTCTCATCTCCACTGTGTGGAGGGCTGTGGGGGCGGCGGCGGCCGGGGGGGCCCCGCAAAGTGGCCCGCCGCCCGCCCAACGCCTTCTGCCCGTACAAAGCGGCGGCAATACAGGCGGTGTTACTTAAGCCAAGAGGGAAGCTGGGCCGCGCGGGACGGCCGCGCGGTGCAACGCGCCCAGAAGGTGGAGCGTAGTGGCGGGGGCGGGGTGATTGGCGGGGAGCTGGACGGTGGGCGGGGAGGGGCGGGGCGATGGAGAGGTTGCTGGAGGCAAAGGATCCGTGGCCGTGTGGCT
>BOPP01000073.1:1006959-1017331 GCA_017312745.1 Gryllus bimaculatus | reverse complement strand
GTGTTTTCACACTCATCACAACATCGATTCTTGGTTTTGGGGATGGCATCTGAGAATAAAATCCAAACCTTGAGTTGGATTTATACTACGTAATTTTTGTTTAAAAGAAAAAAAACTTTTCGAAACATGTCTTTCAGATACCTTACTTCCTTAAAAACATTCACAGAACAATCTCGCATTCGCTGAGTTGTCACATTATACACAGAACCCACTTAAGTGCTGACGCATCAAGTCATACATGTGTGTTTCTTTCACATTATGACGTTTGTATTCGCATTATACCGTATCCCAGTCTATTCTTAGCCCTTATTTCAGACGCACGGCTTCAATCTGGCGAGCACGAGCAGTCGTGCGCTTCATAATACAAAAGCGCAGTTGATCTGGCAATTGTTCCACAAAAAATCGTGGCATTGTTGCGCAAACGTTTTATTGGAAACGGTATAAATCAATGTCACGAGCGCGAGTTCGGTGAAAAAAGAAATGCTTTTAGCCTACCCTGGTTACCACTGTGTTAATTAAAATTGAGATTACACGTGCGCCAGTAATGGTGTGCTTTGGCGCTGCACAATTAGCATAGAAGTCGAACTCGTAATCTCGATGCGTCGATTTTTATTCCGAGTGTAACGTCATTACACCCGCAATCACCTATTAGTAACTGGGTGCTTGCATCTAGTCTCAAGGTCGGTGCAGACGATTTGGATAAACATTTTTGGTTGACGATAATGTGCAAACCTAAATCAGAGAGAAATGCAAATTTGTTTCGATCACGCACACACATCTCTCATCTAACAAAGGTTTGGCTCTAATTATATCGCCGTGTGTATGTGCCTGTGATTGCAAAATAATTGATAAGATAGTGCCAAAATATTAAATCAAATATTCAACAAAACATCTATGTACTTTTTAATATACATCACACTTACGGCATAGAACACTATTTTAGCATCGACCTTCATTACTTTAAAATTGACTCTAAACAAGACTTGTATCGTCCGGAAATAAAAAAGGACTTTACGAGAAACGTTTATTGAATATGACGGTTATTCAAGATTTGTTGTTCTCTTCAATCGTTTCAATGAAATTAAATTTTAAAGTTAACGTTTTCAACACATATTTTCCGTTATGTTTACGAATAATAAAGTTTTATTAGTACAAAAAACGATTTTTTAAATTTATTTTTAGTTACAATCGTGGTATTCACAAAGACGCTTGTCACACAGACGAAAAAAAAAAATTTGCGTAATTTTTCCTTCTTCAATTATCTAGAACGAGACCCAAGCAAGTGTAATCATAACCTCATAATCAGGTTATAGACAGTAGATATAATGAATATGATTTTTTTTTCTCAAATCATTTAGACAATAAAAGTCCATTTAGTTTGAAGATATATTCTCAGTAATCTTTACAAGAGAAAAGGAAATCAAAACGACACTAAATCGAATTTCTATAATACTTATGTTTCCGAGTGTAAGCTTTGCGGAAAATAATTGAAAACACTTATGTTAGTAAAAAATAAGCTTCACCGAAAATTCACATTACGAGTAGCACCATACGTATCCATAAAATACAAAAATGTTCACGCAAAATGAAATACCATTTTAGATGATGTCATTGATGACAATCACATTAGAAAGTAAGGCAACTCTAACAATTTCTAGAAAACGATGAGCATCCAGATGAGACCTAGAACTAGTGAACGCTGCGCAGGTTGCGACATAGGAAAATACTACGGCGTTGAAAGGCTAAGTATTCCAAGCAATAAACAAATGTATAATAATACTCAAACAGAATCTTCTGTGTGCTTTAAAATTAGTTTCAAGGTGATTAAAGCACCAAAAACGTGAAATATGTACAAACGTTTTTGTTTGTTCTCTGTTTTTATTCCGCATTTAAGTTACAACTTATTTAAACATTAGAGAATACAAATTACTAAATATATTGTTTTTTAATAATAGATATCTGTAATGAAAGAAAATAATTCTGTGGCAACAAAGAACTTATTGATATAAAACAATTCCTTACTATCTTAGAAATCGTGATTGAAACAAAAGGTGAATAATATTTAAAATGACGAATATATCTAGCACTTCTTAAAAACGCAACCAACAAAGCTACTTACAAACGTTCAGAATGAATAAAAATTTATCTTCGAAACTCAGCAAAACACATAATTGCAAAGGAGATTTTTCATACACGATTATTTAAATCCGCTATTCAAATGACTGATGGCCGGCGTGCTAGCTCTCTGTCAGGCGGTCCTGGGTTGGATTACCGGCCAGCGCAAAAATGAAGCTGTAGTTTTCTAATATAGTTCTCTTTATTTCTATAGCTACGTAAAGAAAAGACCACGTAGGCCGAGTAAGCTTGGTGCGGTAATGGGAAGAAATAACGTGCTCGCCACAAGTCTCCGTTAGCAAAAGGCGTGAATAATTAATAAAAACAGTGCCTAGGCCTGCGAATACCCCTAGCACGCGATGGATTAATCCGACCGTAGAACGCCAAACGTATACATACATTATTGCAGTACACAAATACATTATTTAATTGCCAGAGTTGGATTGCGACAGCGAACGTCTGTACCAAGAAGCACGCCTGCCAAATAATGACATTTCTAACTGCGAGGCAACGATTGGTTCGCAACTGCGTTCTGCGAACACACTGCATCGAATTCCAGTAACTCCCGTTAGCCGACAACGCAATTCTCGGAGACATCGAGACATGCAGCATCACGTGACAAAGGCCGAACGCACTATTGTGCCACCTTGCACAGCCATCGCGCCATCCGTGTTGTCGGCGTTGTAATCCTAGACGCAATCCGAGGCAAGCACCGGCTCCCCTGGGAAGGTGTCGCTAACGAGCTGGGTCGCCGAAGGTGGGGGAGGTGGCCTGCTTTCCGAACTACTATTTGCTCACACGCGCGTGCGTTTCTGCTCTTCTCATTACAATAGTTTATTATGCCACTAAGCAAGGCACACTAAAATAATTTAAGACTTCCTAACCAATAGTAGCTAGATAATACACTTGGTTCATGTGTTTGAGACAACAACAGGCAAATACTCGCTTCAACCACTGTATTCTATAGTAAATGTACACAACCTTTTTAGGTTTATCTTTCTAGGTTTATGTATTTCCCTACAATTATTAATTTTTAAATATATATGAACAGTTTCGTTGGATCTAACATGTGTGTCTGTACGAATTTATCTTCCCTACATGGTGGCAAGGAAAGACAGTTACAACGGCGAACAAACAGCTCGATTAAGTCGAAAAAATGGAGTACCAGAGTTCACTTACCCATCACTGAATGCCGTTAAGTACGAGTATAAGGTGGCAGAATTTTTTACTGTTCTTCTCCAAACTTTACAAAATTTGCAGTGTTTGTTATTATGAAAGATCTGACGCAGTTATTTTTTATATTTGCATCAATGCAGTTATTTGTTATGTTTGCAGATTTGTTCCTCGTCTGCAATAAAAGGAAGAATTCATGGTACTTTATTTCATTTGCACTTTTAGATCCAACATGTTTCTATATAATGTTCAGAAGACAAATACGTATTTATTTTTATGAATATTGGGGCGTCCAATATTACAAAACAATAACTTTTCGAATTTGGAGATCCCGAATCTTGCAATAAGAGAAGAGTAATTTTAATTTTCTATACGTGGCGAAACCCTTACCGTGAATTTGGTTTTCTGTTCGTATTCTGGGAAAGATATTTACTTGAACAAATTATTGAGACTTTTTGGAATTGCAAAATTGCTTAAGGAAATATGTAGTAGAGTATGAACGAAAATAAAGTCAGCAGAATGCCGAATTCATTTAGGAAGTAGTCTCCCTTGCAAAGCGGCAATGTAATTGTTTTAGATAAGTCGTCAAATACGCGAAAAACAAATGTTAATTACAAGTTTTGCTTTATGACGAGGGTATGGCTCTAAATAAAAGAATATATTATAACTATATATACCCTATAATCTAATATATACTACTATATATACCTACCTATATACTATATTCTAAGCATACCCACCTCACACCCACAACAACCTTTTACCAAAAAACTTCACCGGTAGCAGCCCGCAAATGAAACCGTAAGCCGCCGCGTTATCAAGATTTTGCTCGTGAAAGCCGAGCCCTTTTTTTAAACAAAATCTAGGGAGCAGGAAATCCTTCAGCGGTGCCGAAGAAAGCGTTTGGAAACCCTTGACAACAATAACATCACACCAGATTGCCCTCACAAACCCAGCGCTCATAATCTTACCAATAAACTTTCTTAGCTGGGCATACAAGTTTCAATGACACCAACAACCAAGAAATATAGAATCGGCACTTCTCTACAAAGAACTACATCAAACACAAAATAGAACCTTTTACTAACCACTCATGTTGAATGCACATATAACTTTACTTCCCATAAATGGATCACTCTGAACCATAATTACCCCTAACCTACACTGGGAATTTTCCCTTGGATAATTAATTATAATCTACAATTTGACTGCTATCCCTAACTCACACCTTCTCAGCATGAAATCAAAATTCACTTTACAATCCTCTCGTTCAAGATATTAATGGAAGACAAACCATGTGTACAAGTTGTACTACTCTAATTCACCAATTTAAACTGTGTCTGAAATAGAGCAAATAATAAACTGTCCCTAAGTAGAATGTTTTTCTAGGCAGGCAATAGCGCATCAAACCAACGTCCTCCTACTATAATCACTCGTAATTTGTTGCCACCCCGTGTACCTCAAAATTCTTAACCACTTCTCTCCTCCACTATTTTCCCCTGCCGACGTGAAAACTTGCCCTCTTTTCTGCGGATCCTAAACCTGTTACTCCCTCGTAGCACTTTGGCCTTGTGGCTCCGTGCGCTGGTGCTGCGCTGACGCCGCTTCGGTCGCGCTCATGCGTCGTAGAGAGACGGGATTCGCCTGCTTGCCGTACGCGTTGCCTCTGCCGTCTCTTCCGTTCTTCCTCCCAACCGTTCCGTCTTCTCCTCGTGCGGCCTGATCCCTCGCCTCTTCTTCTTCTCGTCTGCTACCCGGCGCCTCTGACTACGTCCACGTGCGAAACATGTCCTTTGCAGCTCTCACCTGAATACCGTGCACCAGTTCCTCGCTCGTTGCCTACTCATCCTACTTCTTGCAAAGCCAGAACATTTTACATGGTTTCCTTAACAGCGGGTAATTTTTACTTCCCGTGGTTGTTAATTGAAGAAAAACACTACTTATCTGGCACTATCTCGAGGACGACTAACTAGAACGCTCTTGTTGAACGCCGAATACTCCCTACCCTAGTCATCGTGCAACGGCAAACCAATATCTACATGCTTTAAAACGAATTTGACTCGTCGAAACGTGTGATCAAAAGAGCAGTTTGCTTACCTCGACGCGTGGTGACCAGAAAAAGAGGCTTCCGCTTGCCGGTTCGCGTATTTAGCGCGCGCGCCTGGGGAAATATTTCGTCGAAGGGGGTGCTACTTTCCGCCTCTCATTAACCCTTCACCACCAGCGAAAACATAGCTCGCTAGTTCGCATTCGTTAGTACCGGGCAAGGACTACCAGGCCCGCGCGTTTAAGTCCCCTGCCTTACACGCCTGTTATCCTCGCTGCTCTCAGTAGTGTCTCACACAGTCGAGAGGGTGGTGTTATGGGGTTTGCCACAATCCATAATCACCACAATATATACTATATACTATTATATATATACTTACAGTATACTATATATATATATACCTACTATAATATCAATATAATATACATCCTCTAAAATACTCGTCTGAAGCTACCGTAAACAAAGAATCATACATCAGTCTTGCTAAATCAAGCATCCTAAATGTTATAGGTAACCCAGAATACCCATCTTCGAATACAACAAGCAAAATTGCAAAAAAGAAACGGAAAAATTGATTGAAAAAATAGCGTATGTATCCACTAGTGCACCCTGTATATTCGTGCTTGGCACGGACACAAAAAATCTGGTAAACTTAATATATTTGCTATTTTTGCTTGATATTCCTGTGTCCAATTTCCGATACTGCACATTGACCCCGATGGGGTCAGATGAGTTTCTTACATTCCAAAAATTTCTGAAAAATTTCCTGTGTAATTTCCATTTAATTTCGGTGTAATTCCAACTAAACACTAATAAGCTACCCTAAAACACTCTTTTGATCAACCAAACTTGTATATTACCAAGCCACTATTAACTCTTTGTCATTCAAAACATTTTCGGCGATATTTCGGACTCTTCACATCCTCGAATTGCACACAATTCTCTTTACTGATATTTTCAAAACAAATATGTCTTGGAAACAAACTCAACACTCGAACTACTGACGCAACCGCCAATCATATTCAGATCACCGACGTTCCTCGAAATCGTATTTCCCCCCGTTGGCGCGCCAACGGACGGTCGCATCCGCTCCTTTATCTGAGGCCAGCTGTGCGAACCGCCCTCCGGTGGTTTGGCGACCCCTCCCCCGCCAACCCCCAGCCGCGCGTGACGGTGAACGCACCCAGGACAACTGACGCATTTTAAATACAACACCAGGCGCAGCGGCTCGCGCCGGTGATGAGCGCGCAGGCGCGGCAGTAGGCGCGTGTGGGGGCGCACCGGCCGGACGGATGGGCGGGAAGGGCGGGGTAGTGGGGAAGAGGAAGTGGGCGTCGGGCGGTGGCTTAGACCGCGGCGAGGAGACGTCATTGGGCGCAACCCGCTCGGGGAAGCTGGCTTTTGGAAGGTGGGTAGGAAGACGAGCGGCAGCCTTCTGACTACGTATACTATATATATACTACTATATATAATATCTATATATATATATACTATACCTATCATATATATATATATATATATCACTTCTATATTGAATGGGTTAAAAACAGAACTGTATAAGCGACATTGTATAAATCCAGAGAAATTGTTTATTTAAGTCTATATTACTGTGAAGTCGTGATACTTCGTTACATCAGTAGAATCATGGCATTTTAATTGTTCATTAAAACCACGAACATATCTTGCCACTGAAATGTAGCCTAAAATAAACACTTTTTTTTAGAATTTATAAAATGTTATTCATATCGTTCTGGCTTTCACTTATTCATTTCATTTATTTTGGCACAGTCACATTCGTTTTAATTCATTTATATTGTGAAGGTCATTTATTCAGTCATTAGAAATTTAAGTACTTTACCAGTATATTGTTTATTTTTAAATTTCAATATAAATATCTACTTGGGGGCTAGAAATAATTGTAAAATACCGATGTTTCTACTTACTTTCAACATTATAAAATATTTTCTTCTACTTTTTCATAATACTTTTCTTTTCTCATTGAGAAAAAATACATCTTAATATCGTCTATAAATGTGTAACATTCATAAAGATTATACTAGTATTTTAAGTAATAATGAAAAACCGTGATTTGTGCTGAAGCTTGTTTTTTCTTTCTGCTTCTCTCTTGAAGCTTCTTCACTGGCATTCTAACGTCATTCGAGATATATGATTTTTTTCCTCGTTTGAATTGCAGGCTTTAACTGTCATTGTTAATATTATAGTAATTGATATCGCGATTATTATTATTATTATTATTATTATTATTATTATTTATTGAAATATATATTTAAATTAATTCTTTGGTTTTTCCTCCCATTTTTATTATTTCGTCATCAGTCCAATGTAACGATGACAGTAGTGGTTGTAGCGAATAACATGAATTTAGTGGTCACGGCAGCACGTAGGTCCTTTCGCAACTGTGTTGTTTTTGGCACCGCCGGATGCAGGCACTTAACGCAAGTACACGGTATGTCACATGAAGCGACTTACGAAGTGGGAGGGATTGTCTACAGCCCGCACGCCAAAAATAGAAGTGAAGAGGGACACTGGGAAACACGCCACGCGGGAGGGTTAATGTGCTTCCAAACTTGTCTTTGCTGTAACAAAGTGATACGATGCACGATGAAAAATAATTTTCAGTGAGGTCTGGGAATTAAAATCCGACCAAATGCCGAGGGCGGTTATTCATGGGATAGGACTCTTATTTCTACGAATCTCGGATCGTGCGACTCAGTGTGTGACGCGCAGCCCGTGATGATATTTTGATTTGATTTATATCCGTCAAAATACAGCAAAAATGTATGTGACGAATAAGGGAAAAGTATAATCTGAGGATGTTTTCGTAAGTTCCATAATATTTTTCCTACTCTTTTACTATATTCGATATACAGGCAATGATGAATAACAGTAAAAACCATGCGAGGTTAACATTTCAAACCAAGAGTTGCACTAAATCTGTCGAAACAATGACGGAGCAATCAACATGATATGACAGTAGAAAAATCGCCTTCTTAAATGTTCCAGTTTTCATAGTTCAAATTTTTCTTTTTGCTGTATTTGTTTTTTTTCTCCACTGATGAATCTGATGAGATAGACGGAAAGCTACTCGAAATCTTGAGAGGTCCCTCAGAGGTTCTTCGTACAATTTATTATTAATGTATTCATTTAATCAAGAGTAACAAGATGAAAAATACTAATTTATTCCCATTAGTACTAAATTACTTCACTAAAATATTGTTATTCCAATGTCGTACAGGTGTATTAATCAGTACTAATATATTAAAATATCATTAAATAGATGTCTATTACAGCAATAGACGCCCGATTAAAATACATTAAAAACTACCATCAAAGAAATGCAAACCGGGTGTATTAACTATTTCTATACGTAATTTCTATATAATACAATTCTGACCTTATATATATATGCTTTTAATTGCTCCTGAGTGGTGGACAATTACTGCAGTTGTGGTTTAGCGATATTCAGAACAAATAATGGTCTGTCCTTCAATTCTTTATACGTAAGATGTAGTTCTTATCTTCTATTGACATTAATAAAATAAAACCTGTACTTCATTAACCGTAGCAGATTTTGTAATAATGTATAACTCTACTCAAAATTTTGAATCTCTAGTTTTTATTATATAATTGGTAAAGTTCGGAAAAGTGAATTTGAATTGCAGGGCACAAAATAAAAACATTGTGCAAAAGTAGAGAAAAATATAACAAAAAATGAAATTAATTCGTGTAATAGTTAACACGTTAAAATCAAATTCATCTGTACAAAAATTGTCAGCGGATAATTTATCTAAATAATAAAGTTCACTAGAAACCACAAGGTAGTAGTATTGCATTACATCGCCACGCAAACAATCAACAGTCTCAATTTCCACATAATTTGGCTCCTAATCTAGCCGAAAACGTTCGAATAGATGTTTCTTTATATCTAAAAGGCAATAGACAATTTCGTCTATCAACGCCACACACCACTTTGTTTACGCCATGAATAAATCCCTGCAATCCAGTCCGAAGACCCAATAAGCCGCCTCTCCGATCCACTCACTCATCCCGGCCCGGCGGCGGCAGCGGCAGCGCGAGTCTGGCGCGGTTATGGCAGAGGAGGGATGACAGGGCCCTGCTTTGGCTGCCGTAGGCTCCAGAGAGCTCATCAATATTTCCCGCAACGCCGCTCCCGGCCCCATCCCACGCCCCACCCCACGTCCACGCTTTCCAACCCTCCCCTCACGCGCCATGCGCTGCGCTGCTCACGCTTTCCACCTGCCCATCGCCCTTCCCCACGGCTTTCCGCCTCCGTTTGGGCCACCCGTCATTCCAGCTTCCTCCTCACCTCAACCCCAACCATTCGCCCCGCTCACTCCAGGCTTCGACAACCCAGCCGACCCCCCCACTCCGCGATTTTCCGCTCTCCTCCTGATCCGCGCGGCGCACCCATCCCCGCCGCCACCGCCCACCCTTGGACGTTCTCCCTATACCCGCATTTTTCCCTAGTTCTCCCGCGTTCTCTCACATCCCCGCCATCTGCGGGTCCCTCGACCTCTCCTGACACCCTGGGTGCTCTTATCCCCGCGCCCTGCCAACCGCATGCCGCCGTGCCTTCTACCCCCGCTTTCTTTCGCCTATCTCCCAACCACGTTCCCCCGTCTCGTCTCTCAGTGATCCCCGCCCATCTCCGACTCCCTCCGCCGCCTCCTCGACACCTGCCGCCCTTCTATCCTTCCGCCGCTTCTCGGCCCTCAGTTCCTCATTCCCCACACACCTTTTCCCCAGTCCCCGCCTGTTTTTTGATCCCCACCTTCACGCCGAATCTCATCGTCTACCAACCCTCGTCCGTCTCCTTAATCCCTGCACCATTTTTCTACTTCTTGTCATTTCTACATCCCGCGTCATTTCCCTTTCGCCCACCACTTCCATATCCCGTCATTCCCACGTCTTCTGTCACTCCATATTCCTTTAATTACATACTTCCCGCCCTTCTGCCGACCCCTGCCGCCGCCGATCACCAGCCCTTCCTCTGTA
>BOPP01000073.1:965307-981550 GCA_017312745.1 Gryllus bimaculatus | reverse complement strand
TTTTCTTCAGACACCCGTCATACGCCATATTCCTTATTTCGAGAAAACTTACAAAAGTCTCCCCCTTTTTCGGAGTTCAAAATATTTTTAGTTATTAAGTGGTTGATAAATGAATATTTTTCATATAAATATGCACTATACTATTTGACTATCCTCTTGGAACAATAATCTTCCACTAATGCTTATTTTAGATCTCGTCTTTTGACGGATTTTATGAAATAAACGATTCAACTTATAAGAAACAATCTACACAAAACTCAGAACATGTTGTGCTGTTGGAGAGGAAATGCCCGGTTGTTCCGCATCACACACGTTTAAGACGCGAAAACAAAATGTTCGCCGAGTATAGTACAGGAGGAAAAATAAATGCAAACCACAACCCACGTTAAGCTTGAACATAATTTCACGAGCGTATGTGTTTCGTATAAGATACTCTACAAGGTCTATAAATTTAGTTTTTGGGACTCTATAGAGACACGCGTCATGTCCTAACCTACAACAAACCTTTCTGCACCCGCTATTGCGTTTTTGAAGGGTGACTGTACTTTCATGTGCGAATTGTGCGCAAAGGACTCGGTTTCGGTGTGAAGCAATTTTTATTTTTATAATAATAAGTTAGAAAGTACGAATTTATGAAGTACATTAATGAAGTTGGGGAAAAATTCGTAAACTACCATTCACGACATTAATTTGGCAAACAAATATAAATATTGAGCATATTCAAATAAATGAGTTGTTTTATTAATTACGTCAAGGTGATCGTTAAAAGTGATGTGTAAAGTTAAAAATTAGGTTTTTACATTCAGGGAGTGTTACCGACTGACGAAATTTTGTAACGGATTTCAATAAAACTATGATGCGTGTTTTTGATTCACACTGCAGAAAATTATGAGTTTTATTTTCTGAATAATAAATAATAAAATGAGTCAAAATTAGGCACTTAAGTATATTCAATAATTTTTCTAGGTGTCTACACACGTAGATGTCTACACGTCTTAAGTGTCTACGTCTAATTATTTGTATACGTGAGTTTCCGCGGTTCGAATCCGTAAATTCGGCGTCTCCCGGATAGCCGAGAATTTACGTCTAACTATTTACGAGCTTATGAAAAGTGTATTCATTTTACAAATCTTACTTTCTCATATCCGGAGTATAAATATAATCATGCAAAAATATAATGTCAAGATTTTGGCAAAAATAAGCGTTTAGATGTCTTGATATCGAAAACTTTTGTTTTCGTTGTCTCTTAGACTGTCTGGCCGTCCGTCCGTTCGTGAATAAAACTTGGATCTTGTCCCATTGAATATTTCCCGATCTATATGGCCAAACTAAAAATCCTGTGAATTTCAAACGATTCTCTTAATTTGTAGGTTCTTTTGTGGAGACCGTATTTTACGGTATTTTCAAAACTTTTCAAATCCTCTCTCTTTTTTAATATTCCTCTCAAATAAAGGACGGTGCGCTTGTCAATAAAGGAATGTCCCATTTTCACTAAAATCTCTCAAAGTTCAAAAATTTTAAATGTTCAACTTTTCGAACCTGAGATAAACCTTTATTTTTCCCTTCATCATTTAATTTTTTTTTTCGAACAATTAGTAGCATTTCCGTAATTTAGTGTCAAATCGTAACAATTTTCAAAAACTCTTCAAGATTTTCACAAAACTGAAGCAATTTTTCTTTAAACATTTTACAAAGACAGAATACTGTATAATGGATTAAATGGGACAATTGCAATTTTTATTAACATGTTCGAAGTTAAAGATACATTTAAGTAAAAAATTAAGGATTGACTTTTTCGAATATCGTGTCCATTGTTTGGTGAAGTTTTCTTAATGTAGTTCGAAGTTACAGTATTCGCTCAATGCAACACTGCGAACATTGATTAAAAATACTAATCGATTGATATTTCAATCTGTAACAGGCATGCTCGTACTTTTCAAAAGATTCTACGAGATAAAATCAATGAGATCAACAAAGGCCAGTAAAAACATGTAATTCAATTAAAGTATTACCAGGCACTTGGAGTGCATGAGAGGCCTCGTGGGAGAACACGCACCGGGGACCGGCGTCAAGTAGTAACCGCAGCGAGATGATAACGTAAATACGCGCGGACAGCCCGGCAGCACCTGGGGACACGTAACGGTTGAAAGCACAGAACATGTGCTGGCGGGCGCGATAAACCATGGAGAGGCGGAGTGATTTTCACAACATGGCCCGCGCCCCCGAAGGGACTTCCCAGGCTGTTCTCTGCCCCACCCACCAACTGCAAACTCTCGTCAAGTTCCGTAATTTTAGGGCTCTTTTCAGATGGTGTAGTAATAACAATAAATGTATATGAAAATAAATTAAATACTTTTGATTTTACTCATCTGTCACATTCATTCTATCAGAATATACCCTCCCCTTGAAATTTTTATCATCTCGACCGGAAATCTTGGATCACAAAATATATATGATTTTCAAGTCTTGGTGACAAGTGTGTGTCGTCTTGTTCATGAGCCAAAATATGATACTTAATTCTCGTAATATGCAACTATGATTTATATTTTACTGTGCTTTTTCTTTCCTTGTTAATTTTTACCAGCTCAGTACACTAAAAGTTCAGCTCGCAAACGTTTTTGTGGTTTTTAATGGCCAGGTAAAACCACAGTGATCAAAGTTTATACGATATTAAAAGACACTTTATGGTCAAAATTTGAAATGTTTTTCAAATTTCATTACTTACTATTTTTAAGAAATAAATAACACTTCCTTAGAACATTCTCGATATACTAAAGATATCGAGGAACTAACTATGAAATTACTAAAGTTGTCGCAGAAGGCTTGTAATTTTGTTTCTTGGTTAACTTAATATAACTTCCAGGAAAATAGAAAAAGCAATTATGAAAAACTAACTGAAGTTGGCATGGTTGCACCATGATTATACAAACACAGATGCATATAAATAACAAGTATAAAACTTTTCACTGGATTCACATATTTCTTGAATTATACATTTTCGTTTTCCCAAGAAGATAATAAACTATTGTATTCGTTGTATTACTGTTTGTTTTACTAGAACCATAATTAACATTTTGTCACTGTCATAACTCACTTATTTTTTTCAGATCCCCGAAACCTCCAGCGCCAGCACCTGCAACATAAAGAAATGATTTAAAACTATTATAATTTTGAATGTAATTTACTATGTAATATTCTGTATACTAGTAAAAATGTTAAGCATAACTACTCTTTTAAGAAGACTACTCCACACAACTGAGATTCAATATATCATGTGTAACGATAAACATTCCTGACAAAATTCATTGTTGCAGCCTTCATGATTTTATTAGAAATCAATGCATTCTACCTTAGCAAATTCCACAATTTTGTAGTTCCTATTTTGCATTGTAGCGTGGTGGCAACCCAGAAAAGCCTCTTTTGCCCTGGATAGAAATAAATTTAATAGTGATATTTTACGATTGTTACTAACATGAGGCAACAAAGATTATCTCTCGTTAAGTAAGCAAAGTTGTGGTGTCATGGTAGTAACAAAAACAAGTTTCAAAAATACTGAGAGTTCACCGCTTTTAAACAAATTATTGTTTAAAAACGCTTATATCTCAGGCAAAATTACGTAAAAACGAGTCATATCTTCGAAAACTTCGATTTGACCTTATTTAAAGAAGACTTTGAGAAACAGGTTTCATTCAAGGTAAAATCTCTATCTTCAATATTGTAGTTGTACGAAGGTCTATATCTTCGAGAAATATATTACCTAAAAATTTGGACAGATTTTTGGGAAAGCTTTGAAATTGTTAAGCTTTGTATAAAATTTCCCCAAAAATTAACATTTATGTTTCAAATTGGCAAGATCCTCGAGTTTGGCCTCATCGATGAAGGAATATCAGTTTTAGAGAAATTCATCTGAACTGTTAAGGCGCTAGTATTGATCAAAGACAGATTGAAAAATGTTTGCCGTAAACCAATTTTTTTGACAACAAGGACCTACAGAACGTGAGAACGTATTCAGACGGGGGTCTGAATACGCAAAGTCAGAAAGTAATATACTGCATTTAGAAACAATATTTATCTAATGTTTTGGTATAAGGTCCCAGGAATTCGAGTTTTTCTGAAGAAAAATCGCTACTTTCTGCTGCAAGATTACAATAGTTTCTCCTTAATGTGAAAGTACGTAGCTTTGTTTTAATTATCGTACATACATAACGTTTCAAGCCTTTTGACGTGGAGAATAAAAAATTATCTTTCAACATAAATCACTCATAGGTCAACTTGTCAGTCATACCTGTTTATGTCTATCAGCCAGGGGATTAGCGCTGTTAGTATCCGGGTTTTCCAGATGATCACCCATCCAGTGACCCGCTTGTCTTGAGCTGATTAAGTGCCGTGACTTGACGGAGCTCGACTAAAAATTAAGTAGGAGGGAAAGTAAAATTTCATGCTTTTAACACGTTTGATGGTATTAGGCATATCTCCTTGAATATTTTCTCAGTGTTCATATTAAAGAGCTAACATTTCCTTTATTGGTAAATACTACTCTAAAATATTTGTTCTTAAGCTGAAGTCTCTAGAAGCTGAATTCTTACGCACAAATAACATGCTTTCTAATATTGAGGACTGTGTTTACGGATTCTGTATAATCCCCATTCTTTATAAAATATTTTTAACTTCAAGGACCAACACATTAATTGAGTCATTAATTGAGTATTTATATATAAGTAAACATAGGAAATTCAAGAATTGTAAACGTAATCAATCATTAGAGCGCAGTTGTAACATTTCATAAAGGTATCGCATGATCACTGTGAATATTAGTACGATAAAAAATACAAGAGCAACGATTATATTGATCAGTAGCTGCTCAGGTACTCCCCATGAACAAGATTCTAACAAATGGTCCATTTACATTTGCTTCACAAAAAAGAATTTTAAACCTGTTTATTGCTAACATTTATATAAAACATCAATGTTGCGTGATATACTTGGAAATGAATATCTAGCAGCAAAATAGCTGTTCTCATGACAAAATAAACTGTATGCTTTAATCAGACTCTTATATCGCGTTTGTACGCACGGATATGCATTGCTCTGCGAGTCGTGATGAGATATGCAAATAAAAAAGTCATGACCCTGGGAACAGAGGAGCTCTTGGAGCTTTTTATGGTTCATTGTTTTGTTTTACTTTTTATTTTATTTTTATACCTGCCTCTTTTCATGTGTTTTCAATTCAAAGGTATTTCGTTCTCTATACTCCATTGTTGCTCGCGGCCTTTATATTCTTTTTCTTTCTATCTTTCCTGAGATTTATTAATGCACACCCCCTCCTGAGTATGACAGTTTTGTGACATGACTATTGAAGTTCAAATGAAATACATTGCGTAATATTCTTTTCTTTCCCGAGTAACAACTTAATTAGGCAGGCACACTGCCTCTAGTAAAACAGAGTCAACAGACCCATAATTATTTAAAATATTTCGTCACTCGTGTTTTAAATTACATTTTCACGTGTGAAATTCTATTCGAAACTAAATAAACTAAATTCATTCATTATGTATAAGAGCTTCAAATGAATTTACATGCTTCAGATAGAAGCATTTTATGTAAATATAATAAATATTAAGAAAGCAAAATCTCTCTTTCATTACATTGGTCAAAGAGATGGTTTGTTACAATGTGATCCAGTATATGGAAGAACTAAGTGTTGATGCAATTGTATCGAATCCTGGTTCGGACGAATCTCTGGCCTGTACTGGAAAAATAATGTTCATGAACAGCACTCAAAGCTATTCCGTACCGAAATCTACGCTGTAGGAAGCAGCACTACATACTAATAACTACTTCGTACTAAGAATTGGTAGGTGGTAATCAGTAATAACTCCTGTGAATATGTTATCTTTCAACAGAAACGTATGTTACAATCAGTAATAATAATTACTCTCCTATTACATGCTAAACTTGAACGTCACATGGAAAGAGAAGACCTAGTTTTTACGCTTTTTTCATTTTCAGCAAAGAGCATTTTGAACAATAACAATCAGAAATTGAGAGGTAGCTTGCTAAATTGCGGTAATCGACAAGAAGAGTCGAACTGAACAATCAATGTTTTTGAATTAACAAAAAAAGTTGTCAAATTAAGACTGGAACTTAAAAATCTACCATTCTCATTCTCTGGTTAAATTGGAAGACCCTTGTCAAACAGGAATAATATAGGTTACTCCAGGTTATTTATAATTTTAATAATAATTGTTCCTATCATTCATTTCAAAATACCATTCATTTCGAACTGCCACTCAGTGTTCACATTGCGTTGCGTGGTCCACGTGTATGGTCCGCTGTAAACATTCTAATGCTTGATTCACAAGTTTGAGCTGGTTATGATTGTAAATCAAAACAAAGACCAAATCTTGAATTTTTAGGGATCGCCACCTCGTACAGTAATTACGCCCGTCATTAATTTCACTATTCCAGAACAAACGCGGCCAGCACTCGGTTCGTAGCGCTCTCTTTGCGCTATCGGGAAAACAGATCCAGGTACGCCAGAGCTACTACAGAGTTCCAAGTCTTCCCTTTGATTGCCTTGCAAGGTCCTCTGATTGGCACGGGCAAGATTGTCGGTTGAGAATAAAACAGTTGTTTCACTGTACACAAAAACAGGTTTTTATAATACACAACAATTAATTGTGCGAACGTAACAAAGAATTTGTACCATTCTGAATTGTCCATACACTTTCCACCATAAACAGTCTGACAAATTCTGTACAACACGGTGTACTCACTTTCGCAAACGGTCTCGTCTACTTTCGACAACGGACACATGCTTCCGCCAAGGGAACTTCTACTTGCTCACTCTGCTCTGAGGTTTCGTGGGTGGTGATATTCCAGGTGTCACTTTATCCCACACAGTTTTTGACATTTCTTGTCTAGAATGTATAGAATAAATTGTTTGCACTGGTGACAGTAATAGGAGGTACTTTATGTACTCGTAACATTAGTTTATCGTCTTCAGATCAGTACTTTCAGTTGTAACTTCATTGAAATGTTTATTCGGAAGTTATCTTTAATATATAAATAATTCACCAACAAATTTAATTAAATTTCGATTTTTTACACATTTCTATTTACGAATTCATTATTGCTTCTTGCATTCAACTTTCGGCTCTTAAGGCGATTTTTTACACAAATAATGTACCAACTAATTTTAACTTAATTCTGATGTTTTGTATATTTCTACTACGAATGCATTAACTCTTATACTGCTTTTTGCACACACGAAACACTTTCGTTACTGTGATGACCTTTCAATAAGCAGCCGTGCATAATCTGCTGTGATTTCAATTTTGATGTCTTTTATATTTATGACACGAATATATTATGAACTATTACATTGTTGCTTGCATTTATTTTAAACTCTAGGCATTATAGTGAGTGCCTAATACTTTCTTTTTTCATTCAATTTAATTCTAATTTAGAAACGTTTGTCCACCCTATCACGAGCTTCAATATGCGAGACATGTGTTAACTAAATTAATGTAATGTGTCTATATCCCTAACTGCCATTTAACATTTGATTGTTGTATTTAATGCTGAAATAATGTGTCCACTGAAGTCCTTACATTGTCATTCCTGAGCGTTTCTATGTATTCTCAATACAAAGGTGCATGTTAAATATTGTTTCTTCACACGCTGTGTGTTAGGTAATTTCCAGTTCCAGTTATTAAAGTACCTCATATTTTCCTTTTCTTCTAAGATATTATAAACATCGTTGATTCTGAGATTCTAATTTCTGCACTTCATGTATTTTGCTTGTTAAACCTTCTTATTAATTGAAATAAGTAGTATTATAATTTCTTTCTCCGGCAGCGGACGCTCGAGGGTTCTTAGAGTACAAAGGCGCATTTACGGAGGCTCAGTACAAGTAACGATTCTCGCAAGCCCCCACGACGCGCGGCAATGCGATTCCCGTCGCTACTGTTCCGCGCACCCGTCAGCAGGCCTCCCCCGCCAGCCGCCCATGCGATTTTCTTCCACCCACATCCGTCCACTCTGCGCATCGGTGCCATGTTATCACCCCCCTCTCTCTCTCTCTCTCTCTCTCATTTGTATCTCCCTCTCTCGGCTCCTGACACACTCTCCATGTCACATCCTGCTCCTTGGACTCTAATGCCGTCACCCTCTTGCGCTGTGACTCCCTCTTTTCGTTTCTCATCCTGCTACCTGTTCTCCTTTTACCATTTCCCCCACCCTCACTTGCTCTATCGCCGTCCGTATCTTTCTCGGTCGCTCTCTCCCTTTCTCTTGGGGCGCTCTCACTTTCCTTCGGTCGCTCTCACATTCTCGCGGTTGCTCTCTCATTTTATCTCGTTCGTACACTCATTCTCTTAGTCTCTCTCCTATAGCTCAGTCTACTCTTCCTCAGTTTTTCACTTTCTCTGCTCCAACACTCCGTCGTTTTCACTCTTCCCGTATTTAACTCTTTCGTACTTATTTTCTCTCCCACACGAGTTTGCGGATCCCCTATTTTATGTTCGTTACATGTGAGGTTTCTATTTAATTTTCATGGAATAAGCGCTAGTTTAAATCATTTGTCCTTCACAGGCAGAAACGCCCTCTTACATTTTCGTGGAAGCTACAAAGACGTTAAAGGGATATTTTTTACATTATTATTCGCTTCACAGTATTCGTTTTAATGTATTAGTTAGAACATTTTCTTAATTTTAAAAATAGTATACACCAACCTTCACTATGTAGACGTTCGGTTAAGAACGTTTGCTACAAATTGTAGGAGTGTAAGTCGCTTTTATTACCAATATTATAAAATCATTTGTGTAGTTAATTTATGGAGGCAATTAATTAATTTATTTTAATCGGGAATCAAAATTTCCACTTTTCAAATATTGCTTTTCTCACTTTGTTTGTACTTTTATTCATAATTCAAATACGTATAGAAAAAGGGCATGGCTATATGTTCACCACCCCTATCCCTTAACCCACGACCGCAAGGCTGCGATACTGCTGGTAGGCCTTAGCTCGTAAATAGCTGTTGGTCCAAAGTACACACGTACAAAGAAAAAGAGTTTTGGAGCTCAAGAAAACGTGCACCAATTATACGTTGTCCACATACGTCACAAAGAGTTTATACTGTTCTTTGGAAAATAAATGAAATCAAATATTTCTGCTGAAAATTACTAATAATTGCAAAATCAATTCGCGAAAGCAAAAAACAGCAATCTGTCACTTTCTTTCTCACTTTAGCTTATATACTATTTAGCTCATGTACTCTTCGCAACATGTCATCGAGACAACCAAAAGTCCAAGGGGAAAGAATACTTTTGCAGCTTGTGCCATTGCCATGACGAATTTTCCATGTACTTTAAGTTTGATAAAGGTATCAAAAATATGCAATACTAGATCAGCTTTAAGTTCCCAGTACTAGCTCGTCCAAAAAGTCCGTCCATCCTCCTGTGAAGATAAATCCTCGCACCTTCCTCTCCATACAAACAACTCCATACTCTTCGTTACAAAATCACAGTAGGGGAAACACGTTTCTTACGCCTGCACCATTTTATACACGGGCACCTAGGAATTTAATCGCTGTGGAATTAGATTTGTTTTGCATAACGTAATTGCCACACAACGTTGGCTGAACACACATCAATTATGTTTGGTTGCAATAATAAGTAAATTTTATGATCTTCATTCATGTCACTTATTTATTTGTTGATTATAAGAATGAAGTATGTAATGTTCGAAATAATTTATTAACCAGGTACACGAAGTAAATGGACTGCATTGATTATGTTTGTAATTCCTTTGAGTTGGAAAGAAAACGGCTCAAACAGAACTTTACGATGCATAGAAGTCCAATAGCGTCATTACTGTAGGAAACAGATCTCTTTATTTCAGCCATTCACTGAAAAAAGTAAAACAAATTAAAAACCTCAGCCCACATTTACCATCTTCCTCTCACGCCATTTTCTAGTTACTTTCTACAACATTTCACCACCATAAATCAGCTCCGAACCCAAAAAAATCGATCTTCATTTATTCAATCGCACTGCCAGCTTCACTGCGCTACGATAAATTTAATCAAAATATGCGCCACCCTTTGGGCCGTTTGCTGACGCGCACGTGTACGGCCGAATAAATAACAGCGGGCTAATAGCGGATACGTGTCGCCGCGTGTTGGGCGCGCGCTCGCGTTTGTCAGGGCGCGCTTTATGGAACAGCGCGGGCGATGGCGGCGAAGGCATGCGGACGCTGAGGAGGTGGAGGTGGCGGTGGCTGCGAAGTTGTGCATTTGCAATTGCAGATTACTGAAAACGATGGATAAATTTACACATTTTCAATTATCTCCAAACTGCACTTTAGATTTAGATTTTTTATTTTTAGTGCAGAATTATTTTAGAGTATTTTTTTAAACACTTGGGAAATATTAACACATTAATCAGAAGCCATAATTGAGATTAAATATTTTTTTAATCCTTCTATTAATTCTGAAGCCTCCGAAAACGAGAAGAGACATTAAAGATATAGGAACTTTTTGTCTTACGTACAGTAAGAACTGGATTTCAATAATTGCCTGACAGAATTTGAGTCCCCCGAAGAAGAGGAAAAGTAGTCATTGCAACGTTGAGTTGTAAAGCTTAAAGATACAATAAAATTAAAATAATATTAGAATAAAATTCTTGAATCTAAATTATAGTTTCCGATTAATGCGTTTCTGGCTTCAACGCATTCAATAAAAAATGAATATCTAAATTCATTCTGGATTAAACATCTAACAAAAAAATAGGTCAATGCGGATTAAAGACTAACAAATAAATAGGCACGCGAACGCAGTGGAGATAGAAGTGGCAGTGGCGACAGCAGCGGCAGCGTTGTGGAGGTGTTGGGGGAGATGGCGCTGATGGCTAAACGTGATTCCAGGCGCGTCACCTAATATAGTCATTAGTACCGTAAGTGTGGTGCGTATGTTTGCTTGGACGGTGACGGTGGTCTTTCCCCGTTGTATGGCGAGATCTGGCGCTCCAGCTGGGATACGTTCTAAGCTCCCAACCCGTCTCCCGGAATGTGTGGTAATATAGTGTATGTTTGTGTAGGTGCGTGTGTAAGGGGTGAGGAAAGGAGAAGAAAGAGGTAGGAAAGATCGCGCCCGGTGGTCCGTTTGGTGGGGTAGTGCTCCGGCATTCGCCTAGTGGTGATCGGAGAAACTACGGAAAACTACCGATCAGAGAAGCCGGCCGCTAGAATTTTTCTCCAGACAGCAACTTTATTCCACCTAGCTGACACACTAGAGTTGAAAACCCTGCCACCCACCCACATGACTCGAACCCAAGACTTCCCGCTCAGAGGGACTGCAGTGACATCAGTTAATGCTGCGAGCCTTCTCTCCCGGTCAGAACGGAGATAGTGGAACCGGCAGTGACGCTGGTGGAGATAGGAGCAGAATGTCGGCTGTGGAGGTGATGGAGACGGAGGCGTTGTCGGTGGTGGAGGGGGCAGCAAAGATGGCAGCGGTGGTGGTGATGCGGGTGACGAGGATGCCAATGAAGGCGACGTCTTTGGAGTTGGGAAGGATGGCGGCGGATGGCGTTCCTGGTGGCGGCCAAGGAAAATGGAAGTTGACGCAGAGGAGAGTGAAGTGGGGATTGACAGGCAATGTGGCGCAGTGGAGTGATGGCGGAGGTGGATTGAGATAGTGGATCGAAAGGCGTCAGTGGTAAGCCGAAAGTGCGGCATATGTGTGTCGGTATAGGGATGGCTGGCGGACGGCAGAAGCAGAGAGGCAAGCGATGGTGGCGCAAGCTAGGAGGTGCGCAGCCAGGGGGAGGTGACTGGAAGATGGCAGATAGATTGCGTATAAATTGCAAAGAGGCGACGTAGTAGGTGGTGGTGGTGTGATGGCGTGTGGGGATCGTGGTTCATGGTGGCGGACGCCGGCGTGGTGGGGGGCGGGCATGCGTGGCACAAGTCAGCTGGCTCCATGCGCGCGGCGGCGCAGCGGAACGGACGGAAGTCGCGGGACTACGATATCGAGGATAGAAAACGGGTGGAGGCGTTCACGGACAACCGAGGACAATCGAACAGCGTGGGGCCGTCAGTGTTAATGCCAAACCAGGGTCGGTAACATCCAAAGCAACGTAGCTCTCAGGAAGCGTGTGTGATGGTGACTGAGGCAATTGAACTTGTTGAAATACGCACGCTGGAGGGAGTTTTAACATGGATTGCACATTTTTTCGGGTCCAAATATGTCCGCTATGTCAAAGAAATTCATATTTGCAAGATATGACGCAAACTTGTTCGTTTTCTGTTACAATACTAAGCGCTTATTGTTACATTATTGGGAGATGTTCAATTCAATCTTAAAGATTACAACGGGTGTAAATGTGAAGGTCAGAAAAAAGTTGGTTAGAAATGCAGGTAGTAATTGAACTGGCGGCGACAAGTTCTGAGATTAGTGTTTCTTAGCAATTCTTGAGAGTAGTTAGGGAGATAATTGTTGTGATTGAATTGTTAAGTAAGCTCTACGTAAGAATCATAGGAATATTGGTGAGACACATCTGGTGAACATATTGCAGCGGTGCTCGTATTAGAGGTCCAGTCGAAATACTGTTTCGCAAAATAATCCACCATTATATTATGTTACAGAACTCTAATATTAAACATTTTATTACACGAATTGATGAATAATGTACAATTTTGTGTTGCATTACAGATTTAAGAAAAGTCTGTATTTCAACTGCGAGAATTGTGAACTTTCTTACTGATCAAACAACAGAGAATCATAGGGAATGCATGAATGCCTTTCATCGAAATATGATTTTTGCAGTTCAAAAACACTAATGAGGAGTATGATACTTTACATTTTGATACTATACATGCTACAAAAAACATACTATCTAAATTAATGCGATGCTCAGTTGATAAAATGTTTGATATTTTTCGAACATAAAACTACGTAAACGAGAAGTTATTACTTGTCTGTCACAGTTGCTGATATGCCTGTCAGCAAACAATACAAATATGTCTATTTTTAAGCGCCACTGATTATATTTTTAAATCTGATAAATATTTAATGTACTATATTTCCTACATAATACAAAATACGCCTTATTAGTGCACGTCAGTGACTGATATATGTGAAGTGATATTCTCTTTTTAATGACGTGTCTTTCAATCATCAATAGTATATTTCAGAATTTTATCGCAAAACCACACTATATACCTTTCCATACTAACGTAGTATCTTGCCATAGCAAACTACTTTTAACTTACGAACTATGTTTACAGAATACGAATGCCTTTAACAACAACGTGATCTATGACATACATGGCGCGCGCACACACACACACACACACACACACACAGCCGGGCCACAGCTCAGTGGCCACCGAAAACTGGGTGGATCGATATTTATCCGCCCAGCGAATTTTGCAGAAAGGCTGTTGAAGTGGGGAGAGCACCAATGCCTACGCGAGTCATCACATTTTATGTTGATGACAATGATAATTAGCGGTGGCGCCGGTGGTGGATGAGGCCTGGCAGCGGAAGCCAGCGCGGCCGCGCCAAAGCCGCCGCAAGCCGGGCTCGTCCGCCGCAAATTCAGCGCGGGGCCGACCTGGATTTGAAAACCCGCCGCCAGGAGGCGACCGGTCCGGGCCTCCAGCCGCAAAACACTGGTTTCCTCCGCCGCTGCAGGGGGAGACGAGCGGTAGCGCAGCCCGACACGGGGAAATGAAGGGGAGGGGAGATGATGGGGAGGGGAGGGGAAGGGTGGGTCGTTTGGCCCGGGGCCCAGAGAGGAGGGAGACCTGCATTACGCCGCAACAAATGTTTTGTTTGCCCAAAGTTGTTCCCGTCAAACTACACATGACTGCCGGTTTGAGACAGAAAACACACAGATCCATACTGCATTGTAATTGAATTTCAGGTTCGACGAGAAATAGTCACAACGAGTTGATTTTGAGTAAAGGATTTTGAGTAAACTGAATTCAATAGTTTACCACGTAGATCCGAGCCTAAGTAAGAGTTCTCTTCCTCATTTCCTCGGAAACCTTTATGTGGTTTACAAGTTATGTTTTACAGTGCATACCCCATGCACCACTAAAGTATCATTGTTTACTGAAAAGAAAAATATATCAGCAAAATAGATGAATATCTATTGTTCAGACACAACAGAATTCGAAAAAGTAATCAAAATTGTCAAGACATTATGTATCAGAAAAGCAGAGTTGTTATGGAGCAACATCGCGTGTCTTCTTTATCACATAATAGCCATGGCATTATAAGTTCAAAAACAAACTATATTCAAAAATTTAATAAATTCCGATACTCCATTGACGACGCCGGAAGATAAATGGAATTGGGCTGTTACATACAGTATGAAAACACAAAAATGCCTAATAAAACTACAATGTAAATACTAATGTACTAACAAAACTACTATTTGTTAACTATGCATTTTCTGGGGATATAAAAAATAAAATTATTACGCTTAGTTTATCTACAACTCTTTATTAAAAAAGACGATAGCCACCCCAAAACAATCGAGTTTTACAATTAACCTAAGAAAGTCGGCTTCATTAACTCAAAAGCCATCATTCAAATGGATTTCCCGCGTGGAAATAAATGCCTTCTCCGTAATTTATTGGCAAACAAGCAAGTAACTACAAAGCACGCGCGTATGGAGCTGTGAGTGGTATTTCGTTGGAAGGCTTGGCGCAGCAGCAAAGCGGCGGGGCACAGTGACAGAATGAGTGGTTCAGGGAAGGACTAAAATAGATTATTGAGTACTCGTGTACCACATGTTGTACTCCAAAATTACCGAATTTCACTTTCGCATGGTATTATTGAATTAATATATAAATTGACGTAATGATCTCATAGATACGATCCGTTTTATAAATTACAAGATTATAAAGCACAAATTTCCAAACAAAAAAGGAAGTGTCAATTGTGTAAAATTAGTACAAAACACCATTGTTTTGAATGTTTCTACTGGTCGTTGTTGATTTCATTGTAACATTCACACCTATAAATAACAGTGAATGTAACAATTTTCTCGTTAAATTTGGGCTCTTTTTTGAGGATTTTTCATCTTTGCAGCGTTGTGTATTCTCTTCATTTATTACCGATCGTTTCTACAAATGAGTTATATTTAATTGATCATAAAGGACAATTTACATTTTAAAAACCATTTGTTATGAAAAAATGTGATAATCGCGAGACTTTCCTTGGATTCCCAGGGTTCACGCCTTTATATTAGCATCTGTCAGGCATCCCAAATGTATAAAAACTGATTTCAATGTATGGCAGGAAAACCTACGGTACATTGTCGTGCCCGACCAGTTCGTTTGTCTCAGAATGGGAAACTTAGTTTGCGAATGCTGAGTGCAATAAATTACACAAATATATTTAGTTAACTCCATGTTTTCCCTTTCTCTTAAAAATCGACCTACCAGCAGTTCAGAAGCATACGTTCCATTTGAAACGACAGGTTCTTTCGTCCAAATTAGTAACCTTAATTAATTAAAGTAATTGCTAGCTCTTGATCAGCGTGCTCGCTTTCCACTACGAGGCCACGGATACGATTCTCGGTCAGACAAGATTATTGTGTGCGTTTTCATTTCAATGTTCCGGTATATGTTGTGACGATGAGAAAATTCACTTCTCAGGTTGAGAAGATCGGAATGTAGGTTGGCGATGTCCACGTGCTAACCATACGTACCCCCTTAACCGTTGGCCGCGAAGTAGGAACGTCGCTAGGTCTGAGCCCATTCACGAGCTATCGCGCCAAGTACATACATACAACAGTTTCCATAAATGTTATTTTACTTATTTTCTGGAGCTATGCACTGGAAATTTCATATTTTATGCTATAAGGTTTGCTTTTCTTGTGTAGTTACGACACACATGTATATATTGAAGTCGACTTTTTTCGTAATTCAAGCAAAAATCTTACATTATCCCTTTTGAGCCATATACACGTTTCAATTTTTCTTAACGCCAGTTCGTAAACTTGTGGATGCCGCCCTTGGCGAATGAATTTCAATGAAAACGTGCACAGAGAGTTGATCTGCGACAGAAGGCAAACCTACCCACTGGTCGGGTCAGCGCGGGGCGTTAACGCTTCACGTCGCATAGCACTCGCGTCCCAGCGTCGGCGTCGGCGTTGGTGTCTCTAGCGCGCCGCGTCGGGGCGGGTCGAGACGCGTCGCCGGTCGGCCACTTCGTTACGCCCTC
>BOPP01000073.1:944146-964552 GCA_017312745.1 Gryllus bimaculatus | reverse complement strand
CAGCTCCACCCACAGGCCGGTCCCTCCCAACCGGGAGGGCCTTCTGAGCCGTCCTGACACCCGACTTTCGCATCGCCCCTTCCCAAACATGATCTTTCACGCCTCCTCTCTTGCCAATCCATTATTCCCTTTCCTTCCTTTTCACCCACTCATCCTAGCTTCTCCCCTCCCGCACTCCCTGTACCCCAATTGCATACCCGTGCGGCTCTTCCCTCCCCTTCCTGCCCAGTCACACCCACAGCCTTTGTCCTCCCCACCTTCGCCCCGGACACTTCCCTCACCTCCCTTCCCTGTCAAACTTTTCCCCGTTCCTTCCCTTTCTACCCTTCCCATCTATTCCCTTTTCTTCATGTCTCACCCACTCATTCCCGTCTCTTGCCTCCCGCATTCCAGGTACTCCACTTACATAACCGTTCCACTTTTTTCTTTCCCTCCCCACCGTTACCATCACCAACCCTCCTCGCAATTCCCCGACAAGACCCGCCGCGTCCAGTCCCACCAGTCGCCGAGGCGAGCACGCACGACGCTAGGGTACACAGCAGCTGCCAAATGCCGAGGACGCCGCCCACGCTTGTCCGCCTGTCGCCCCGCCCGCCCTCGCTCGGCTAACGCCGGAGGGCCGGTGCGTAATGCTTTGCTGCTCAGTTCCCTTCGACAGTCGTCGGCTCTATTGACGCGTGAGTTCTGGAGGGCCTTCTGAAACAGCTGGAAGCTTTTAGCGCAGGCATACATTTTTCAGTTGAGCTTCAACGTAGTTCTTGTAGTAAAGATGTAACCAGTGTGCAGTAACCAATGAAGTTTAATTCAATGCGCGATTTATTTTTTCTGATACTTCCAGAACATTCTAAGAGAAGTTGGCTGTCTGAAGAAGCCTCTAATGAGTATGATCGGGGTACAGGTTTCAATTAACTTTACAAACGCAGTGGAAACATTTTTATGCGCGGTTCACGAACACGAGTCTATAATATACTTCACTAAGGTGTACGTACCTATCATGTACTTTTGAAAATCAAGAAAAAAAGTCACACATTTAACCAATGATTCCCGAAAATAAGAAGAAGCAAGAACGTCGACACGTCATGTTAACAACAGTACTTTGTGTATGTCACGCTGAAAGATTTAAAATCTTCAATACAAATACATGTGGTTTAATCTTAATTTCCCAGCCCACTACCTGTCGAACCTACGACTCTTCTCTGTCTCCGCACCTCCCTTCCTTCCTCGTCCACCATTCTCCACCTTCCTCTTGTTTATCTCGTTTCCCCACGCTGCCGGCCCAAGCAGCTGGTCTGTGGAGGCGACGCCCACCCGGAGCGGTCCTGTCGCCGCTACGCCGCCAACGCCAACAGCCCGGGGCCCCGCAACGCGGGCTTGACGAGCGGGTTGCCTACCTCGCCTGGGAGGGAAGCGTGCAGCTGCGCGGGCGTGGACTCCCCGCAACGGAACACCACTTCCCAACCTTCTTAAGACTGACTGTGATAGCTCAGCGACAGTACTGTTGCCTCTGAAACATCCTTGACTGGAAGATTCGAAAGCTCAAGTTCCGACAGGCGGTTTTTCGACGCTACACAGCTACATAGCCAGGTGGAATATAATCGATGTTTGCAGGAGAAGTCTGCGGCTCTGATCCATGGTTTTCCATAGTTTGTCCTAACAATACCTTGGGAAATCCGGAGGTAAACCCTAACGAATGGGTCACGGGCTGCCTGCAATATTTCCTTCTTCATCTTTGTCCCTCCCTCCCCCCTGACACACCCAACACTTGCATACACTACACTACCACACTAGTCGGGAACTTCGAGCTTGTCCCGTCTGGGGTGGTGCCCTGATTGGAGAGATACCTGCAAGAGTGGGGTCTGTTCTCGTAAGTCGAGAGACAAGCGTCGCCCTGAAGGACCTCGAATATGTGTACATGTATGCACGTTGGCTAGCGTTTCACGTCTGTTGTCTGATTGGTAACGGACGCTAATCTCAACGCACGTCGCGCAGCACGCTCTTTTAGCACGTTACAATTGTGTCCGTTTCGCAATACGATGGACGCACTTTATCGTCCGTCATTTGACACTGTTGTGCCGCTAGTTTTCAGATGATAAAAACGCGCGACGGCTGTGTCTATGGATTAGCCTAACTACCATACGCTCCGCTCACCCCCTCTCTAGATCATACACGAATGATTTGCACTGATGATAGTAGTATTGGTTAAAATACCGATGGGTAATTGCAACTCCTCGCAAGTCTAGATTTCATCAATTACTTGTCTTAATGCAGATTCATTTATATAGTCAATATGAATAGACAAAACATTTTAAACTCTGATGATGGTAAAGACAGCAGTGAGTAGTTAACTTTGCAAATATATCTTCTTCCAAACAGTGAGAGAGTTTTCTGTAAAACTATCCGATGAAAGAGAGGCATTTTTTGTAGAACTATGTAATCAAGAATTAGAAGGTTTTACAGAGAAGTTGTCAATATTTAAATTAAATCTGGCATACGTGTGACTCGCAGTTTTCGATTTTGATGCTTTTTTGAGTTTTAAGAACAAATTACTTGTGCCATAGCCATCTTTTTCTTCGATTGCTCGTGATTACGATGGAGAAGCCCTCATGGAAGTCGGAACAGAACTGAAGTGCTGATTGTCACATAGAAGATGAGAGGGAATAATCAAACATAATCATACATACATAAGTTTGACTGATTAAATTCATTATGAAATTTAGTCACATTTTCAGGAATAAATTAAAAAAGTCCAGGAAGACATATATTTGACGGTATTAATTGGCAGGGCTCTAAAACCGAGAGCAATATTATTATCAGAAGATAAAAGAGCAAATGATTGCATATTAATGATAAGACGGAATTAAATGCAGCGAAAAGCAAAATTCATGAGATGCTACCTGCTAAATATACTTGCTCCTTATGAATTGCACATAAATAGACATGTAGTTTGGAATAATTGAGGTGACCTTATCATTCAGCCTAATGATCTCATATTTATATTAATAATTTAATAAACCCCCAAACAACAAAATCTAAAAATGAAAACCGTACTCAACATATCGTTAAGTGAAAATTATTTTCTCGCAATTTTGTTTTATGTGCAAAACATTTAAATGTAATATACTGAAATGACGTGTGGTACAGCAAAAATAAAATGAAACAGTCATAAGAAGCTTCATTAAATTGCACTTTCCATGAAACGGCTTAATATCGAAAATCAGTTGCAAGCTTCGTAGCGAGAAAGCCCACCCCAGATGGGAGTGGACAGCAAACAGTCCTCTCCTTAGTTCCTAGAAAGAATGAACTTCGCCGGGGAGACAAATAATCCAACAGGCACACAGGAAACACAGACTCCCTCACACACCCACACGTATACAAAGCCAAATATTTGAAACGACAACTGCAGACCCGACTACCCTACGGACATACCACAAACAAACGTTTGCTCCTACGCATAAAGGTAGGGTATACGGCTTAGCCTCCCCCGTTCGCTGTAGCGTGGTGACGGTCCCACCCGCTCCGGCAGTACAACCCCGGGGGACGTGCGGGCCCATGCACGGGGGTGTATGCGGCGGCCGAGGAGGGCCGCCGGCGCAATGGGGGCGAAACGAGGAACGGGGGCGGAGGCAAAGGGCGGGGAGACGCGGGGGAAACGAGGGAAGAAGCGGGCGGGTACTTTGGTCGCTCGGGTCCGCCGAACAGCGAGGAGGGAGAGGTGCACTCTCTAGAGACTTCCAGCGCGAGTCCCCCCACCCCTCCCCCTCTCGCCCGGCCACACCCTCCCCGCCCCTCCCTCACGGCCCCCTGAGCGAGTCTCCGGCGCCACCCCGTTAAGCCGCCCTTCCTAATGCTGAACTTAAACTTTGCTGTCGGCGCCGGTGCACCGGCGGCTGGCTCCGAGCCTTTGACTGTTCCGAAAACAAACGAGAGAGAGAGAGAGAGAGCGGGGACAACCGATCACGGTGAGAACGAGCGAATTACGTAGTTGGCCTTGCGATGACGCTGAGCCCTGGCGCCGGAAATCGACGTCAGCGGCAAGCGACGCGCATGTGCGCGAAACGCGCCACGAGTTTTGATGGATGAAACTGGAAAAGCTCCGCCGTGCTTCCAGCGAACAACACGTGGCGTGAATCTGAGGAGGCGAAAGAGGGCGAGAAATCCGCGAGCTGGATGCAAAAACTATCAGAGCAGCCCGGAGCAAACCAAGTTTACTAACTATTGGCGCCCCTCTGCCCTTTGACATTTTGGTGACCTGCCTAAGATATGGTTTGCTGTAGCTCTGAAGGGAACGAAGGAAAAAAACAATAAAGGAGGAGGAATAAGTATGTTTATGGGAAACGAAACAGGAAATGGGCGAAACGTATTTCTGCTGAGATAATTATATTGACATGAACAGTATATAATGGAACTTAATTCTTATGTAGCATTAATTAAGAAAATGAGGAAGAATGATTATATGTATTAATTCATGACATTAATCTGTAAATTGCCGTGACTTTGAGGTCTTTCTGTAACAAAAAAAAGATATTTCTATGTCTGTTTACAAGACAAACGGTGTGGAATCATGTTGAATAACTGAATGTATTATCATTTTCTTAAGCTAACATCACATATTAGTGAATTACGTTAAAATTATGAACTTGATTGAATAAAATGTTTACATAGTTTACTAGAGCTAGTTCCATCATATGTCGTGTTAAAAAATCTCAATAAATAAACTTTACACACTAAACATTTCACACAAAACATACAGATTACTGATATAACACACTTTCATTCTAAATCAAATGACATCAACGGATATCTGTCTCTGATATGTCCAATATTTATGACATTTAAACAAAACAACAAGAATTATATTCGCTATGATTTCTCCATAGACAAAGAATATATACGATAGGTAAATCAGTATTTCTTGGTAAGACAAAACGATTAGAATCCATCAAATAACTAACAACGCTTAGCAGCAATCCCGGAAGGCAAGCCATATTAATGGAATACCCTTACTGGGGGCAAGGCCATAGATTCCGCTGTCGTCATCGCCAAGCTTCATCATATACTCAACTACCAGACACCGCCTCTCCTTCACCTCCCACCCTCCGCCGCCTGTCGCCTGTCATCACCTTTGTCGTCCCCTCGCCGCAGCCTCCGTCCCCGCGCCAAGCGCCGCCGCTCCAAGCGCCAGTCGCCCGCCGCCTGCGTATCTCAGGATGAGGCGACGAGACGACCATGCCGATGCCGCCAGAAACAGCGTAGGTTATTTGCTTTCAAAATGCAATTAAGCGAGATTCCGCGCGGGCTTAATTTATAAATGAATTTGAAAGGTCTCCCGAGTTAAAGCCATTCATTTGAGGAGGGCACTCCCCGCCGGCGTGCGCGCGCCGGGGCCCGCGCTTCATTTGATTAAGCACGAGCCGCCCCCCCCCCCCCCNNNNGGGGAGTGGCGGGGCGGTGCGGGAGGGCGGCTAAGGAGCAGCGGCCGGCGAAAGAGAGAAGACGATGCGGGCGGCTGAGAAGCCATCAACACGGAGGCCGAGCGCGGAGCGTCGGGGGCGCGCGAACGCGGAGGCGAAAGGAAGGAAGTGGTCCAGATGAAGAAAAAAACCAATGTAGGTAAAGAGCGTGTAGAATGTGAGAGATGAATGGGGTAAAATGCCAGTAAACGGGAAGGGGGACGTAACACAGAAAGAAACTGGGGAAAAAAAATGTTTGGGGAATATATACGCAAAAGAGAAAACTTAAAAAAGGAGAGATGAAACTGAAGACTATAAAGAAATTCGCAAGAGTGTTTAGAAGAAATGAAAGGACAGGAAATAAAAAGACAAGATCAATGTGAAGGTTATAGAGAGCAAATATAACGGCACGTGAGAAAAAGATACATTAAGTGAAACAAATGTGAGGGTAGACAAAATGAAGAAAATAGGCGAGAAATATTGTGGAATACTCTAGGAGGTAAACGCGAAGAGACGGAAAATAGGGGGAAACAAGAGTGAGCTGAGAGTTAGAGAGAGACAATAGGATAGAGAGAGCTAGGGAGAAAAGGGGAGCGAGAGAGAGGGAGCGAGAGAGAGGGAGCGAGGGAGCGGGAGCGAGGGAGTGGGAGCGAGGGAGCGGGAGCGAGGGAGCGGGAGCGAGGGAGCGGGAGCGAGGGAGCGGGAGAGGGGGAGCGAGAGGGGGGAGCGAGAGGGGGGAGCGAGAGAGGGGGAGTGAGGGAGGGGAACCGAGTGAGGCACGAAATAGGGTAGAAGCGGCAAGAATGCAAAAGAAACAAAAAAAGAGTGGCGCGAAGAAAGCGTGAGCGCGGCGAGGCGCTTGGGAGGTAATGGTGCGGGGGGAAGTAGCAGGGAGGCAGAGGGCGGGAGCGGATCGCGCGGGACTCGCGAGCTAATCGCGGCAGCGCCTGCGACTGATTGGGGCTAGCGAGTAATCGTGTTCTGTTGATTGCGGGGCGCGGGGCGCGGGACGGGCTCCTCGGAGACGGTGGCGACCTCTTCAGTTGCGCCGGCGCATCGCTTCCCCGGCGCGCGGCCTGCTGGCCTCGCTCAGCGGCTCAGCTCTCTGCCGCTCTCTCGCGCCCGCGCATCTACTCCGGCGCCCGATCACGTACATTTCCCCGCTCTCTCTTCCAATGTCGCTCTTTCTCACACCGACGCCTGCTTCTTTCTGTCTTCCTCTTCGACTGCCGTTCCCATTCTCAGGCCTGCGCCTTTCCTTCTCCGTGCATCTACTCCGGCGCCCGATCACGTACATTTCCCCGCTCTCTCTTCTAATGTCGCTCTTTCTCACACCGACGCCTGCTTCTTTCTCTCTCCCTCTTCGACTGCCGTTCCCATTCTCAGTCCTTCTATTTTCCTTCTCACTCGGGAAGAAAATACTCGCCTTTCTCCTTCTCGCTCTCAGTCCTGCATCTTCCCCTTTCCAGTCCTCGCGTTTTCTCTTTTCCCTCTCCCCCTTCAAAAACCGGTTTTCCCCTCTCCCGTTCTCAGATCTACATTTCCACACTGATCGCTTACTTAGGGTTTCCGGGCACGTCAAGTATTTTGGTGAGAAGTCCCGGAAGTATAGTGCATGTTATATTCCTCGGGATGGTAGTATTGCTTCCCCGCAAGAATAGCAGATCCTGCGCCGATATACACATCAGCTGACAGATTTTGCCACTTTAGAGAGTCCCCAACGACTCAGGCCACGCGTCGCAGCCGGGACACGTTGTAAGCTCACGATTTGCATGGAGAGAGAGCATAAATTATCACGGATTACAGAAGAAGACATTAAAAATAGAAACACATTAAGATCTAACGTGCTGTCATGATGGTTTGATTTGGAAAAACTATCAAAGGAAATGTTTGGTCCAAAGAGAGAAAAAATGTGCACAGACAAAGGATGAAAGAAATACACCTGAGTACTTTGCGTAGGCCCAATTGGAACTATTTGAAATAATATCATTAATAATAATAATAATTATAATAGTAATAATCATAACCATAATAATAATAATAATATTAATAATAATAATAATTTCAAAGATTGTGCACGTATGAATATGCTGTATCAATTTTTTTTTCACTTTTGACTTTTTGAATGTTACACCACAATATTCGCTACAATCGTACAATGCAACATTGTGTAATTTGTTGGTATAAATCAAACTTTCTGATGGGATGAATATGTTTATAACATTGTTTTAAGTTACACAAATCAGGATACAAATTAAAATAGGTGTAATAAGTATTATTTTAAATACAGTTATTACTAATAGTTAAAATGAAAAATTTCAAGAGTGAATGAAACGAGAACTATGAAGTTACATTTTCTTGAGCTCTCATTTTGATAAATGTTAGAGATGGTATCTTCTTTCCTCAGAAGCTCTATGAAATTCCGTAGTTCTTTGCCATTATAAATGATTTCAATTCCACGACAGCAAAACTTTCTTCTTATTAAGAGTTTAAAATAACGCTGTAGCCCTTTGTCAATCATAATTTAATCAGAAAAGGTTAAAATTTCAGCCCAAAGAAAAAAGCATATATTATAAGTGTAATCTTTGTTAGTTAGTACAATGCTTCAGCCCTAGCAGTGGACGAGAAATTCTGCTGTCAGACCCATCTAGTGGCCGCGCCTCACTCTAGTAGCTGATTTGTTAGAATTAGGAAGTGCATAATGCCTCTCGACGTAACATTAAATGAGGTTACTCCAGAATGTGTTACAATTGGCCGATTGAGACTGTTTTCACTAGACGCTTATTTTTTTAAATCTTCAAAATTCATAATAAACAAATAACTGAATGAGATGTTTAGTATACACAACGATCGAGGTTCTCGGTGACAGTCGGTTTGTGTCTGATTCAGATCAGGAATGGCAAGTAAGACTTCGGGGAATGTGATGACAGTTATTATTAATACTTCGGAGAGAGCACGCTTTGGTATTTGGTCTAGTTTCACTGCTGCTTTTAATTCTGTTGGTATCGGAGGAAATTACCCGCACTCGGCAACTAAATATTTAAACTTTCACCGGCAAGTTGTTATCAATCGCAACACATCTGTTGAGTTGCGGTGTTGTGTAAATGTAAATACCATTGACTTACGGGTGGGAGATGTTGGGTCGGGTTTTCAGGTCATGGGAATATTCTAATTGGTAAACACTTCCAAAAATTTCATTATTTCTACTTTTCTATTACGGGGTTTCATTTGAAAACTTTTCCTACAAAAGAATTGATCGTTTTTAACCCCTTTATGTATACTTAATTTAAAAACCGCCTACTTGTATATTACATTCTCATATTATTAATATTGTTAATATTATTGTTCCGAAATGCAAGTATTATCTTTACGAAATATTTAATTTTCCAACTTTTTCCATTTTTCTCAGAGCCTGAACTCTTGACTCGATGTGTTTTCGGTCTATGCTGACGATATTTCCTCCCTTTCTTGCCTTCTTTAAAGGTAATTCAATAATACGTACGTAATCTTAGCTCCTACAAGACCTTATCATTAACTTTAACACATTCCTAACTTTAAATAAATAAATTTAATCTCACTTATAATTTTCATTTCATCAATGCTGTGAGAGAATTCCATTTTCTATCTACTCCTTCCTCCCTCGCTTACATTCCTGTCCTCAATGTGAAAAAGCTCCTTGTACAAATTGCGTACGTATTTCTCTTTGAATGACCTTTTCATTAACTGTTGTATTATAAGTTTTTGAAAATGGTCAGCCGGAAGAGCACGCTAAAATACCTAAGCCTCACCGTCAATAAAGAAATTTATTTAGTTCCTTATCGTGACTATCCTGCAAACCTGACAGAATCCGAACTGTCAGAAGCATTCAAACACAGTATATGCAGAAGATCTCAACATTTTTTTTGGAGAAAATCAAAATCCATTCATTTTAAATACATTAGTACGAAATACCAAAAAAAATACTCTGTCCGAAATATTAATTTAATATTATACTATTTTATTCAAAATTAATTATATTCTAAAATATATTGTTTATATATTTATTTTATATGTAGTAACTTCGCATTATTGATATGCCATTGTCACGTCAGGTGCATAGCCTCACGTGCACCACTGCGAACCATGGCGCTTCTGCGAGCTAGTTCCACTCAGCCCCGTCGCTGCAGCCGCCGCTGCGGGGCACCGGCGGTGCTGCCATCTAGCGGCCAACTCGCAAGCTACACGCGCCTTGCAGCGCCACAGCTCTTGTCTCCCTCTGAGAGACGGAAGTGGTTTTTATCTTTTGT
Organism: Gryllus bimaculatus; assembly: GCA_017312745.1. Lineage (NCBI taxonomy): Eukaryota > Metazoa > Arthropoda > Insecta > Orthoptera > Gryllidae > Gryllus > Gryllus bimaculatus. The sequence goes on along the minus strand of BOPP01000073.1, from coordinate 954,816 downwards.
TTTCTTTCTTTTGAAAGTTTTGAAGCATTGTTCGCGAGATATCAAGGTCTGCGCCCGCATCTGTCTCAAACGTTATTTTCTCTTGTGGGAAATTAATTTTTAAAATAATGAAAAATGTACGTTATTATTTAATAATAAATGTTTAATGAGTAGCCGTCGGCTTACATTTTTTAATTTATAGAATGACTGAAAATAAAAGTGGCAGTGCTGAAGAATGTAAAGAAGCGATAAAAATGCAGAAATAACAAAGTGTTATTTTATGCTATCATACAAAGTTTATAGTTCTGAAAGTTCTCATTCTAGACTGAGTGTAAACATGAGGCCACTTCACTGTTACCGATTAAAGAAATCCAACCGGATATGATTTATCTACAAAATTTTCAAGACATCTACCATTGAAACCACAATTAATTTTCATGTATTGTCATAGAAAATACTTGGCAGAAACTACGTTAGTGTAATAAAAGAAACATTATTGTTTAATGAGTTTCCAGAGAATATGAGTTTACTTTGTCGCGTTAGAGAAATCCAAGTCCAATTTTATTCCAAAAATATCAATTATAAACGAACGAGAGCATTTCACCACATTTATTCGTTTGCAGTAGCCAATTGCAATTTACAAATGATTTTTAACGTGCTTTCTAAAATTGGAAAACACTTCACGCTAATGAAATCTTGTTACAATTAAAATCGATGTGAATGATCCAATTTATTTTTCACCAATATTACAAAATCGTTTTGATGGTTGTTTCATTCCTTTCCATTATGCATCAAAACGATCGTGAAAAGTTAAAACTTGATGTATTTCGTAAAAAATATTTATAAATAATAATACTAATGAAATTAATTTATACTGTCACTGATGGCATTGATGTAATGATTGCTTACTAAATAATCTATAAATAAGATTATTTTATTTAAATTTGTTCGATAAGTGAACTTTTGAAGAAAGGAAAGTCGCTGCAAAATGATACCAATGATGGTACCAATTCCACTGGTCTGTATCATCTTTCATTATCTCAAGTTTTACTCGCACAGATTCAATTAATTACGTTAACAACACATTCAAGTGACAAATAACATTTACAACGGCAAATATAGTTTTATTTTCATAAAAAATCTAATTAATCATACTTTTTTGTGTCAATGATGCATGATTGAAAAGGGAAATGCTAATGTGCTCGGCAACTGTGTTATTCTTATAAACAAGGTAGATTTAAAATAATTTTGTGAATAATTTTCCCCTCACCAGCACGTATTTGTCCTTAGCACAACTGAATGTCAGAGACTGGCAGTAACATGGGGTGCTCGATGTAGTTGCCAGAGGAAATATATCAAAACATATATAAAATTCATAATTTAGTTCAGTCGAGAGGAACATGAAGAAGCACACTGAAATTCGCACACCCGAATTCATGTTTTTGAACATGATGAAGTGATGGATTTGCGGAAGATCGTAAATGCTCAATGGGACATACTTGGAAAATCCAACTCTGATTAAATGCTCGACAAATTTATAATCTCCTTCAATAATTATACAGTAGCAGCAAAAATTAGTTGGTAGCATTTTTAAAGTTAATGGCTGAGTTTCCAAAGCCCAATCGTTAACCAACGATATAAATTTAAAATTGTAATTTATTAATAAAATAGTATCAATATATTGATAGAAGCCTAGTTTACGTAAAAGCTAACTTTTGATCTAGCCGGCATAGTGAAGCCATTAAATGAAAGAATGATGGAAATGAAAGAAACTGGAATGGATTTGGATAAATTATCTTCACCTTCTCAACAACAGTGCTCAGCATAAAATTATGCGTGATCAAATTTTATTTTGCGAAATAATCCATTACGTCCTTAGGAAATATACAATGTGACGTTTCGGGAAGAATAAAGTTTAATTTATAATCCGGAAACATCTTACCTCACAAATTTATTACTTTTATCTACGTGATTTGATTATAAGTAATTATCAAGATTATTTGTATTCAAATGTAAGTTGATATTTATGAACATTTCCTAAAAGTCAACCACAAGGAATTTCATATGTCGATTATTTAATAAACATGACTCAAGAATTTTCTATGAGTGTTCATTTTTCTATATGTAATTAATAACGAAAAGTGTTTCACTTCGATAATCATTTTTTGAATTTTCGTTATATTCTTTCTGCCCAATTGAAAAGAAACGAAAAAATAAGCCCAGCAAACAAGTGACGTTAATACTGGTAGTATTAAACAGTACTTTCTCAAGGTTTCAAAGTAATATATAATCTTCAATGAGTTTGAAGTCGTAAACAATTGTTAAAAAGTCCTATACAATTTCAAGTTCAGACAATTTTATACAACTTTAAGTGATTCAGAACCTTCAAATGTTATTTACCATTAGAGAGCAAATAATTGACGATACAAATATCGTGTAAAAAAGACACTCGAGAGAAAAATAATGTGAAGTATATACTCGTACAAGTTAAAAAGCTTGGTAAAGGAAACGGGTGGATTCATACTCGATAAACGTTTCCAAAATATGAGTGCTAAGGGGTGATTATAAATTATTCCTATTCCAAGTATTTTTTTATTTACGGTCTAGAAACTAACTAAAGATAAGAACTATCAAAAGAAATTAATGTGAAATGTATTAAGAGTATTCAATTTGAACAAAAAACAAAAGGAAACAAAAGCTGTGCTTACATTACAAAAGGAAACTGTGCTTACATTACCTGTCATTTTTGCCACACACAGCGAGAGTTATGATGGCGGAAATGCCGTCCAAAGACGGCTCTCAAATAAATATATATTAAACTGACGGAGATGACTTTCATTGTTTCTTCACGTAATTACGTCAACAATACGGAATCAGAATTTCCGTAAATAAATACTGTCAACAGACGTTTTAGCGTTAAGAATTTTGTATATTTTATTTATTTTTTATTTATTTTTATTCATTATTTATTTATTGAAAATTAATGATTGAAAAATTAATATTATAAAAATTACACAAACACAAAATAAAAAATACATTTTTTCTATCGGAGTTTACTTAAATCAACATTGTCTCAGACATAAAGGATTATGCTTGCACTACTACTTTGAACATACTTGTTTTGAGCAAACTTTTTAAATAGACAATATATTGTCTTAATTTGTTCGGTCTCTTGTTATATATACAGCACATAATTATTAATATGCAAAGAATAACCACGTTCACATTTCATGAAAATAATTTTGCAAAAGGACCTCCGAACTCAAAAAGATTGATTATTATTATATTATTATATTATTATTATTATTATTTTAAATTATTTTCATTAAATGTGAAAGTAGTTCATCTTAGCGTATTGATAAATATGTTCTGCAGACTGCAAGTACTGTTTATACATAACAAGAGATGGAACAAATTAAGAAAAACTACTATTTTTTAACAGTGTTATATCGATGACTTAACAGAAAATTTGGCAGGCCACCTCTTAAGCGCTCGTAAGCAAATTCTTTATGCAGGGCTCCAGTACGGCAAAACGGAACTGACACTAAGGTTCAGTGCAATTCACGACGATGCGGGGCCATGACAACGCCGTCGACTGTGGTGCGAGATAGAGAGACACCGGCGTCGCCGACGTTTGTTATCATCATCGCATTTGTTTCCAAATCTCTTTTACCGCCGTCCCGCGCGGCTCTTCATTAATACAGAGGCTTCTGCTGTATTTCGCCCTCCTCGAGAAGCCCCGTCCCATTATTTCTAGTTAAGAATTTTAATTGTTTTCTCCGGCCAATTATTTTTCATTTTATCTTCGCCTCCCCCGCGATATGCAGCTTTTAACGTAAGCATTCGTCTTGCGTACCGGGCGGGAATGGAAATGGTGGAAGTGGTGAAAGTACTAGCGTCAAAATAGTAGCAATGGAAACAAAAAGGAAGATGCAGTTGTAAGTATAATTGTTTAATATTAATAATAATAATAATAATAATAATAATAATAATAATAATAATAATAATAATAATAATAATAATAATAATAATAATAATAATAACTGCAATGTTGCAAGTAAGCTGGGTACAAGATAAAATATTATAAAAAGATCACTCATTTTCTCTTTATGGACGATCTAATACTACGCTGGAACCGTGAAACAACTTCAATCCTTGGTCAATACTGAAGCTATATTTAGTGAAGATATTACCGTTGTCATTTCGTAAAGACAAATGCGCTGTTCTCTACGTTCTAAAACAGCAAACTGCACAACCCAACTAACAAGGTATTGAAGAATTGGAACCGGGTGTTACGTATAAATATTTTAGAATATGGCAGAAATTCACGATTGAACACACCCAGCTAAAGAAGCACTCGAAAATATACCGGAGTAGAATAACTAAAGTACTCCACACAAAATTATCAGGTTATAACATTATAACAGCCATCAACACCTGGGTCGTACCAGCATTGACCAAAGTCTTAATCCCAACTTATCCACTGGCAGACTATATTTACTCCGAAAAGTTGGAGGAAGAGGCCAACTAAATATATGCTAATTATGAAGGAAACACGAACATGTCCAAAGACCACGCTATGAAACTTTCGGTGGCTCAAATTTTTGCGTTCAAATTTATGGAACATTATGTGAGATGAGTTTAAAATGAAGGGGAAAAGGGCGACAGAAGTGGGACGTAGTTCATATGTCCGGCTCCACTAATTCTAGAATGCACTAAAATATAATATATCACAAATTCAAACGTAATATAGCCTCTAAGTGCAAAAATATTAAATATTGCGAAGATCACATATTTCAAATGCTAATTTAATCTGATTCAATTCTGCCAACTTGTAAAATGCTTTAGTGATCAAGTGCGATAATCAACTTGAATAAGTTTAACATTTAGCATGCTTATGGGAAGCATGGTTCTAGAAGAACTATGAGCATGGTTTTTATATTAAACATACCATCTATGAACATATACATCATATGTGTGCCTCGTGTTAAAATTCTATAACGAAATAAGTACATTTTTAATCATACGAATACGTCTGAAAGTTAAAATATATATTTTCTACATAATGTTCTGTTTCAATGTTTTAGAATTTGCCCAGCAAGTGTGTTTTAACGCAACTTGTCTTAGAATAGATTAGTAGTAGAGTTAGTAAGAAAGTAATTTATTCTACAAGAGAAAGTCGATTTTGTAGATAGTGGAAACATAATTTTCGGAGCCTTTGCGAGAGTATTGGTTGTGAAAAGGACGGCAATGTGTGGGCACCGGGGACAAACAATAGAGAGGACAGGGGGTAGATACCACATTCATTTGTGACTTTGTTGGGATGATTAATTTGTGGCATGCGGCCCCAAGACCAAATTCTGCGGTCTGAATTATCCATTGGACATTCAGTTGATCAGAATGATGAATGGTGGCTGATGGAGCCTGTAATGTGATGAAACATGGCACACAGCTTTTCGGAAAGGCAAAACCACACCGAAAATGGTCACAATATCTTATTCTCTAACAGATTCATTTAGAGAATAGTGAATTATGGAGTCCTGATAAGAAAGCAACTATGTGACTGGCGGGAAGATGACATGCCACACATTCATTGCCTGGTTGTGATACTTGCGGGTGAAATGGGAAAGATTATGACGATGGGATACTATTTGTGACGATCATGGTGCTGATAATTGATTTAGTTTTCATTGATTGATTTAAGTTATTTAACCTTCTCGTTATTTTCGGATACATTAAACGAATATTTTACGACAACAAATATATCTTTCATTCATTTTTATTTAATTCTTTTTTTACATATTTTCATTAAAATTCGTTAATTTTGCCACAACTTTGAATCTCAAAATGTATCATTTTAAATAAGCCTTTTATCAAATAAGAGGTTCATTTTTGGACAATGTTATTCTGAAATTAAGAATTACACATTGAGACTTGTTTTTCTTGTTGTTTTGGTTTTTACTGCATTTTACTGTATTTTGTCTATTGAATTTCCTATTACCTGATATTGAATTAATTTTTAATTAAAAACTAGTGTGTTTTAATGTATTTCCCGCCTTAGTGTCATAATCTTTAAGCTCTAACGTGTCAAACACTGAAGTTAATTATATTCAATTAGTGGCAGTGCAGTGCCGCCTAGCCCTAGTTTATGCCAGTGCATCGCTGAATCCATGTCGCTCTTATACAACACGAACGCCATGGACATATCACTCAGCGCATAATCATCGAGAGGAACAAAAGCAGAAGAACAGCAAAGGATCCGTGACCTACCGCTCCCCTATTTGAAGTGGATTCCAACCATTTACTAATCATCATACAGTCCTCCCCTTAGCCCACACACATATTGCACACGAACAACATGGATTGGAAGAAATTCATAAAAAATTTAAAAAAACAAAACCCCCAATTTTAAAAATTTAAACACCCCAGGGGAAATAGAAAGAGCAATTTCATACTTATATGATATAATTACCAACACTATTAAACAACTGAAATTCAATACACCTTTTATTGACCCCTAAACCAATCAATTAATAACATTCCGCCAGAAAAATACTAACGTAATTAACACCGGGATTATGGAGCAAAAACAGAGCCCCATAGCTAAGGGGAAAATTGAATTTATTAAATTCTATAAAAAATATATTAACAACTTCCTCTGTTCATCCGACAACAAACTTTCTAAATACAACGAGGAAAACATTCGCCTCATTTGAAAAAGCCGAAGCACAGGCCAATCACTTTGAAACACCATTTACACTGAACACCACACCAACCGATCCCGGCCATGCCATGATGTTATAAACAGTTTCAAGTTTGAACTACGATGTACCTCACAAGATAAAATTCAAATCCCCACATGAAGTAAAAAACTTGATTAAGAAAGCTCTCACAAAAAGCCCCTGACCACGATAAAATCACCAATAAAATTCTAAAAACCCTACTATCATTCAACTACAGCTAATATTAACAACATATATAATTCAATAAAAATATTCTGATATTATCCTATAGTATGGAAACATTTAGTCATATTACTTGCTCCAAAACCACATATAAATCTTAGCAATGTAGAAGACTATAGGCCGACAAACTTACTAATCATGCTTCCAAACATTCATGAGAAAATTATCCTAAAAAGGTTAAACATCTACTTCAAACTCTACTCTACTACACACATAACCCAAATAATTCCATTACACCAGTTTGGCGTTATAAATCAAGGTATAGTATCAGTCGAACATCAACCATTCATACATTCAGAAAATATCCCCACAGGCTTTCAAAGCAAACATCATACAATAGTTAAAGTTTTTGACATATCACAGGCGTTTTACGGAGTATGGCACGAAGAACTTTTATACAAACTCCGAAAAAAGGGAACACCAACCTAATTAGCAAATATCATCAAAATTTTTCTAGTCTACAGATTTTTCATAGCTTCAGTAGAAAATCACATCTCCAATCCCCGCAATATATAAACAGGTCTTTCTGAACACTCTAACCCACTCTATTTAACATGTACACAGCTAATATACCCACTATAATACACAATTAGCACAATTCGTCGGCGTTACCGCAATCTACAAGTCCAGCCATTCACATAAGACTATTAACGACAGGATACATCACCTGAATAAAACCGACAATTAGCTACCATTATGGAAAATCAAACTTACCCAACCAAGTCAACCGCAAATTATTCTTCATTAATTCGTTTTCCGTTAATTGTTTAAAGTAGGGTCTCTTGCAGTTTCCTTCACCACGAGAAATGTAGGTATGTGTAAGTTAAGTTTAGTGTAAGTTATAATGTAAGCCGTCACAACACATGAAAGAGAATCATGATACTGCACTTTTTAATTGTGAAATATTTGATAATTTTTTTAATTATGTAAAAATGGTGAAAAATATTCATTTTTTTAAAGTTTAACAAGCTTCATCCTTATTTTCAAGCCGATTGATGAATAAAAGCGTCACTCAAGCAGCAAGGTAAACATTATTAATGATTTCAATGGAGCAGAAATTATACGGACGTATGAAGGTGAAACCAATTGCAATAAACAGTATTGCTGAGAGACAATATTTGTTTAAATCGTTATATTATGCTATTAATATATCATAACGCAGTAATAAATACACAATCGAATTTGCTGGACGTCAGAATGTTTCGATATATCCTTGATGTTCCCGGTTTTTTAAATCTTCCATTGGCATACCACTAAATTTTAGTACTCTTTTATTTTTTAATTAATACAGAGGCCATTAATTCTAAACAATCTCATGGATAAATAATGCGAAAGAATCAAGTTACAACGAAAATATTCACCGAAGGATACGTTTTGAATGATTCTGAGTTTCTAGAATTTTCTGAATTTGTGTGTGCACGAGGAACGAGGCTGAGATCGCAATAACAGATTGTTGACAACGATAGTAGCGGAAACACGAAAAGCGAAAGTTACCGCTGTGTACAACATTAACGTCAGTCGACGAATAAGCAATAAAGCATATAATGGTGATGAAAATGGTAATGATACACCGTGCGCGAGGTGATGGAGGCAATGATAGTGGCGTCTATAATGTCAGAGGGCGTTGAATCTATTATAGCAACTGCGTCATATATCTAATAATAGCGGTATTGTGTTAATCGAATTCCATTTGTAGCTCATATGGATCTTAAACATGACGTAGGCCAGATTTCGAACACCTGTGATAAACTTCAATCTTCTAAATGACGAAACGATTCGACGAGAGTTTGAGAAACAATATGAACATTGACGTAATATACTACTAGCACAAAAAGACAAAGCATTATCTGATGTTGTAGCAAAAATGATGTTTTTACAGATTTACAGCATATTAAATGTTTTCAAATAGAACTTTCAGAAAACATTCAATGAACATAATTGCATCGCATTTTGCGCATTATTATTACACTACACCAAACATTCAAAAAGCTCTCCAGTAAACTTTCCTGAATGTCGGATAGAAGCGTTTCATTCATATACTACAACGGTAAAGCAAAGCGACATAATGTAAAGATTCGTTCCATCTGAAGGACTACGTGTGATATGCATCTAAACAAACGCATCCGTGAAGAGCCGACTCTGAAAACGCGAAATTTCGCCCTGCATTACAATGTCACTAGTTCACCGAGGACGGGCTGCGGCAATTGCCTTCCTAGGTAATAGTGTCGGGAACGATACCGCAGTGTAAGCATTGCAGCGAGCCGTTACAGCGGGTCGGCGTCCCCGCGAGCGGCTCATAACGCGGTTGGTGCCTCCACCAGCGCGTGCCAGCACGCCACCCGCACCACTCGCGCTACCCGCTTCGTTCCCCTCACCCACATCCCCACTCCCCGCCACCCGTTCGCCGAGCAGCGCCATCCGGCAGAAGGTCTCGCCGCATATTGCGTCCGGAGATTGCTGGCAACTCCGGGCAAACATTTTAATTACATCGAAACACGAGAAAGCTGCGGCGGACGAGGGGCACTGGGGGAGGAGAAGGAGGGGAAGGTGGAAGAGTCGTACGCCGAAGAAGGGGAGGAAAAGAAAGGGAGGAGTGGGGAGGCGCGAGAGAAAGTGGATGTTGATGAGATGGGGAGGGGGTTCGCTTGGGGGCAGGAAAACGACGCGGAAGCCAAGTAGAAGGTAACACGATGCTAAGGAGCATAGGAATGGAGAAATTAATGAAAGGGAAACATAGCCGGAAGAAGTAGTAATGTCGGGTAGAAAATGGAAAAAATATTACCTCCGGCCGATCAAGATGTACGCCACAGTCGGATGCTGAAGTTCTAGAAGAGAATTCACAATATCTTCAAGAGATATATTACGCGCTGACTAATTTACGTATTCCGATTATCTTTTACTGAGGGTGGTATACTAGCAATAATTGTAGTAATCGTCTTTTCATTTTTCTCTCTGATGTTTCTCTGCGGAATATACTGAAGTATTTAATTTTTGTTTCTTTACAAGCCTGGTACAGATATGAGGAAGATCTCACGTATGATGAACTACACGATAGCCGCAGAATCAACTTATAGAAGCACTATTATGATTTCACAGTATGTATTAACTAAGTCTTGCATTTTACAACGCAACACGCTAAAATTATTTTCTCTCCCAGAAGTAAGTCTGCATTATTATTTGTAATGTGATAAATTATGATGGAAAATTACAGATGGAATTATGAATACACATACAACACTGACAAAAGTATTATACGCACGAATGACTAGAAGCAAAGCTTGGTAGGTCTTCATTTCATCCACTACAAATTTCACCGATCTAGAGAAGGATCTTATCTCGCGCACTCAAGAATTCGAGAGCGCTTGTTGGACTACCCCGTTGTCCATCCAGATCCTTGGTAATGGGCGTTCCGTGATACGCATGAAGCAACGAGGCTCGGTGTACGAGAAGACGCCGCAAAATAAGAACGCAGCTAAGGGAAAGAGGCCATGCGGAAAAAGCAAAAAATAATAATAAGAGTAGACAGGACGTGCGTGGAGCCGTGGCGAAGGCGCAGGGGTGGCAGGGTAAGGCCATAGGAAAACAAGTTAAGGACTAGACCTGGAAAACACAAGTCTCCCCAAGTAGGCGGAAGGGCTTCGGGAAACGTGAGGAGGTTCGCGAGAAAATCCCCTGGCGCTCTCCTCGCCTGGAGAGGTTTGCGTGCCCGGGAGAGGAGCGGCGAGG
>BOPP01000073.1:921659-935755 GCA_017312745.1 Gryllus bimaculatus | reverse complement strand
GGTGGTGACGGTGGCGACGGAGGTGACGGTGACGGTGATGGCGGTGATGGCGGTGATGGCGGCGGCGGCGTACTCGCGAAGAGAAGCTATGCCAGTGCACAGCCGCGGCCCGGCCCGCTCGTCTCCGCTCCGCTTTGCTCCCGCGCGCCGCGGAATGGAGGAACGGAGTTGGGCGGGAGGCCCGAGGGGTATATTCGACGGAGGGAAAGAGAGCTCCGCGGGAGGATGGGATAAGACGTTGCAGCGAGCCACAAAGTTCCCCGGGAGGGGAGAGTGGATGTTTTCGCAGAGGTACAATGACACGCACACAGACCGCACTGGGTGGGAGACGTCGCCGGGCCGGCGGCTTGCTTACTTTGGATTTTAGAAGTCCCCGCTTGGCGACCCACGGAGGCACGTTATCAAAACAAGATAATAACTTTGATGCAATGAACAGGCGTGTGAAGAATTCAGGCAATCGGTTTCTATTTGCGGAGAAACTGAGATCTTACGAGGCACTGTTAGATGTGTGTTAGAGATGTGAATTACAAGCAACCTCTTTTCTTTTCTTTTTTTCGCATTTCATCAAGTTCATTTTTGATGTTGCTAACACCAAATGAATGTAACATAGGTGTTAGTACGCCGAGAAAGACCGAGAGATTTGCATTCGAACTAACAAAATGTCAAAACCCTGGCATTCTATTCCGCTTAAACGATTGACAACCCACGTCATGTGCTAAGACCACAGACCTTTCTCTTCAACAATACACACGATATATTTTCATTATACATGAATATTTATGTGAGCATGCTTGTCATATTTCTGGATAAACTAGGAATGCATAGCAAAGAAAAATATGATCGATTTCACTTTCTAAGTAATCTGAGCTTCATTGAATTTTCTGACTTGACAAGCAATGAAATTTTGAATAATGACAAAGATGCAGACCAGTCTGGTAGCAACGTAGGAGAAGAGAATATAGCCCGAAATACCAGGAAAAAAATGAAAACCATTCACAACTATTTTCATTCACCATTTTCCTATACTCGTATCTTCCCACAAGAACAAAGATGTTTGATTTGTGTATTTTGCTGAAGAAAATTTTTGGAAAGTTCTAAATGGGTTTGAACAGTAGGCTTGGAAGTTTACAACTAAGTAATAAAAAATATTTATCGGCACGTAAATATTGCTTATATGGAAGAACACGTAAAGAATAACACACAAATTATACAAGAAGCTGCAAATTTCAGACTTCAACATATATTGAATTTCATAAACCGTGAGTAGAATGTACAATTTTCCACTCTTGCTCTGTTATAACTTCGAGAATTCATCTCATATATGACTATATTTCTTGAGTTCGTATGATTTTAAAAAAATATTAAAATTAGCAAAAATGTAAGAGTAAGCTTAATATTTATAAACTAAAAATATTAACACTGCAAAAATGTCAGTGCTAGGGTTTTAGTTACAGAACAAAATACTGTGGTTCCTCTAGAAATACATACATATACATACAGAATATACGGAATATTTTCGAAGACGCAGGTCGCATAACATAGCAAGTAGCGGAAACTCGCGGGAAAGTAGATATTGCATGCTCATACCGTGCACGGTTTTCACTTGGTCCAAAGATAGGCCAATCGAATTTGGCTGGAGTAAACTTCGCATGAGAAAACGGATGTTACTGGAACAGATTTTATCGATACTTCCCATATAGCTGTTTCCTTTCGGAGTTCAACACTTTGCTCGGGAATTCTACGATCAATGGGTATCAGCGAGGCCCGCACTGCCGCGTAGTCCCCGCAAGATTCAGAGACTAGTTTCAAGTTTGAAGTGCAAGGAGAGGAAAGGAGCGAACAGAAGTGGTGTATTGACAGAACTGCAAACTAGAATACAAAGTTGGGCAACAGTCGCTCGAGATGAACGTGGTGCACGTGAGGAGAAGCTTCAATTTAGGGAGGTGACATTACCAAGGAGTCGATAGTTTCTGGAAAGGGAATATTAATACAGTAAAAATCAAACGCGATTCTTGAAAAGGAATTGCCTTATCATAATGTTTCTTACAAGTCCTGGGAATTTTCATAACTATCTGAAAATAGAGCGGATTCCAAAAGTCGCTTCCAATCCCAAGTAATCCATAACCATCTTTAATACAAAACTACTAACAGCCATCACCATCATCACCAATTCATCAGTTTGTATTCGCAAAATGTATTATAGTACTCTAGTCTAATCATTATACGATATAAAGTGTTTTTCCCATTTCACAGAGGAATGTGACATTGATGAAATAATTTTAAAAATATTTTGAAATCGAACGTATATAACCAATATTTTAAGGGTTTAGAGAAATCATAGCAGTACATTTTGAGAAAATTTGTCCTGTCAAGAGCTAGAAATGAAAATTATTTTATTTGGAACCACAATTAATAAATGTTCCTTTTCATCAGACTTATACATACAAGATGCAAAATTTTGTCTTCGTTTGTGAAATGGAAGAACAAAGCCATTGCTTTTAAAAATATCAGATCACCAGAAGTAAGCCAATGAACTATTACTGATAAGTGATTCTGCAATGGCAATAGTTCCTGGTGTTATTTATAAAAGTTACGTAATGTAATATTGCAACTAGTGTTTTACCAATTCTTCAGACATTTTCTGGAAAATTTTTCAAGATAATGAGACACTGGGAACTCATAAAAATAAATACCTTTAATTTTTGAGAATTCAAATATTTGAATGAAAATGGGCACTTTTCCATTTAAACTTCTTACAAAAAGTTTTAAAAAAATAGATCAGTTTGTGTGAAAAATTACGTAATTGCTGAAAACATGTCAACTGTTTGCTCAAAATGTATTGACTCAAACTAATTATTTATCCAGGACCCTCGATATCCATGTTTCCATCAAAATCTTTATATTTTTTTAACATTACAATATTTTATCTACACTACCTTCATCTCAAAGCAAAATCAGTGTCTTTGATAAAACGATCTTTTACTTGTATGACGGTTACAGGTTGAGAGACGTTTATTTATTCATAAAATTTATCGCAACGATAGATATATATTACTCTGATACTTTATGAAACATAAAATATGTGTGAAATTATAGAAACGTACATTGTTAAATTAAAAAAGTAAGTCCGTCTGTTATTAAAATATAAAATTAAGACATATTCATATAGTTAAAAGATTTCCAGCAAGTTGTAATACCATTTCGAAATGTTTTACTACGATCGACGTCTAGTTTTCTTTACGAGTTTCAACATTCACCGTCGAGACTTTTCCGCAATAAGGGCAAAGCCAGATCTCGGCATGGGGTTACGCACCACAAAGGGAGCGCGAGCATCAAACGCGTTTGCCTCAATCCAATACAGCGCAGCACGCGATATGGAGCCGCGGGGCCGCAGCCGACCCGAACCGCGCCGCGCCGCGCCGCGCCACACAGCAACGCGCCACGCCACGCCACGTGCCGTGGCGTCTACCGCACGCTGCGCTCAAGTCGGCCCCGCGCCACACCGTACCACGCCACTCAACGCCACACAGCACCGCACAGCACGGCACGGCACCGACTTCCGCGATTCGGAGGTGAGGCGTGTTTAGAGTGGGCGGATCCCGCGCAGACGGACCTCCGCCTGCGGCGCTGCCGCCGTCGCCGTCACCTCCTCGCACCGCCTTCGTCCTAATTTCGGGCCAAAACTCGAAGCCGCTCGCGCCGAGCCGAGCCCAGCCGCGCGGAGCCAAGCCGCCCGAGCAGGCAAACAACCGGCTCTGCTCAGCCTCTCCCTTCCTTTGGCGCGCCGAGGCAAGAGGCGTGGCAAGAGGTGAGGCGGGAGGCGGGGCGGGTGGCAAGGAGGGCGCCTTCGCGACCTGCTCGCCTGATCTGCAGAGCATTGCGTGGAGGAGTACATACTGAATGCGTAGGTATGTGTGTACTCGTATTATATGCGTATGTTCTTGTGTATTTGTAATTTAAATATTTATAAATTTACTTGGCAGTATTTTCAGAGTTGAGAAACTAAGTGTTGAATGTTGAAATGGAAATTAAAGGAATATGAATATTAACTCAAACATTCCACCACAACAGTTGTATTTGAACGTGAAATCCATTATTCTGAGCGCATTTGTTTTCTTTTTGGAATTATCATTTACTTTAAAATCACACCGCCCACAATTTCATCCTTCTTCTCCTGTGTGGCACGTTGACGAACGGTAGACAGGGTCAACCTAGTGTGAACCATGGTGAAGATAAAAATGAGAAAAGCAATAGATTGGGAAACACGGTAATGGAACGAAAACATCAAAATGCCGCATTGTGTACCGTAAATTTCATGTTACTTTCAAGAGCAACAAAATGTAAGGTGTCAATGTTAACAACTCTGTGTGCTATATGTGTACTTAATCGCATTATTTGTAACTGCTGTGCAATATAATAGTACTAAAAATCTCTATCTTCAAAAAATGCTTACATTTTCAATTTTTGATCGTGCATCAAAAATCCGACCATTTCTAATAGCATACTTTGCTTCACTCGAGAAAAAAAGTGTTTTTGAGAAAATATTTTTTATTGACATTTCACTCAATATTTTTCAAAAGTACAAACTTTTAAAAATCTAAACGGTCCTATTTGAGAAACGAATTTTTTAGAACCGATTTCATTAAAAAAACTATCTTCAGAACTGTAGACGTAGCTTGATGCCGAAAAGTTTTTTTAACTATAGCAATTTTCGAAAATCCAGAGAGAGCAACTAAAATGGTATTTGCGCACTTTTAAGCGCAGAGTTTCTGTATCCGAGAAATCATAATCCAAAAATTAGATAATTTTTTTTCCATATCTTAAAACACTATGTAGACTCAAAAATCAAAATATCCGGTTCACGTTTGTAGGATCTCGATCGGGCAGATCTATCGGGGAATGTCAATTTTGGAAAAAATCGTGTCAACAGTTTAGGCGCTGGTGTTGACTAAAAGAAGAGACAGATGCTTGAAAGCCATTTTTTGGTTTCAAGGACCAACAAAACGTGAGTTCTGGCTACCCAACGTATTATAGGAAAGCATTTAGTATAAGCGGAAGGAGATTCACGCAGCCTTTTAATCTCTGGAGCATACAATTCGAATTTTTCTTTAGAAATTCGTCAGTTTCCGCTGTTGCATTACTTTCTCTTTATTATGTAAGTGCGTACTAGGCGAGGGAAAGTTAGTTGCTCTCTCTCTCTCTCTCTCTCTCTCTCTCTCTAAACATTTACATACAATACTTGCTATTTCTTTACATACACTACACACGTGATAAAGTAAATTTGTTAGTTATCTTTACCTTTTTCAAAACTATCATTTTGATTTCTTTATACATTATTACCCGTTTTAGTTCCTACGTTATCATCTACACAATCATCGATTTCTACTACCTTCATCATCACGATAGCTCTGAGTCTTTGCTATGTCAACATCTCAGTTCCTCACACATCATTACTTCAGTCCCTCTCGCAACTTCAACTTCCTTCACTCATTTCAGCTTCTCCATTCGTGCGAGCTTTTCCTCTCCGAGTAGTCGGGAAAATCAACATGTCCAGCACCTTCCCGCCGACCTTTCCACGACTCCTTCCGTCGCCGTGCGAGTCCACTCGCCCTCCGCCGCCCCTGCGTCGCCTCCCTCCCCCCCGTCGGTCCCAGTCTCCGTGCGGTCCTTGCACCGCGCTGCCACCCGCCCCGGCCCGAGAAGTTGGGAGTTTAATTGGAAGCGTCTTGAAGGGGATGTTTTCCCGCCACTGGGGCCTCGATCGGCGTTAAATCACGACGGCAGTGGCAGTGACCCCTCCCAGCCGCTGGTCCCGAAGCTCCGTCACCCGCTCCGCCACCCTCCGCCTTCCTCCGGCCCGCCCCGTGCAGTCCCGCATCGCCCCCCCCCGGCGCGCTTCGTTCCGTCTCGAACCGCCCCGCTGAAACCCGCCGTGATGACAGGGCTCAATGACAACAATTGAATTTGCAGCGTCTCTGACGGGGGGACCTACGATTCGCGTCCCGAAAGTACAGATTTTCGACACTACCTCTGTAGCTCGGCTGCTGTGTGGAGGAGAATTCAGCTGCTGCGTGGAGAAGAATTTTAGCGGCCGGTTGCTCTCGTCGGGGGTTGTCCGTTGTTTCTCCGATCGATACAAGGCGAACCAGTATCGCCGGCGCGATATCTTAACAAACGAGCCACGAACCGTGCCCGATCTTTCCTTCCTCTTCCTTGTCCTATTCTTACCCCTTCTTACAGACACTTAAACTTACATGTACTGCACTATCACATGCCAGAAAACCGGTCGGGAACTTAGAGTTTTTCCCAGATGAGGCGGAGCCTCGCATGATACATGGTTGAGGGGAACCCCGTCATCTGATGGTAGTTTGGCGCCAGATCTCACCATCCAGGGAGAATATCATAGCCACCTTTCCAGGAAAACACTTGCACCAAACTTACGGGACTAATGATTTTAGTAGTTGATGCGTCTGGAATCATCAATCAATCAATCCGAATCCGCGTGGCCAAACATGAACTACCGCCGCACAGAACGAAAACTCGTGACGGCATTCACTGCAACAGCTTGATTCATCCCTCCCACATTCATTCTTTTTTGTGTCTTCTCCCAGGATGAGGTCAGTTATTATTGAGAGATATGGACTTAACATGTGATAGACCTGATTAAATTAGCTGTGAGGTTCTTACACCATATTTTCAAGTCAACTTTATTTCGATGATCAAATTCAATGATCATTAGATTGAGATATTTTTCTCCTTTCATGGTGTGTTCCAAATGATGAAATTTCCCAATATAATCGAGTTCAGCAATTTTTTCTTTGCTCTGGATATCACTTCATTCGTAACTTAAGCCGCAATATTTAAACCGCAAAATAATTCCGAAAGACCTATTCTTGACTTAGATTCAAGTTTATTAGCTGGATTTTGTTTAAGAACTCTTGTTTCAATCCCTTCGAACATTATTCAGAATGACAAGGTCTAATTTTACCTTAATACTACGGTTCCTTCTACAGAAAATGTTTACTATTTTATAGTAGATTTCATCATGCAATATTCATGATTTTCTCTTGGCTGTTTGGTGGTTTTATCCTTCTTGATCCTAAATATTTATATTCCTGAAGTTTTTGTAACCTTTACTTTAAGTTGTCTGGCTTCCCTTGATGGTCTGTTTTTTACATCAATGTTTTTGTTCAGTGTTAAACGAAATCGTTTCCTACCTATCATGACTTTCACGAGAAAGTAATTTAGTCTTTAGTCATTCAGTCTTTTAGAAGCACTTTTGTTAAAAACAAAAGTAAATAACATAGTTTCTGCGGTCCAGGCAAAATAACTAGTAATTTTATACAAAGGACCACTTAAATAATAGACTAAAACCGTTCCTTAATTTCGCAGTGTCTTATTCCGGGAAATGATTTAGAACGATGATTTAAGGAGATTGATCACGACACTTCCAGAATTACATACGTCACAAGTACCGAGGTTACTACGGCACGAAGAGAATGAAATTGAAGAGTTGGGCCAAGTAAATAATCTTGTGATTTATGTGTTTTACAGGACAATCATAACCCTATATGTCACTTCCTCTAATGAATTTGAGTAGTAGACTGGTAACAGACATTCTATTTAATTTTTTGTTTGCAATCATATAGCTTACTGTACGTAAACTTAGAAACTGCACAAATTATAAATACCAATACTCGTCGAAATATTTGATTTGCAAATATTCTAACGTAGATCGCTACACGGTCCAGCGATTCAAATGAACAGCGTTATAGTGCGGGCGAATTGCAAGAAAGAGAGATTACTCAAGTGTCATGCGGTGCTTCTAGTAATTTCGTCACACGGATGTCAGCCGTTGTAGCGCGTACGTTGATACTCGTATTTTAAAGAATTTCAACACCTCAAATCTAGTTTTATTTCGCATGCGCCATACAAAAAAAGGCATACGGTAGAATTTGGCCCGCGGCTGACGTTGGTGACCTCTGAACTTAAGCACTGACAGGATAAACGTAACCTCTTCACACCTTCGCTAGGTTGCTACTTCCTCCCCACAATCTTCTTACGGGTATCTCATGAATATTTTCCGTGTTCCAGGGTTTCCCATATTTTTTATCTTCTCTGGATTTTCACTGCTCCTCTTGTTTCTGTGTTCTCCCTTATTGTCACGTCTTTTTTTAAATTACTGTCAATATCGTCTATCCTCTTTGTCCTCGCTATCGCGACTTGTTCCTTATTATTGTTTTCCATTAGACAGTGAAAAGACGATTAATAAAGGTTTACGTGTTCCGAAAATCTAAATATTGATGAACCCTTCCATTTATACACGCAAAAGCTTTGAAACTCTCCTGAATGGGGCTGTGCGCCACTGGGGGAGAAAAGTAAAGAGGAAAACCCCCGCAAGTCGACGTGTAAGTTGAGACCGGATTCGCGTTCCAGCGAGGTACGAACACCGACACTTCTCAGAATATACAATACTCTAGACAAGGACTGCACTACGCCTGATCCCGCGGGAATTCTTCACTTAAGAGCCAGTCATCTGCGCGCGAGAGCGGCTAAAGTACAACTAGTAGATGATGCTGCATTGGGCGTAGGGGAGAAGTAGGGGGGTCGACGCGGTGTGTAGATTGACTGCCTAGGCGTCTAATGGTACGACCCGTGCATTGAAACTATATGCCCTCTTATTTAAATGGGCAATCTATCGTTCTTATACCTACGAGGACCGTATTTCACTGTTCATGTTCTTCTGTGTAGTGATATGTATCAGCATATTTTTACTTATACATTTATTTATTTATTATGCTCCCTGTAATTCATAAATAATAATTACAGCAATAGCCTATTTTTAAAAAATATAATGTAATTCTAACTAACACAAATTTACAAATTAATAATTGATTTATGAATATTATTTTAACATCTGTTATAATGTTTATTTTATTGTAAGACTCTTGACCTTGATCAAACAAAGTTTTTTATAACAATTTATTTCATGTTATATATTTATTTATAGGGCTGAAACATTAAATTTATAACATGAAAGAAATTGTTATAAAAACTCACAGCTGTTTTATTAAGGTCAAAAAACTTACAAAAAATAATAATTGATAATTCACCAGGAATGTTCTAATCGCTGAATGATAGAAAACGAGCGATATTCAGGGCAGTCTCTTCCATCAGGATAGATATAAAAATGAAATATATGCTATTTTAAGAAGGGTAATATTTGGCAGCACATATTTGTGACCATTTTCCCTCATTATGAAGTTGAGTAAGAGGTACTAACGAGCAAACATTTTTTATTGTATGGGCAATCATGAGTCTTTATAAACAGAACGCACACAGCGTAATCTATTTAAATGATGTAAATGCTTATGAATAAATAGTGTTGGTTGATTTGAAATTAGAAATATATAATGTGCTCTGGTCGCAAATTAAAAAATTGGAGAAGAAAGTATTTTTTTTCACTTTTTAGCTTCGATATAACCGTCTTATTTAATTAAACATAGTTAATGAAAAAAATTAATATTGTCATCATCAAACAAAAATATTACAATTTTGTATTTAGCAGAACGCTAAATTTGGGATTACTTCGTAACAAAGCGAATTGCATTATCTTCTCTACAAACAATTATAATACTTAGTATCCAAATCAAATATGTATATCTAATTCGTTTAGCTTCATTCTGTTGTCATAAATCGACAATAAACATTTCCAACATTTCCAACGACTTGAACTGTGTGTAACAGTCCGCCATTCTCGCAATTGATCTTTCTATTTACGCGCTACGATTTGAATTGTGCATTCTAATTTTGTCCTCGAATGAGTCTTATCCCCCCGCCCCTATATTCCACGCGCACCGGCGCTTATTTCCACTCAAGTTGCTCGCGCGCGGTGCCCAAGGACAGTTAAAATGCACAATTCTGTGCAGGCCTGCTCTAGACTTATGAAACTAATGTCAGTAGTAGTTGGCGCATTGGGATACACTGGCTAAAAATATTGAAGGTACTCAATTTCATTTACTTAAAACGACAGTTAGGTCCGATATGTTAAGTGAATTACAATATTTAATTACGGTAATCATTCTTCAAATTGTATTCACCATTATTGCAAAACTGGTTTTTATTTCATATATGTTTAACAGGTCTGACACTATGATAATATACGTATTAGTTATTTCAATATTTCTATGTAGTCGTCTATTTTTTAGTGCGAAACTCAACATATCGAATGGTTGGTTAGGCAAATCAATGTCATTTTATGATTTGATTATAATAGCATGGAAAATGATATCATTCTAATATACCTCTTTTATAATATCATTATTAGTTAAGTAGTATGTATAGTCCTATATATTTATAAAAAACCTATAATAAATACAGAATAAGAATATTTGTACGAATAGAGGACATAAATTGTGATCGACAATTTATATCAGGTAACTGAAGGCATCGACGAAAGAATGTCATTGACATTTCAACGGCAGTACACGCAAAAT
The DNA here is from genome assembly GCA_017312745.1 of Gryllus bimaculatus. Taxonomy (NCBI): domain Eukaryota; kingdom Metazoa; phylum Arthropoda; class Insecta; order Orthoptera; family Gryllidae; genus Gryllus; species Gryllus bimaculatus. The sequence goes on along the minus strand of BOPP01000073.1, from coordinate 925,259 downwards.
GAAAGTTCATTCTGTATCTTTCGTCACGTAATATCCCCTAAACACGAAACAATCGCTAAAATATATGACCCGCAATCGAAGCTGGCATACAAGAGCAAAATATGCGAATGTATATCGCAAGATAAGCAAGGTAATATCGTTACGTTTCGGATTAATAGAGACAAAATTTAGGTTATATTTCACTGGTTTAACATATACCACCTCGCAAGTAGAAGCATTTCCGCTGTAGAACTGAGCACAGCCAACCCCTGAACTTTAATGCTGCTCTCTTCATTTCCATAGAGAAAACGTTCATTTTATCTCCATCGCATCTATTCCAACACGCAGCAATAAATGTCAGCCTCGAAATATGGGGCGAAGTTTACTGGTACATCCATACATCGTCTTCAAATATTCCACAGCACGACATCGATGTGATGCAATAAAATATCGACGTTTTCATGACATCAAGGTGCCGATACAGAAACGATACATTATGTTGTACATGTTAGAGAGAATTTTTTTTGAAGAAACGAAAAGTCTCTTCGATGTAGAATGCCTACATTCCAGAAAGTAGCGAGCATTAAAAACTTGCTTTATTTTAATATACAAACGTATGATGATTTTTCAATCTTATGATGGCAATCGAATAATTTTATGAATAAAATGTTTATTTAATTTTTCATTGTACAGAATAGTACAGAATCAGAATCATATAAATGAAATCAACCCTTAATATATAATTATTGTTTTCCCTGATATTTTAGTTTCAATCCTAACACAAAACGTTTGTTGGAATTGATTGAATTGCAAAATTACATCACTGTCAAAAAATATCACCAATGATTGTACATAATAGATGCAATACAAAGCAATGGATAAATGAGAAAAAGCGTTTATCATTAACACCGTGACGACTGATTGCATTGTCACTGGTTAACGTGCTGTAAGTCATTTGTATTCATTGCGCCCGATTCAAGAATGAAGAGAGGGGGGAGTTTTGCACAAAATGAAACCGCTAGTAAAACGAGGTCAAACAAAAAGGGAACATTTAATTTCCTCCGAATACACCCATGAATAGTAGAAGATGAAATAATTTAGTGATGCTTACATAATGCGAATAAAGGTCTAATGGAAATCGTAAAAAAAAGAAAGCAATCGGAGAAACTGAAATGACGGAATAAGAAAAAATATGAAAATTAAATAATAACACTGTGAAATGAGAAAGTATTGAGTTGAGAAAGAAGAGCGAACGAAAGAAAAACATTAGGTGTGTAAGAGACGAAAAACACGAAAAGAGTAGAGAAACAAAACGGGAAACAGAAGAACAAATAAGGAGAAAGAATATTTGATACGAACTTAGGAAATAAAGGATGAAATAAAACCACACGTGAAAAAGTGGAATAAATTCAGACTGAATTGAAGGATGATAACACAAGATAAAGTGAACAAATAAACCAAAAAGAATCCGAACGTTTCACCTCGGAAGATAGAGTATGCCAGGCGAAACGCAGGCTGCAGAATCTCGGACTCGCTGATCATTTTGAACCCGATTATAATATTAAAAGATATTTCCAAATACGTGTTTTTTCGAGTTTTGGCGCTGCGATATTAGTGATAATGCCAGGAATTTAATCAACTCCTCCTAAATAGATCTATGTTGATGGCGTTGATTAAATTCCAGTACCCAAAGACATTTTCGCTCAGTACGCCATCATTTTCTTTCAAGGCTTTATCAACACTGATGTTGACATCTTTAAGCGAACAATTGAATCACCAAGGGAATCGGGTAGCAGATTTCATTTCAATTTCGATTCGAATTATCTTATTTTTTAAAATAAATTTGCGAAACCTGCGAACAGTACTGTCTTGAAACTTTTTAAACTTACAGAACTTCAAGTGAATACGGAGAAAACAAAACTGTTAGTAATGCTAGAGAACGAATGAATGTTGTTATATTCGACTTCTTACTTTTATGTTCTAACAGAAGTGTGAAAATAACGATTTTCAAAATAATGTTACCTAACTCTTATTCTTATTAAACTTTACTAACACCTTATTCACATAAACATACAAAGCAGTCGCCTTTTAATATTTATATAGATTCGCATATAAAAGGATTAATACAGCAATTGCATCAGTACAAGTAAACACCAATCAGACCAAGTTTGTGATGTTTTAATGTCTTCAAAAATTAAGGGAGAAAAATTTGAACTATTAAGGAAATCCGGGGCAGAATCAAATATCGTTGTTAAAGATGTTATGAGAGAATTTTCGGAACTATCTGGAAATGATCTACAATTATTGAATTTAACATTTGTGCTAATGCAAATGTGCTATGTGCAAAAACGGTCAAAATGTTGCTGTACTAAAATTTAACTATTAGTATTATCAAAACCAGTAAGTATTCGTTACGGTGATCACAATTTTAAAATTGCAATTGCAATTTACAATTGCAAAATTGCCGCAAAAAACCAGTTCATATCCCGTGCGGAGGTAACATACAAGTCCATTGGGTGTTGGGAACATTTGAACGGAAGTATAACATTATCAGCTACTATGGTTCATTGGTAAGTGAAATGCCAGTTACTGAAAGAACATATTTGAACAAATCTGGACATGAAATAAGTACGAAATACATTTTCAACACCTGAAACAAAATTAAAAGTGTTTCTAGCAACGGTGACGACACATTTCGATGGTCATAGATTTTCACAGACGATGCACTGACTACGAACGAACTTGCAGCTAATGAAGACTAATGCTTCCAATATTTCAAAATTGAATTGAAAACCTCCACGACAATCCCCACAAATTTATATTAACGGGGTACATATACACAATAACTCCAGCATCTCGCGACGAACCTCTTTATAAAATAACTGCAAACCACCACTGTGTTCACAAAAAAGATATATTAAATACATAAACCTCCTCTCTCAAGTACACGTAATAATGAGTATGATAATATACTACTTGTTATTAGTATTCCATATTACAGAATACGAAGTGAGTAATCAGTGATTTGAACAGATATGGAATTATCCTGACTTTCTTTATTCTGTTTGTAATATCCATCTCCTTTTCCTATTTCAATAGTCTCTCTTGTTTCATCTTCTCGTTCCTACATTCATAACTCCTACATTATCTCCTCTACCTGTTTCTCTAGCCTCTTGTCTTCATCTTACTTCACGCCCACTCAACCTTTGCTATGTCCTTCACCTCTACTTACATTCCAAATTCTCCAACTCCGTAATTGTTTCCTTCTTTTGATTTTCTTCTCCCACCAAGTCTACCTCATTCCCGTGAATTCCTCCTTTCCCCCTTATTCTCAGCTTTCCTTATCCTCCACTTCCAATTCCTTCCCGTGGATGTTCCTTCCTCTCCCTCGACCTTGTTTCCATCCCTCGCTATTCCCCACTCCCTTCCTCCACTTCCCATCCATGCCCGTTCTCTTCTCGCTCCTCACGCGTCCTCCCCCATCGCCACCCTCCCCCATCGCGGGCTCAATAAACGGCGAAATCAATTGGACGCGGCGGCGCAACGGCTGCGCTGCAAATCGTCATTATTCTTCCGTTTGCGCCCAGGGCGGCCCGGCCCTGGCCCTGGTCGCGCCGCCCC
>BOPP01000073.1:896944-919928 GCA_017312745.1 Gryllus bimaculatus | reverse complement strand
CTGCTTCCCCGCTCTCTCTGCGGGCAGTGCGTCTGTGTCCGAAACGCCTCTTCACGGCCAACTGGTCGCAGCGCTGCTCGCGATCGGGCGCCGCCCCTTCGACGCCCTCGACGCCGGCGACGCGTGTCGCTGAACGCCCCCGAGCCCAGGGTGCGCGGCGCGGTGCGTGGGCGCGAGCGAACCCTGCGGAAATGCAACTTTTGGAAGCCCCACGGATGGCGAGAGAAGAGGGCTGCGGCTGCACGTACAGAGCTCAAGCTGGAGCGATTCATACGCACTGGAGGAGTATTCTAGCCTTCAACTGCTCTGATCGATAGATTGCCGTTGTTTTTACGATGGATATAAGGGGACTGCCGGAGCATTACCCAAACAAACGGGCCACAGATGGCGCTCGATCTTTCCTTCTTCTACCTTGTCCTATCCCCACCCCTAACTTACACTCACACACTATCATGCACTATTCTCCCACACGTGCCAGAAGACCGGTCAGGAGCTGGGTTTGACCCGGCTGAGGTGAAGCTTCGCTAACAAGATATACCTGGTTAGAGAAAACCTCGTCACCCAACGTAGAGGTCGGGGCCGAACCTCACCATCTGGCGAGGGAGGATCACCGCCACCTCCCGCGATTAAAACATGAACACCACTTATGCGACTAATGATCTCAGGGGTTGACGCATCCGGAATCACTAATTAGTTATTAAATAAATCAAAAGGGAGCCGGACTCTGTGGGCAGCCCCCCAGGAAAGGAGAAACAATTCCCGCTCACATGCATGTCACTCTGTCGACGCTCCCACCTGCTCTATTCTTACCACATGGGTGACTTGAGAGGTTTAGAGCTCGGGGAGAAAGGTTCTCAAAGGAAAATTGCCTGACGTTTGTACACTTTCACAAAACTTGACAGATTTGGAATTATTCATTTTCTATTAAAACAGATAAACGTCGGATTGGGCCACTGGAGTTTTTTTATCAGACTAAAATCGAAAATTAGAGGTAAACATTGCTACAGAAAGAGACACCTTTATTTTGTTTCTTTACATGATGTTATGCAACGTTCCGACGAAGAGTTTTTCTCATCTTTAGGCTACAAAGAAAATAAACAGCAAATGTAGAGGAAAGTGAACTAAAAAAAATGTTACTGACGTTAGAAATTCTGCAAGATGAGGTAAAGTATGTAATAAAAGTGCAGCATCACTCTATATAAAAAATAATTGGAGACTCAGCATAAAAAAAACAACAGAAAAAGATAGAGGATGAAATTACAAAACAGCAAATAATACAAAAGCACCTTTGCCATAACAGTGGCATATAGCAGATAAGTCAGTCGCCAACAAATGGTCTGCTAAATTACATAGCAGAAAATTACATTGCCAAGATCACGTAACTCATTAAATTCATATATATATTCATATTCATATATGTTCATTGCTGGAGTCCTAAAAAGAAGCAGCCAACGAAACTGAAGATGAAAAATATTGCCAGAACATTAAAGATACGATATATTTAAGATTTATTGGCATAAATATACGAATAAAACAAAAAAATCATTAATACAAATAGGTATTGTTGAGGAAAACTGTTTTTAAATCAGATCTGCAGTAACTCTTATATGTAGTAAAGTAGAATACAAAGCGTGCAGATAACATCTAATTATAATAAAGAAAAGTAAATAAAGAACATCTGTGAATAGTATAAAGAAAATATGCATACAGAATGTCGCAGTAAATACAGTAGGAAGACAATACAGTAGGAAGCATAATAGTAAATAATGAGTAATTGTAGGTAATACACATCTAAAATGCTGTTAAAGTACCAAACTAAAGGTTTTACATAGCATTCAACGAAGTATTGGAGAAAAGTATAGAGTTCTAAAATATATATCGACTTGACTAACACTATAGCAACTAGTAGTTCATGACTAGTTTCCAGAGACGTTAATAACAAATTTATATACATGTAGCCAAATTCTCTGCATCATTGAGAGAGAAGCTAAATTTTGCATAGCCAGAGATACATGGGCGTACTTTCTGAGGTCATAACAGAATCTCAGATACAGATTTTGCACACATTGAATACGGGTCATCTGAAGTATTTTCAATCCCGAGCCATAGGCAGTATCCGCAAAGTTAAAGAGGGATAGAATCAACGCATCTGTCAAATACAACTTTAGCTTAGTTGGTAAAGATTTTCTAAACAAAAGTGAAGTTCTCAATCTGGTAATCGCAGAGGAACAAACTTTAGATATCTGTCGATCAAGCTTCCAAAATGAATCAATAATTAATCCCAAATAGTGTGCGGTATCGACAGTTAGTACATGTGTACCATCAATATCAATTCATATACCTCTCGTGTCATCAAGAGGTTGAGTAGGGTAAACAACGATGAAAGGATTTTTCAACGGATTCAAAATGAGACTGTTTATATTTGACTACCCAGAGACTGTCATCATGTCCACCTCGAGGATTCTGAGCGCTAGACTTAGTTTCTCAGGAGAGATGCTAAGAATAGCTGTGTGTCATATGAATGCATTAGGATAATATTCGGCAAGTCTAAATAATACCTATCAGCCACATACAAATTAAAACTGGTCGGACCCAAAATTGAGACCTGTAGTACTCCTGACTTGATACGAATTTGAGCAGAACTTATTTGAGCCCCTGGAAGTGATAGGTATACTCTGCACTCTATCATCCAAGTAACTGGTAAACAATTTTATAGCGGAGTCAGCACAACCATATGTTTTCAATTAACGGACAAAAGTACCATGATTCGTTGTATCGAAAATCTTGGAATGGTCTAGAGAAACTATGGTGGAACATTTGCCTTTATCAAAATTAGACAGTACAAGATCATTCAGAACGGTAAGTGCAGTCGAAGCACTATACCCCCTACGAAAACCGGGCTGGTTACTAATTATAGCTACCATGGAGTTAAGATGACTCAAAAGCTGTTTAAGATAAATTCTAACATTTTCGAGAGAAATTGAAGATTTATGATAGGGCAAATGTCCTTCAATGACTTGGGCTTCTTCGATTTTGGAATAGGCCTCACAATCTCACATTAGCAAGCCGAGGGAATCTCGCCATTTGTAAGTACATGATTGATAATATGTATATGATTATCGTGCCAATAGTGAATACAGAAGAAGTCCATTTGCCCAGATAAAACATCAGTAGCTGCACCTATGAATTTAAACTTTGGAGAAAATATATTAAGTCAAGGGAGTTTGGTGGGTTTAAATTTGAATTCTACAATAGGGGCAATAGCATTCATGTTGGTATGCAATGTGTAATCACTCAAAGTACTAGTAATAAGAATAGAATTTGAAAGAAATTATTACTCAAATCTTAGTCAGTCAAAATATGTGAATCGTTGTTAGATGATTGTCAGATGCCGAGCTAAACAACATCTGCTCTCAGTTTAGACCATAAATAATTTGAACTACTGTTGCTCGTAATTGGGTTGATGTAATTTCTTCAAACGATTAATTACATACATTGCGCAACTTCACATAACGCTCTCAATTCCAATCGGTACGAGCGTTGCAAAATCTGACAAGAGCTTTATTTTTAAGTCTAATATATTTATAGAATCGTCAAGGCGATGTTCTCTTTCTACACTGTACCTTTTCCAATGGGCTAGAAATGTTGAAAAGATAGAGAATATAATCACTATTCAGTTCATAAGCCTTTGGATTGCTTATATCAATACTGAAATCATCCCGGCAAATTTAGATGATCAGTCTATGGCAAAATGTCACAAATCAGATTTTCCAAGAGTATAAAATTTTCTTGCATCGTATCGTTGGTACCCGTAATATTCAATTTATTCAAATGCGGAGGTCGGTATTCCGGGACTATTGCTACAGTACTCTTGTATTTCAAAATGATAACAGACATCTCAATACCAGCCGGATATTTAGCCACGTCATCAGTTTCACAAATTACCGCATTAGTACACAGATTTGCCTTAATGAAAATGCCTAAGCTACCGCCCCTCGAGAGAGCATTCATGTGATCGAAACGCAAGAAAATATAATTTGTAATTACATTATCATTATGGTCGCTATCAAAAAGCCAAGTTTCAGACACTGTCAATACCATGAATATGCAACAAAGCAGCCTCATCAGACAGGGCAAAATGGATCTTACATTCAAGTGAGCAATAGGTAGAGTATCTCTCTCTCGCAAGTATATATGTTGTAACAAATTTCCAACTCCCCACGAGCCAACGGTCGAATCATGACAGGATTTATCAAGAAAGTCGACAAATCTCTCCAGATACGCCTCCGAAGAGATCCTCTTGGCACGCAAATCCTTCGATTTCCTGACAAAGTTGACCACTCTTCTCATCCATTTACATTTATAATCTGATAGAGAATTGTGATTTTTCACTTGCGCGAATAGAGTTTTTTTCTCTTCGTGTCGCCCTTTCAACCAATAATAATCTCTTATGCGAGGAGGCACCAACATTAGTATATAGGGTGCGTTTAGTTGTCTTAACACCAATCCACATCTCACAGATAAATGTGGACGCAAACGTAATGGCAATATTCATATTTTTTATCAGATCGTATAATTCCAAAGTCTATAAGATCCCTCACGTCAAAAGCAATATTCTAAACACGCTCTACTTTTTTTAATATATCCATATAGTCGACTCTGTCAAACTACGGTAAACTGAGTAGAATAACATCACAGTCACGCCTAGTGAAACTGCTGTATTAATTTATACGACGCTCAGTATTATTGCCGGAACCAACAATCATTTCGATTTGGCAACATGAACCTGTAATCGTGATTACGTGACCTGTTACTTTAATCGTACTCATCTTAATGTTAAGCCCTGAAGATGTTGGATGAATTTGTTGAAGATGTTGGATGAACTACATAACTCTTGTCGTAGAAACACAGCAAAATTCAAAAAGTGAAAAACCTGGTTGTAAGGTAAGATAAAAGTAATCACACTTTCATTGGTTCATTAATTGATTATTGCTGTGTGCTTCCTAAATGTTCTGCTGATATCTGATTCTGCTTTTAAGAGCGTGCTTAAGGTCGAATATAAAAGTGAAAGTAACTAACCGACCGGAATTCCTGTGCAGTACATCTCCTGCGAAGTCAGGAAAAATCACAGAAAATTTTTTTCATCAACACTAGGTAGTTGGATAACAGGGCTGAGTATTCCCCTGCATATTTGTCAACGCATAAATTTCTTATCTGTCATTTCGCACAGTAATTTTTGACGCACTTCAAGCACAGTAAAATGCTGTGAAATAGTTACCCCGAGTTTATTGGTGCTTAAAACACGGTGTGAATATTTAAGTTACGGTCTGTAATTCGTTAATGGAACTTCTATTACGTAATGGCAAATAATTACAACAGTGTGCCACTGATTCGGGAGTGAAATGGTACATTAATTTTGAATATTGGCAATGTTTTTAGATTCTCATGCGTGGCAACTCTGATTAAATGTCTGATTACAAGAATAGAAAAAGTTGCTGTTGAGGAATTGTATACACGCAGTGGAAGTATAATTATTGTATTAAGTTGTGTTGGCGTTTTGCGTGTTTGCCTAAGATGTGAATCTCAGAACCAAAAAATTAAAATGAAAAGTGTACTTATAACGTTATGGAGTATATGTATTCTTGGCTATCCGGGATGAGCCGCTCATCCCGGATAGCCAATAATACATTGACTCCGGCCGCGGAAGCCTACGAACCCGTTATGGAGTATATGTGGTACAGTAAAAATGGGTTACCATGAACTGAGTTAGAATTCGTATCACTGGATTGAAGTGAGGCTTTCTTTACCAGTTGTGAGCACTTGCGTCATCGTCATGTCTATATGATCTCTGAGCAATCAGTGTGTGACACGCATGGTTCTGTCATTGTATCGTTAGAGACTAAGTAATGCCGCGGGGAAAATGTAATCCGTTTTTACGATATTATATCATGATTTGGAAATTTGTTTCGTTAATGTGAAGCAACTCAAACTTTACTATTGCCATTAACGAGACCATAAATTACCAGAAGTGTATATACATTGTACGTAGAAACAGACGTACTAAAAGGCTGGCATGGATGACCACGTTGATGAAGATGATAATAATAAATAATAATAATAATAATAACAATAATAATAATAATTATAATTATAATTATAATTATAATTATAATTATAATTATAATTATAATTATAATTATAATTATAATAATAATAATAATTAGTAATATCTGAAGAATGTAAAAAAAACACCATCCGACTAAAAAGCGTAACTAACCCTAACGAATGTTACAGGACGAAATGAACAGATGTAGCTTAAATATATTTATCATTGTCAATACATCAATCACCACATCTGAACAATGAATACGTTAATAAATTGTTAACACTATTTGAGCTATTGTTTTGCAAATTTCTTAGGAAAGCGTTATTTACCAAGAAGAGATGAATTTGAATCCATTTGTTATATAAAAGAGTGATCATGCTTTAAAACGTGCAGATAGAGCGGCACATTTTGAATTTTCCGCCATCTGAAATCTGGAAGGCATGCTGTCTGTAAGAACAGGAAATAGAGTTTACGTACTCGTTGAATTGACGAACAGAAACTGGTCTGAGCTTCACAAGAGCTCTACCTTCTCCTTTTCCGCTTTCCAATTTACTCCTTTTCATTATTCGTGGTCAAACTGTTCGGACTTATCATTACATGCACGCTATGCGAAGTGGAAACCAATCCATTCTACACCATGACACTTGAGTTTGCCAGGTGACATTTACTCCATTATTCCCGGAAAACTTTATCACATTTTTATTCACTTACACATCTTTACTTTGCGAGGTTTTTCATTCTAAATGCAACATTCAAAATGATTCTGTTCAACCTGAATTAGTTAAAGCTTGAAATAAAACAATACATTGTACTCGACAATTTAATTTACCATAATGAAAAATTGCGTATTGTATAAGCAATATACAGTTGGGATCATTGCGTTTTGTGATTCACAGGGCATCTATCGCATTCGAGTGGCGTACTCAAATATAGATTCGAATTCGAAGAAAAATTGCAAATAAGATTCAAAGAGGCACGAATCGAGCCCACATTTAGGAGAGACAGTGCCCTGCACCCAGAAAATTTTGAGTTGTAGCTCTAGAGAGAAATTTTCAATCAGTTTATACGAACATGAGTATACACTGACATTACAAAACCTTGGTGATAATAAAGTTACAGGAGAGAAGTTATACGACGAATTCAAAGACATAGAGCAAATTATGTCTAAATGACTTCTCAAACAAGCTGAGAAGGCTTAGGGGAATAACTATTGTGATTCAAGGTTTCTAAGTGAAAAGTTCTGGAAGTCGAATGCCGTCAGTGTCAGATTTTCACACTAGCTGGGGGTCCAATTCAACAGCTGTCTCGAGAAGAATTCTGGCGGTCAGCTGCTCTGACAGGTAGTTTTCCTTGATTTGTCAGCTCAATACGAGGTAAATGTTGAAAAGTACCATAACAAATTGACCACGGATCGACGTGTCCTTTGCTTCCTCATTCTTGTCACCTCCTCTCGCCTTACACACACACACACACACTACCACATATGTTGAAAGACTAGCCTGGAGCCTAGAGGCTGTCCAGATTAGGACTGCGTCAGCTAGAAGAGGAACCTAAAGAGGGAAAACATCCGCAAGCCGAGTACGTCAGCACCATCTGCCTTTCCAGCTGGAGGCTAACACTGCCACCCCAGATGTAATGTTTACTACACTTACTACACATTTACCACAGCATCTTACCCCGCAAAATGCACAAACTAATCAAACAAATCTCAAATGTCACAAATCATTGACCCATACTGTCAAAACTAGACAGCTCGTGAATACTCAATTTTACAGAAGAGCAACATATCTTGTAATCCTGTGATTACTTGAACTGATCATCTAGCATGCATAAACAAGCACTTCAACTTGTTTTACGTTATTCAATTATCACAAATCATTATAAGAGTGATAATAATCAAACAACAGCGTATCATGTTAGGTTTCATGTTTTTTGAGTTTTACGTTATGTTGGTAAATAATATCAAATCGTTACAGGAACCAAATTTATTCAGTTTACATAATTACACAAATGTACAGAATTATTCGGAGAATTCAATAATAGAGTTCATTCATTTTCCGACAACACTTATCAGCTCATCGCCGGGGTTTATGAGTAAACCGTGCGATTTTGTTGATATTTTACTTAAAGTTACACATATAAAAAATTATGTGTTTTGAAAGCTTAGATTTACACGAGCAGCATAAAAAATGTTAACTAGATGATTGAATGAAAACAGAAATGTTAAAATTATGACTAGCTTATATTCTCCCTTTCTATATACAAAGTAGAGGCGCCAGGCGTACATACTAAAAAAGAAAATACGCAGTTGCCGTATCGTTATCTCAACTCCATTTTCGTGACCTAATTCTTACTACATTCTCAGTTTTATGTTTTCTCCCTAAAAGAGAGAAAGAAGAGATTTTGTCCCTGGCTCAACGCAGATTAAAATTTTCCACCTCTTGTTCACAAGTGCTTGTCTTGTCTTCTATGCGGAAACTCCTTTTCTAGTACTTCTCGCTGATGCGCCTAGCTCGTACCAAGTGCGCAGCACATTGTGCAAGTCTCCAGAGCTTTCTTTTACGGTATACAGCCCCCTTTCCTGAGGTTACACGTACCTCTTCGTGAAGGCTGCCCTGTCTAAGCCCTGACTCTTCTTTGACTACCCAGACCCGCGTCGCCTTTCGCAATACACAACTTGCCGCCTCCGCCTCCTCCACGTCCTCCCCCACAACCCAAAATCCATCCCCCCCCCCCTCTCATTTTTCGTCACTCTTCCAGTCTCACTCTTCTCGCGGCAGCCGCACGCAAGAATGGAGTTTCGTAAAAGACGACGACTTCCCGATAAACAAGTCTTAGCACATAGATTAATTAGTTTAAGTCGCAATTTCCCTTTAACCCTATTTGCCTCCCCTGCGGCCAGGCGCCTGCCTCCACGCCGCAGCCGCATGACTCGCGACCAATCTTCTCCCCGCCCTTCCTCTCTCCCTCCGCCATCCCCACCTCCCCGCTTGGCACCCCGCGCCTCCCGCCCCGCCTTCGCTCTCCCCTCTCGCCGCCGAAGGCGGCTCTCTCTCCTCCCCTAAATGCATTAACCCGCCATTCTTGCGGCACGGCAGCTCTGTAGCGGCGCCTGCCTTCCCCGCCGCCTCTCCCTCCTCCGCATTTCGCCACCACCGCCGCACCGCCTCCGCGCCCTCTTACGCTACATCTCACTCGAGGCAGCTGCCGCCGGCCGCCCGCCGATCCGCCGCGCGCGGCCCACAGGCTTGAGGGATGTCTCCCCGCCCGCCCCGCCCCGCCCCGCCCCGCCCCGCCCCGCTCCCGCACCCGCCACGCGCCCGCCACGCCACGCCCCACGCCAGCCCCGCCACGCCGCCGCCCGCCGCCGCGCGCCAACGGCCCCGTGCTGCCTCGCGCCGCGCGGCAGACGAAGGCACACGGATAAGTGAGGGCACTACAGAGGAGGAAAGAGTTTGTGCCGCCGACGGGACTGGGGAAAGCCTACCGATACGTTGTGGTCGGTTTGATTTCTTCAATTTAACATGAAGAAATATTATTGTGTGGCCTTAAAAGCAATGGGTTTTTAGTTGTGAGGTCTTGCTAATAGAATGTAAGTATCGTAAGTAGTATTTCTAAACGTTTTGTCGTTTTAGCATCTTAGAATCTTTTTTCTATAACATTTAAATATTTTGTTACATGTTTTGTCTCTCAAAATTTAATTAGCTGTTCTGATTTTCTTAAAACTCTATCAACCTGAATTCCTTTTTTGAGGTACTTGCCCTAGTTCTTCATCATATTCAATTACCTGTGTATACCACGAATCTAATTAATAATGTTACTGAAAAGATTATGTTAACATGGTTTACGACTAAATCATTCTGACATGATGGAAGAATTCAGCAGATAAAACCATCTCCGAATAAAACAAAATCCTCCAGCTATTCAAAGATCTATTCCTAATTTTGGATAAATCATTTGTAAATTTTCAGTGTAAACCAAATCATCCGTGACTCACTATTTGAATATAACATATACACACAAATGCGAAAATGTATATCGTAAATATTGCCTTATACATTCAGGTACCGCAAAAGCATATATAGAGAAAAAAACTGAAAATTTATATGTATCCTTACTTGGAATTTTTTGGATATAACTGAATTACGACCGCCGTGAAGGAAAAAATAACACTATTCGGCTCGTTTTTCTTCGTGCTCAACATTGCGATTTGGTGAATTCACTGCAGACATATCAGTTCTCCCTAAATGACGTCATGAAGATACCTATTGCAATTATGAGAATCATATCCCAACTGCCAAACATGTAATTATTTTCCTTAGCCTAAATTGAACACTGGATACACGATTCTGAAAAAAACGAAATGAAAAACCTAATGGCTAGACAACTCAATTCACGAGCTGCAAAAGTATTTTCTTCTTTCCATAAAATTGCCGTTGAAAATTAACGAGAGCATTTCCGCACGTCAGTGGATTGAATAGGTGGAATATCGGGCCAAAAACCGACGGGTGCAGGATTTTGAAGCTATTGGCGCTTTGCAGCCCAAATTATGTACGCAAATTCATAATTGAACGAGTTCAATAGACCGGAACAATACCGAAAATGTCGTTTCACTTTTGCTGGTAATCGTTGATTTTCTGGGATAAGATAGAATCATACGCAAGAGGCACGTCGAATTTCACACTATTTTTTTAAATTTAGATTCCGCACCTGAGCAACGCATTAATTCGACTTAGAGAATTTCCTTCATAAAGAGCAAACTGGAAAAAGATTGAAAGGATTTAAACAAATGAAATGCTACTTCAACACGTTGTAATGTAAGCGGAAGTTTTCTTTGCAGGGAGAAATTCAAGACCAAGCTTCACTGGCCTCAATTTATTTATTATTTTTATAATAATGGCAATAAACTTTTTTACAAAACCATACAAAATGTAGTAGATGATAATGTAATTTGTCCCGTGTTCTAATCCCGTAAATTTTACAAAAATACAGTCAACCAAACACACAAATGCAAACTGCGCGTCTCAAACAGAACACACAGTTTTAATCAAATTGTATAAATTCAGAAACATAATATGAAATAAGCAATGTCATATTTGCAATTGTATTGACGCAGTAATTAGTGTGAAAATGAACTGCATGTTGATCAAATAATACCAAAAATATCTTAGGCGGGAAAGTTTTAAAAGATGTTATTGTGTTCCGGTAAATACCCACAAGGTACATCAGGCATTTGAATGGAAATCAACTCAATACAAGGCTTTTACAGAAATAATACAAATCTAAGGACAAGGATGAAAGAGAAAACGACATATAACTCCGTAGCACGCGTGCCCAGGATTTTGCAACGACCAGAGTAACAAAACAAGCGCATTTAAGTACTTTAAAAACGAGAAAATGAAAAAGAGGCATTGTTTACGCACGTTTTTAATGAGATAGCTGAGGTATATAAACCAAACATCTATTTGAGACTACTCCATTTACCTACTTGCCGGCGATATAAAAAATAACAAAGAGTATCTCAGAGTAAAATGTTACAATAAATTCTAAAAGGAATGTATCGGCATGATCAATACTTGCCAGTGATCATGTTAGTGAAAATTCATGTGATATAACGGTAGTTTTTATCTATTCTTTTCTTCTAATATATATATAATATATATATATATAATTATATTATATATTATATAATATTATATATATATTATTGTGCGTACCGGGAAACGACCTCACGCAAAAAAATGATTATAAAGACGGGACATTCTCTCTGTGAATGGGCTTCCAGGGTTTTACGCTGCATTGGAAAGAAGATCGAAGAAACTCTTTTGTGCAATTTAAGTTTAATGATTGGAAACACTAATGTACAAAAAACTCCTTTACATTACGCGAGCCTGGCAAGGCCTTATGATTCGTCACGAGTAAGCGCTACCTGAGGCTTTCGTATATCCACCGGCTTGGCTGGAGGCGAGCGGGCCGCCGTTTGGAACGGCCGGCGGTCGTGTTCGGCAACTTCGGTCCCCCCGAAGTTCTCTGGCGGGACTCCTCCCCCCCCTGCGGCACGGTCGAGCCACCCCCCAAGCATAAGAGCATCAAAACTAGTACAAAGCCGAATTTAGCTCGGCCTCGATCAGCAGTTTCATCACGAATGTCCTCGCATACCGGAACTGACCTTCGTCGCCATTACTAGTATGTTCATCGTCCGCCACTCCACTCCCTAATCACTATTATCTACACCCAACCACTACAAGCTCAATACCACAATACTGTAAGATCATACAAACTGCGAGGCAGTCCCAGCCGGCGTTCCGGTATGCCTCAAGCAGCCTTCTCATGCGCCACTCGCCAAACGTTCACCGTGCGCCCGCTCTGTCATACACCCCGATCTGACGAGACGGCGTGTCGGCGGCCGCACTCACCGCTGATCAATTTTATGTCGTCCGGCGCGCACTTATTACTTGACTTAATCAATTCTGGATTTATCATCAGAAAGTTTTGTTTCATAATATAACTCCCATTATATGTAATATAATCATATATCCAACTTTAGGCTAAATATACTATACAATTGGTTATCAGACTGCTCCGTCGATCTTTGGCTCGCCCTCAAATACTGACCCTTTAGTTCGACAAAACCGTATCGCTGCCTTAACACGATTTATTTCGAAATTGTCGCACCGGGCTGCGCAGGCGCAAGTTGATCCTATCGATTTCAGACTAGTGTGTTCTTTGAATGCCCAGAATCAATTTGATCTTTTTGGCATCAGAACAATCCACTTGCTTAATAGTACTATTATCAAATAATTGAAGTATATATGTACTATGTGGATATATCGAACTATAGTATAACAAGGTATCCAACTTGGGATGCTTCGGCGGATATTCCTGTCAGAACTAGCCTTATGAAGCAAAATCTACACAGTATTCCATCTCAGACTATATTGCCGGGGTTTGTCTTCAAATTTCTTCAACGCATTCTATTCGGAGTGTCGAATTGCCTGGACAAACTTTGTTCATTGCGTTTAGAGGCATGTTACCACGACCTGCCCTTTGACTGTCCCTCACAGATTGGCAAGATGTCTGGACCGCCAGTGTCGTTTGGGCCGCGACTGGAAGCATGGTATAACAGGCAACTCAGATTTTTCGGCGGATTAGGGTGTTAAGAACCCATTGTCGCAAATCCACCTTCACACATCAGTGCACTCTGCAATTGCGGGCGCTTTGTCTTGAGCAATTCTGGTCTCAAACGCACTATGCGCAACGTGGCCTTGTCAGATGTGCTCTCACTGGTTTCTAAAGCTCATTGGACATGCTGCCTGCTTGAGTCAAACCATTCAGGCATGATCTGGAGACTCCTTGAAAATGCGTTTGCGCGTCACCTGAATGCATGGCACTCTCTTGAGTTTTGACCGATTAGTTCACATCAGAATCACCAATTTCCATCTCAAAACCACATCGCAGAACCCTGTCCGTTTCATTCCTTAGAAGTCAATCTGTCAAAGCAGGTTACACCCTTCTGTTGGTTCAAACCATATGGCAGTTCTTTTGACACAGTTACGTGAACGGTTGCTTGCAATGTCGGTAGTCTTCTTATGAGCAGTCCACTAGATGCCCAATTCTGCATCCCAAATTCACTTTCCATACTCTTCCACGTAAGACCATCTGAATGCGTGAAACATCGACGTCCAGCACAATGCTCCTGTACTAGCTTCATATAGCCATTTCAAAACAAAAAAGCAGAGCCTCCCGCAAATGACGAAATTCAAAACTCGTACACTGACATTTTCAATCGCAACAACGTTAACGTTGCACACACAAATCCACTAAATGATTTGCAGGGGTTATGTTTGCCGAAGCTCACAGCTGAACTGCCTACGTCTGCGATCTGTTTATCGCGTACCGCGTTTATTACTAACTCGTAGCCAACTATTGAGAAAACGCGAAAGCAAAGTTTACACCTTGTATATATATATATAATATATATATATATATATATATATATATAATATATACTATACATTACATCTTAAGTGTTTGTTTTACCCAGAAGGTTATGGGCTGTTAAATGATTAAATTGTAACTAGATGCGAGTAGAAACATATAATTATTCATGTCAATGCACACCGCAACAACTCGGTCAGCATTTTTTATCTATATAAATAAATAACTCCTTAAACGAAAGCGTACTATGAATTAAAAGCTTAAATATTGAGCCAAAGCTTCAAAGAAATGTGTCTCACGCCTTTAAGTGCTACAGGATGAGATCATCCTTAACATTCCTATTACATGTTCTCAGTTGACTCCACCTGCCAGAACGTGCGCAGAATATGGACCTAAGCGTGAGCGAGAGGAGAGCGGAGAGCGGAGAGCGAGGAAACGGAGAAGACGGATGAGAGGAGAGAGAGGAAGAGAGGGAGAGGAGAGGGAGAGGGAGAGAGAAAGAGAGGAGAGAGAGGAGAGAGGAGAGAGAGAGAGAGAGAGAGAGAGGGAGAGAGAGAGGGAGAGGAGAGAGAAAGAGAGAAGAGAAGGGAAGAGAGGAGGAGGGGAGAGCGAGAGAGATGGGAAAGAGGGAAGAGAGGGATGGCAGGGTAGAGAAGAGAGGGGAAGAGAGCGAGGGAGAGAGAGGAGAGAGAGAGAGAAGAGAGAGGGAGAGAAGGGAGAGAGGGAGAGAGACCGAGAGAAGAGAGAAGAGAGAGATTGCGGAGATAGCAGACGGAGAGAGACGAGAGAGAGAGAGACGGAGAAGAATGAGACAGAGAGAGAAGACGAGAGAGAGAGACGGGTGTGGTAGAGAAAGAGGAGAGAGAAGACGTGAAGAGAGAGAGGAGAGACACGAGAGAAGAGAGAGAGAGAGGCGGAAGAGAGAGCAGACGGAGAGAGAGAGAGACAGGAAGAGAGAGACGGAGAGAGAGAGACGGAGAGAGAGAAGGGAGAGGAGAGAACGGGAGAGAGAGAGGAGCGAGACGAGAAGTAGAGACGGGAAACGAAGGGAGAGACGGAGAGAAGAGACGAAAGACGGAGAGAGAGAGCGGAGAGAGTAGGAGCAGCGAGAAGGAGAGAGACGGAGAGAGAAGAGACGGAGAGAGGACGGCGGAGAGAGAGAGAGACGGGAAGAGGAGAGATCGAGAGAGAGAGAGACGGAGAAGGACACGGAGAGAGAGAGAGGAGAGCGGAGAGAGAGAGAACGGAGAAGAAGAAGAAAGACGGAGAGAGAGACAGACGGAGAGAGGAGAGGAAGACGAGAAAAACGGAGAGAGAGAGACGGAGAGAGAGAGAGAGAGCGGGAGAGAAGAGAGACGGGGAAGAGAGAGAGACGGACGCAGAGAGAGAGACGGAGAGAGAGAAGACCGGAGAGAGAAGAGACGGAGAGAGAGACGGAGAAGAAGAGATCGGAGAGAGAGAGACGGAGAGAGACGTAGAGAGAATCGGAGGAAGAGAGACGCGAGAGAGAGAAGAGACGAGAGGGAGAGAGAGAGAGACAGAGAGAGAAACGGAGAGAGACGAGACGCAGAAGAGAGACGGAGAGAAGAGAGAGACGGAAGAGAGAGAGAACGGAGAGAGAGAGAGAGACGAGAGAGAAAGAGAGAGAGACGTGAGAGGTAGAGAGAGAGACGGAAGAGAGAGAGAGAGACGGAGAGAGAGAGAGAAACGGAGAGAGAGAGAGAGAGACGGAGAGAGAGAGAAACGGAGAGAGAGAGAGACGAGAGAGAGAGAGAGAGACGGAGAGAGAGAGAGAGACGGAGAGAGAGAGAGAGAGACGGAAGGAACGAGAGAGAGAAAGAGCGAGAGAAGAGAGAGGAGAGAGAGACGATGAGAGGAGACCGGAAGAGAGACGGAGAAGGACGGAGAGAGACGAGAGAACGGAAGAGAGAGGAGGGGCGGAGAAGAGAGGAGGAGAGAGAGACGGAGAGAGAACGGAGAGAGAGACGGAGAGAGAGACGGAAGAGACGGAGAGAGCGGAGAGAGACGGAGAGAAACGGAGAGAGAGACGGAGAGAAGAGACGGAGAGAGAGCAGAAGACGGAGAGAGATGAGAGACGGAGAGAGAGAACGGGAGAGACAAGAGAACGGAAGAGAGAGACGGAAGAGAGACGGAGAGAGAGACGGAGAGAGGACGAAGAAGCGGAGAGAAGACGGAGAGTAGAGGACGGAGGAGAGAGACCGGAGAGAAGAACGGAGAGAGAGACGAGAGAGGAGACGGAAGAGAGACGGAGAGAGAGACGGGAGAGGGAAGACCGAGAGGAGCCGGAGAGGAGAGACGGAGGAGAGACGGAGAGAGGACGGAGAGAGAGACGAGAGAGAGAGACGAGAGAGAGACGGAGAGAGAGACGGAGAGAGGTGACGGAGAGAGAGAGAGAGAGACGGAGAGGAGACGAAAGGAAAAATATCATTAAATTTTGTTCTCCCCTCTTAGGTGAGGGCCCTGATCAATCTCTCAGCCAGTGACAAAGGAGATAACAGAAATTGAAAGTTAGTACACGGCCTATTTTCAATTTATTATAAATGCCAAAGCAATCAATATTTCATATGTACATCAAAGGAATTGTACTTGCAAAATTTTAAATTCTAAAAGGCATCGTACTCAGAATTAAATAAATTATCAATTCGCCAAGCATTAACAATTACTATTTCCTTGTAATGAAATTCTAATTTTTATTCCAACTGCAATTACTGACGACCTCTGTTCATAAATGGAGGATATCCAAGGGGCATAATTTACTCAACGAATCCGATGAAGGACAAACATAATAAAATAATCTGAAACTATATATATATATATATATAATATATATTATATATATATATATATATATTACATAGTCACCTAGTAATTAGTAAGATACTAGAATATTTCACCTAGTAAAGTATAGATTCACGTTCTCCGGTTGGAAAGGAAGGACCATCCATCTCCCCTATAGAAACACCACTAAACCTAGACCTTCAGCCTTCCAAAACTTTCATAATTCGATCATTGAGACACTACACTGACGTACGTATACCGTGGTATCGTCGAATAGAGATGTCCTCTCATCGATAAACAGGTTTCGAACTCCTATCGCTCATATGTAATTAAAAAGGAGAATAGAAAGAAATCACCGAAATACATTTTCGAGGCGTATGCCAGGGTGGTATGCCAGAATAATAATAATACATTGAAACTTAATATAAACGATAAAAATATTATACGTTCAGAGATAATTGTCACAATGAAACATTTTTGACGGTTGACTCAGTGTTCAAGCACCTAAAAATATATACATACATTATGTTGTCAAATTCATTAATATTAGAAAATGAAATGTATGCAAATTGTGAAAAAAGTTAAATTTCCTTGTAAATAACGTTTACTCTCGTTATGCATATGTTTAATTATACAATTCTTAAATCATTGCCACAGGAACATTTGCACCAGATTCCGCGGCTGAGGCACTTTGTGGTTTGCGAGCCAAAGTTGCACATAGCAATAATTTGTTAAGAAACAACTTACGTGTGCTCATTTTCTCTTCAGGAGATTGATGAACCTGTTCCCACAATATTCGGTTAGATGAAGCATGTTTGGAACCATGGTCTCTCGACATTCGTAATATCACGCAAACTTCGCCAATGAAGTATACGGCTCAAGATAATGAAAAAAACAAAATTCCAAAGGCCAAAGGAAATACTCCGAGCCAGGCAATTCCATTTGGATGACTCGTTGAAGCCCTTCCCCACGCAAAAGTCCGACGAAAACTTAATTGAATGGGATTTTGGTCAATTGGTGCGTACGAAGAAAACGAATCCAGAATAAACAACTTTCCCCGATTATCCAGCTCAAACAATTATCTCCGTCTTTCCAATTAGGCTTATTCTGGCGCGTCCGATTAGCGTGGGGATATTGGAAAGAGCGCTGAGCGCGCGGCGCGAGGGGCTGGCCGAGCGGCAGCCGCGCGGCGTGCGGGGCGGCGGTGCGGCGTGCGGGCAGAGGCGGGCAGAGATGCAGCGTGGGTGGGAACAAGAGGGAGGAAGAGAAAACGAGTGGTCGGCGTTTCCGACGTCTCTTGCCGCGGAGCGCTTCTTCTACCCCGCCTGCCGCCAACCGGCCGCCCGCCTTCTGATGCCCCTTGCGCCGCCTCGGGGCCCACGGCTCCCTCCTCCTATTCACCTCTACTTTCTAATTTATTTGATCGGGCAGCCTTGGCGCGATGGCGGCGGGCGCGGGCGGGCGGCAGGGGACGGCGGCGGGGGCGGCCGAGATGCCCGCGGGGTAGAGGTGGCGGTGGACGCAGCGGAGGCTTGACGCCGAGCAATACTGCGGGGCTCGCGGCTGGGAGCGGGGGTGGGTGAGCGGGAGGGGGAGGCTGAGGGGGCGGAGGGCGGAGGCGAGGCTCGCCCATTGAGCGCCAAGGTGGATGGTCAATGCTCTCAAAGGCTCGCCGCGCCTCTGGTAGCTCTGTGGAAAAGGAGCTGGATGGAAAATGGGTCCAGCGAGTGGATGACAGCGCAAGTCGAGGCCAAAGAGGTGCTGCTGCTCTTGAAGTCTGTCACTGCAGCGGCAATACAGGAGTATTACAGTAGCAGGTGTCCTGCCGAGAGGAGAAAAGCGGGGGGAATTGAATGCTTGTGAAGTTCATTCTAGTTTATGCGCGAATACAGTTTCAACGAATATGAGAAGTGTCATATAAATTAAAGGGAAATTGTCCAAAATGCAGTGTAATGTTAAATTTCTATTTCAAATCCTAGAATCAATTGTGGCTGATGAATATAAGTCTCCTGAAATTACCAAAATCAATAATCTTCATTTTTGTCAACATGTTTCATAATAAATCTTATAATTGTTTTCCCTAACCCGTATGCACTCTCACGGTTAATAATTAATCCACACACAAAGAATACATTCATTTAGGCTGTCAGACTGATTAACCTCCCGTTTGAACGTTCATTGTTTCCAAAATTATCTAATTTTGTATCCTTCAAAACATTATATTAGCTACGTTTTCTAATAAGTTAAATATTTTTAAATTATTTGGATTTTTTTATGTATTAATTTGGGCATATTTATTGTTACTTTTTGCCTTTTGTAAAATACAAAGTGAAAAGTTGTATGATCGTAAGACAGAAGATAGCTATTGCTCACCCTGCTTAAGCTTTCCAACTTGTGACAAGAAAAATTAATCAATGGATCTCTCGTCTACTTTATTGGACCATCCATTACGAATAGAAATAGAAAAGTGTTGATCATAGATATTCGAAGACAATAAACCAGGAAGAATAAAAAACACATCTTAGTTGTGTACAGCAGTGTCTATAAACCTTCGTTTAAGCACACGAACGTATTATTTATTAATTTTCACTACCAATTTCTCTACAGCAAGACAATCAAAAAAATAAACGAGTTTTGTACATGGGAATTCGCGTTCGCCGTTTATTTTCTGGAACAGCAGTCTTGCTTTTTCTCTTCATTGAACACATATTTCTCATGAATTCAGAAAATGGAATCGGCGAACGTCACTAGATCACTGAGAAGCACTCGTGAGAACCAATTTATAAGTACAATGGCAATATGGAACCTCAATATTGGGTAGTGTCTTTAGATAGATATAGTTTTTATTTGACCTAAATGGATTCGACAGTGACTGACAATCCTACCCACTCACTTGCTCACTCTCCTGCTTGCTGTAAACTTCCATTGCCTATTAAGTAATGACGCTGCCGAATAGTAGTTTTAAACGAAAAAGTAATCAACAAAACTTCATTGAAAAAATTTTATATTTGCATGTGAGATCTTCAAATTCGTCTACCTTTTTACTTGCAATATAAAGTGCCGAGTACGTAGATGATGCCGCTCCCTTCAACAGCAAGTCTAGCAAAAAAGTGCCGCGCGGGTAAGCGAAAGCGGCAATCATGAGACATCGCAGGGCTCGACCGCTGTTCGCCGGCCTTTTTCCCGGCAGAGCGTGGCCACCCGCCGCCCGGCTTGCTCCACGCGCCTGGACGCCATGGATTCCCGCCCCCTCGCTTTCCTTTCCCCCTCCTGCAACCGAACCCTCTGCTCCCCTCGCGCGCGCTGCTTCTGCCCCGCTCTCACCGTTCGTCCCTCACCTCTGCCTTTGGACTGCAAGAACGCGCTTCGCCCCCGCTCCGTCGGCCTCTCCCGCTCTCGTCCAACCCCGCCGACAGTACAAGCCCTACCTCGCTCCGTCCTGCCCGTTTCTCCCTCACGCCAATCCTGTCTCGTTAGAGCTATAGCCCCCCCCCTCTGTTCAATCCCCCTCCGTTCCCCAGCCACCCCGCGTCCGACCATCTTCACAACCTTCGCGGCCTGCCTAACCCGCCCGCTGGCCTCCCTTGCCCCCACACCACACCTCCGGCTACTCTCTCTTCGCCCGTCCGCCCCCACCACCACTACCCACCACTAACACCGTCCCGGCGGCCCCCTCCGTCCTTCCCCGCTCCTCAGTCATCCCGGCGCCGTTTATTCTCTCGCTGTGCTTTAACCGCTATCTCGGGAGGCGGCGGCGCGCCGGCATTCGTCTCCTTTACGCCGCCCTCGCCCCCGCGCCGCCAGCGCCGCCCCACCCCACGCTCGCGCCCGCGACGCCGTCGCCTGTTTTTCTCCTTTACGCGGACGACGGAAGGGAAGTGCGGGAAGAAGGGCCGGGACAGCGACCAGGCGCCTGCCGCCAACGGGGAAAAACTCGGCCGTTTCCGGTTTCCACTTTTGCGACGGCCGGCGCACGCGACTTTTGGCTTCCCCTTTGCGGATCTCCTGGTTCAAATAAACAACCCTCCCCGTTCCTTGCGAATTTTACATCTTTTGTTCCTGATATGATCAAACATTAGTCTATCATTACAACTGTCTCTATCTCATTCACTTTTGTTTGTAGTTTCGCGCTAGAATTGCGTTCTTTTGTATGAACGAGATATTCTACTTTATCATGTTTTAGGACAATTTCGTTGGAAAAAATGATTCAAGATTCTAGTTCTCATATGTTTTTTAATTCAATGTTCAGAATGTTCTTTGTATTTCTAACTGCTCATGCTCTTTTACGTGTTAATTCGGTAGCAGACAATCTCCTCTCTTCTCTCCTCCTCTCTCCGTCTCTCTCTCTTCTGTGTGCTCCAACTCCCTCCACATCTTCTTATAAACAGGAGGAAAGGTTTTTTAATGATAAATCCCAGATAAACACAACAGAATAAGATTTAATGGAATGCCTTCAATTCTGAAAATAGATGAAAAATAAACCACGACACACTTCAATTTCCTCGTGAAATTATTGAAGCTCTGACCAATGTATAAACATCGGACCACTCCAATACGTACAAACAAATGTCTTAAATTGTACTATACAAGGCAATTACTGAGAACAGCAAATTCTCGTGAGGTACGGAGTAAGAGATGTTGCTCACGAACGTGAAATGTTCGATACGTGATTGAATCGGAAATTCTCATGGCAATAATTCACGTACAGCTATGTGTGAGAGGTTTTTGTTTGCGACAACGATGAAATCGACGAACACTCAAAAAGCGCGCGCGTGAAAGATAATGTACGCTGTCTTCCGGTGTGAAATTGAGCTTAAAATGCTAATAGTGCTGCGCTGTCTAATTCAGTGGTTTGAAAACATCTCCCTCCAGTAGAAGGAACTTCTGAAGTCCAAATCTTTCGGATTTTTTTTAGTTATATCGATTTGTTTTTCGATTATTTATTTAAAAAGTGACGTCTACATCTAATTCAGGTTGTACAGAAGCAGAAGTATTCTCCGTTGCCTAAGCCAGATGAACTTAATGCAAAATTCCTCTCCTAAAGAAAAAGGTGTTGTTTTTCTACGATGTGACCTTTCTGTTTTCTGACCAGTGATGCCTCCCAAATTTGACATAAATTACCGAAATATTGTTTTCTATATTTTTCTGTTTCACTTTGCCATGTCGAATACGACGCATAGATTTTCTTTTCTAAGACCCAGTGCTTGCTCGTATTTCAAGCATTTAATCTAGTAATTCAGATTTAAGTCTACTGTCATTCGAAATTCCGCAACCGTTGTTTTCATCGTCAAACAAAAATATCATGTTTAAGGTTTTCATCCGCACTAAAACGAGAAACTGCATTACTCAGTCCAGTTAATTTGAGCTTGTAGACTCTGTGGAATAAATGCAGTTGCGAAGGGAAATAACAATATTTAAAAAAAAACTTGCAAAACCTTCCCCCCCCCTTTTTCCTCCCCCATAGTTACGTATACAGCGTTTATTCTGCTAAGCGCATCATACTTTTCTTACTTTGCTGCTAATTACACAAGATGCTCTGTAAACTGCTCCATTCATTCATTTCTCATCCGCGTCTCTCTGCTTTTTCATTCATTGTAATACTTCAACTGAGCTCGTTGTTTCGTGCGACTTTATTAGCAAACGAAGGGCCTATTGAAATAGATTTACGGAGTAAATTTTTATGCTCTATAATGTCTATTATAAGTTTTTCACAGTAAGTTTTTAATTTGGCCTCATTAATTTAATAGTCAGGTATGTGTTCTCTTCACATGAAAGTATTGGGACAAAATTTTCATCTCAGTTCCCAGCCCTATTCTATGAAGAAATCAAGGCTGAATCAAAACACTTTTAATTTTTATTTCGCTCGCACAAATACCAATCAAAAAGCAACTGGACTGAAAAATGCCAAACGTCTCTGAATGCAAGCATGCCCTCTTTCGTTTTAATCCATTTCGTTTCGGATGTGGTAAAAAGAAATGCCTATAAATTGCTACAGATCCCAAGAAACGTATTTGGTGATCCGTTTACGATTTTCGTCAACTAGCAGATATTTCATTTTAAATGCAATGCGAAGCTTATAATTGTCAAAGAAGTCCAACGTGGCCATGTTTGTTTAATGTGTTAGCTGTATGTAAGGCCAAA
>BOPP01000073.1:850768-896919 GCA_017312745.1 Gryllus bimaculatus | reverse complement strand
TTTCTTTCCCCGCAAACACAAAAGCCTTGCCGCCTCCGGCCTCCCTCCACGGTCCTCCCACAACCCAAAATCCATTACCACCCCCCCCTCTCATTTTCGTCATCACTTCCACTGCGTCTCACTCTTCTCGCGCAGGCCGACGCAGAATGGAAGTTTTCGTAAAAGCACGACTTCCCGATAAACAAGTCTTAGCCATAGATTAATTGTTTAAGTCGCAATTTCCTTTAACCACTATTTGCCATCCCCTGCGGCCAGCGCCTGCCTCCACCCGCCAGCCGCATGACTCGCACCCAATCTTCTCACCGCCCCTTCCCTTCTCCCTCCGCCATCCCACTCTCCCCGCTTGCAGCCCCGGCGCCTCCCGCCCGCCTTCGCTCTCCCCTCTCCGCCGCCGAGGCGCCTCTTCTCTCCTCCCTAATGCATTAACCCGCCATTCTTGCGGCACGGCAGCTCTTAGCGGCGCCTGCCTTGCCCCGCCGCCCTCTCCCTCCTCCGCCATTTCGCCACCGCCGCCGCACGCCTTCGCGCGCCTTCTTACGCTACATCTCACTCGAGGCAGCTGCCGCCGCGCCGCCCGCCGATCCGCCGCGCGCGGCCCCACAGGCTGAGGGATGTCTCCCCCGCCCGCCCCGCCCCGCCCCGCCCCGCCCCGCCCCGCTCCGCACCCGCCACGCCCCGCCACGCCACGCCCCACGCCCAGCCCCGCCACGCCGGCCGCGCCGCCGCGCGCCAACGGCCCCGTGCTGCCTCCGGGCCGCGCGGAGACGAAGGCACGGATAAGTGAGGCACTACAGAGGAGGAAAGAGTTTGTGCGCCGACGGGATGGGAAGGCGTGTGGTCGGTTTGATTTCTTCAATTTACATGAAGAAATATTATTGTGTGGCCTTTAAAAGGCAATGGCGGGGTTTTTAGTTGTGGGTCTGTAATAGATGGTAAGTATCGTAAGTAGTCTAAACGTTTTGTCGTTTAGCATCTAGAACTCTTTTTCTATAACATTAAATATTTTGTTTACATTTTTGTCTCTCAAATTTACATTAGCTGTCTGATTTCTTAACTTTCTATACCTGAAATTCCTTTTTGAGTACATTGCCCTAGTTGCTTCATCATATTCAATTACCTGTGATACACGAAATCTAATTAATAATGTTACTGAAAAATTATGTACATGGTTTTACGACTAGATATCATCTGACATGATGGAAATTCAGCAGATAAAACAATCTCCGATAAACAAATCCTCCAGATATTCCAAAGATCTATTGCCTATTTGGTAATAAAATCATTTAAATTTCAGTGTAACCAAATCATCGTGACTCACTATTGAAATGTAACATAACACACAAATGCGAAAATGATATCGTAAATTGCCTTAATCATTCCAGGGTACGCAAAAGCATATAAGAAAACGCAAAATTTATATGTATCTTTTACTTGGAATTTTTGATATACTGAATTACGGACGCCGTGAAGGAAAAAATAACACTATCGGCTCTTGTTTCTTCGGCTCAACATTTGGCGGATTTGTGATATCACTGCAGACATCAGTTCTCCCTATGACGTCAGAAGATACCTATTGCGAATTCTGAGAATCATATCCCAATGCCAAACATGTAATTATTGTTCCTTAGCCTAATTGAACACTGGATACACGATCTGAAAAAACGATGGAAACCTATGGCTAGACAACTCAATTTCACGAGCTGCAAAATTCTGAAGATATTTCTTCTTTCCATAATTGCCATTGAAATTAACGAAGCATTTCGCCACGTCAGTGATGAATAGGTGGAATATCGGGCAAAGAACCGAAGGTGCAAGGGATTTTGAAGCTATGGCGCTGCAGATTATTAGCGCAATCAATTGACGAGTTCAATAGACGGAACAAATACGAAAATGTCGTTTCACTTTGCCTGTCAATCGTTGTGTTTCTGGGTAAAATAGAATCATACGCAAGATAGGCACGTCAATTTCAACTAATTTTTTAATTTAGATTCCGCAACTGATTGCATTAATTCGACTGAGATTTCCTGTCAAAGAGAAACTGGAAGAATTGAAAGGATTTTACAAATGAAATGCTACTCAAACGTTGTATGTAAGGGAAGGTTTTCTTGCAGGGGAAATTCAGAACAAACTTCACTGGCTCAATTATTATTATTTTATAATAATTTGCAATAATACTTTTTTACAAAACCATACATAAATGTAGTAGATGATAATGTAATTTGTCGTGTCTATTCGGTAATAAAAATAAGCAACCAGAACCACAAATCAAACTGCGTCTCATAACATACACACGTATTTTAAGCAAATTTGTATAAATTCAGAAACATATATGAAATAAGCAATGTCATAGCAATAGTATTATCGCATGTAATTAGGTGAAAATGGGAACTCATGTTGACAAAATACCAAAAACTAGAGGCGGAAATTTTAAAAGATGATTGTCTCCGTGAAATACCCACAAGGTACATCAGGCTATTTGGAATGGAAATCAACTCAAACAAGCTTTTACAGAAAATAAACAAACTAAGGACAAGGATGAAAGAGAAAACACATTAACTCCGGTAGCACGCGTGCCCAGGAATTTTGCACGACCAAGAGTAAACAAAACAACGCATTTAAGTACTTTAAAAACGAGAAAAATGAAAAGAGGCACTTGTTTACTGCACGTTTTAATGAGATAGCTGAGGTAATAAACCAAACATCTATTTGAGACTAACTTCCATTTACCTACTTGCCGGCGAATAAAAAATAACATAAGAGTATCTCAGAGTAAATGTTACAAAATTCTAAAGGAATTAGTCGGCATGATCAATACTTGCCAGTGATCATGTAGTAGAAAATTTCATGGATATAACGGAGTTTTATCTATTCTTTCTTCTAATGTATATATATATATATATATATATATATTATATATATATTATATATATATTATTATAGTATATTATTGTGCGCGTACCGGGAAAGACTCTTCACGACAAAATAATGATATAAAGACGGTACAGTTCTCTCGGAATGGGCTCCCAGGCGGTTTTGACCGCTGCATGGAAAGAATGATCGAAGAAACTCCTTTTGTGCAATTAAGTTAATGATTGAAACACTATGTACAAAAAACTCCTTTACAATTACGCAGCCGGCAAGGGCCTTTATGATTCGTCACGAGTAACCTAACCTGAGGCTTTCGGATATCCACCGGCTGGCTGAGGCGAGCGGGCGCCGTTTGGCGAACGGCGGCGGGTGTTCGGCAACTTCGGTCCCCCCGAAGTTTGCGGGCTCCCCTCGGCGGTCGACTTCCGCTAGCCCCCGATGCATATGGCCAACGAGCTTCCGAGGTCCACCCCCCCCAGCCAGTAGAAGCATATCACATATACTAACAATGACAAACGCCCCGCAATTGGCGTCAGCGTCGGCCAGTTCCGATCTCAAGCAGTTCTTCTCATCCGCACTCGAATGTTGCTACGTGCGCCCGCTCTGATCACACACCGGCGAACATGGAACGGCGTGTCGGTCGCCCACTCAAACTCAGTATAATTTTTCACATATCCGGTCCGGCGCCACTTCCATTTCTCCTATACCTTCTATTATCAATTTTATCACCTTCCAAATTCTCCACTTAAATGGCTCTTAATCACTTTCCAAACTGTTGCTAAATCACTATAAACTTGGCTTGAGGCAGCACATGCCCGTCCGTGTTGCGCCGGGCCCCATCTGCGCACACTTCGCCAACCGTCACCCGCCTCGCCCGTCTAACCCCCGATTTGACCGTTATGGGCACCGGGGGCGGCGCCGCGTTGACTACCGCTGATCGATTTAGTGCTTATTACTTAGAATTAGTAATATCAATTTTGATTGTTCCATGCAGAAACGTTCTTCGTTTCAAATAGTATATAAGTATATAGTATATAATATATATTATATAATTATATATGTATATATATAACAAGGTATACAACTTTGCTTCGCAAGATTTTCCTCAAAATATGACCCTTTATTGAACAAAATGCTTACACAGATATTATTCGAAAGTAATGTCCACGTCTGCCACCAAGTTTTTTCCATCTTTCCGGCAGTGTGCGAATGCCGCGACGAACAAATTTGCATGCTTTGGAGGCATTTCACGAACTCAATCCACTTTTATTGACATCTTCAAAATTTGGAAGTGTTGCCTCAGCCAGGTCGTGGGCCATATCGGAAACAAGTGATAATCACGGGGAGCAACGTCTGGGAGAATACGGCGGGCATGGGGTAGAACGCATGCAAGCAAAATCTACCTATCGTGCCTCTCGCTATATTGCGGGGCGTTTGTCTTTCAATTCTCGGCTCAAACGCATTAATTGAGTTCTGATTCATTGGCCTGTGATTGCTTCACTTGGTTTTAAAAGCTCATGTACCACGACGCCCGAGCTTGTCCCACCAATATGCAGAGCATGATCTTGGACCCATGAATGTTCGTTTGGCCGTCGACTGGAAGCATGCCGGATACCCCCAGATTTTTTCCGATTAGGGTTAATCGAATGAACCCATTTTTCGTCCCGTCACAACACAATGCAGAAAACCCTTCCGTTTTTTCCTCTGAAGCAACTGTTCACAAGCACCAGACAACGCCTTTCAATGTCTCTCGGTTCAACTCATATGGCCCATGTTCCTTCTTTCTGAATCAATACCCATCGCTTCTGGAGCGTTTTGAAACTGCGCTTGCCGTGACCACTAATGATCGTGTCATTTCTTCTTGAGTTGTTGACGCAAGAGTCCCTTTCACTCAGCAATGCCCAATTCTGCATCTCAAAACTTTTGCACTCTTCCGCCACTATGCCGTTCTTCACACGTTAAAGTCACCATTCTGAATCGTTCTGA
Source organism: Gryllus bimaculatus (assembly GCA_017312745.1). NCBI lineage: Eukaryota > Metazoa > Arthropoda > Insecta > Orthoptera > Gryllidae > Gryllus > Gryllus bimaculatus. The sequence goes on along the minus strand of BOPP01000073.1, from coordinate 892,065 downwards.
AACCACTCGCGACACGTTCTCTGCACTAATACAGTGCTCACCATAATACTAGAAGAGCATCGATGGACTCAGCCGCAGTTTCTCATATAGAAACAAAATAAGCAGAGCCTCCCGCAATGACAGAAAATTCCAACTCGTACAACTGACATTTTCAATCGCAACAACGTTACGTTGCACACACAAATCCACTAAATGTTTAAGCATGGGGTTATGTTTGCGAAGCTCACAGCTGAACTGCCTGACGTTTTCTGCGACTGTTTATCACGACCCGTTTATTCACTACTCGTAGCCAACTATTGAGAAAACGGCGAAAGCAAAGTTGTACACCTTGTATAATATATATATTATATATATATATATATATATATAATATATATAATATATATATACATACATCTTATGTTGTTTACCAGAAGTTATGCTGTTAAATGATTAAATTGTAACTAGATGGCGAAGTAAAACATATAATTATTCATGTCAATGCACACCGCACAACTCGGTCAGCATTTTTTATCTATATAAATAAATAACTCCTTAAACGAAAGCGTACTATGAAATTAAAAGCTAACATATTGAGCCAAAGCTTCAAAGAAATGTTGTCTCACGCTTAAGTGCTAACAGGATGAGATCATCTTAACATCTATTCATGTTCTCACTAATGTACTGTCCACCTGCAGAACGTGCCAGAATATGGACTAAGCGTGAGGAGAGAGACGGAGAGCGAGAGAGGACGGAGAGCGAAGAAACGAAGAGGATGAGGAGAGAGAGGGAGAGAGAGGGAGAGAGAGAGGAGAGGGAGAGGAGAAAGAGAGGAGAGAGAGGAGAGATGGAGAGAGAGGAGAGAGAGAGAGAGAGGGAGAGAGAGAGGAGAGGAGAGAGAAAGAGAGGGAGGGAGAGAGAGGGAGAGAGCGAGAGAGGAGAAGTAGGGAAAGAGGGGAGAGAGAGGAGGCAGAGTAGAGGAGAGAGAGGGGAAGAGGGAGGGAGAGAGAGGAGGAGAGAGAGGGAAGAGAGAGGCGAGAGGAAGGGAGAGAGGGAGAGAGAACGGAGAGAATGAAGAGAAGAGGAGATGGAAGTACGAGAAACGGAGAGAGCGAGAGATCGGAAAGGAACGGAGAAGAGTGAGAACGGAGAGAGAGAGAACGAGAGAGAGAGACGCGTGTGGAGGAGAAAGAGAAGGAGAAAGACGGAAGAGAGAGAGAGAGGGCCGAGAGAAGAGAAGAGAGAGAGCGGAAGAGAGAGACAGCAGAGAGCGGAGAGAGAGAGAGAAAGAGAGAGAGGGAGAGAGCGGAAGGAAAGCAGAGAAAGGAGGGGAAAACAGAAGGAGACGATGAGAGAGAGACGGAGAGAGAGACGAAGAGGCGGAGAGGAGAGAGACGGAGAGGAGAGAGACGGGAGGGACGAGAGAGAACGAGCAGAGGAAGACGGAAGGAGAGAGACGGAGAAGACAGGGAATGAGAGACGAGAGAGAGAAGACGAGAGAAGAGAAGAAACGGAGAGCACGAGAAGACGGGAGACGGAGAGGAAGAGACGAGAGAGAAGAGACGGCGGAAGAGAGAGAGACGGGAAGAGAGGAGAGAAGAGAGACGGAGAAGAGAGACGAGAAGGAGACGAGAGAGAGACGGAGAGATGAGAGACGGAAGAAGACAGAAGAGACGGAGAGGAGAGAGACGGAGAAGAGAGAGACGGAGAGACGAGAGAGGAGAGAGAGAGAGACGGAGAGAGAGAGGAGACGGAGAGAGAGAGAGACGGGAGAGAGAGAGAGACGGAGAGAGAGAGACGGAGAGAGAGAGACGAGAGAAGAGAGACGGAGAGAGAGAGAGACGGAAGAGAGAGAGAGACGGAAGAGAGAGAGAGACGAGAGAAAGAGAGAGAGCGGAGAGAGAGAGAGAGCGGAAGAGAGAGAGAGAGACGGAGAGAGAGAGAGAAGAACGGGAGAGAGAGAGAAGAGAGAACGGAGAGAGAGAGAAGACGGAGAGAGAGAGAGACGGAAGAGAGGAGAGAGAGACGGAGAGAGAGAGAGAGACGGAGAGAGAGAGAGAGAGACGGAAGGAGAGGACGGGAGAGAGAGAGAGAGAGAGAGAGAAGAGAGACGGAGAGAGAGAGGGAGAGGAGAGCCGGAGAGAGAGAACGGAGAGGAGAGACGGAGAGAGACGGAGAGAGAGAACGGAAGAGAGACGGGGAGAGGAGAGACGGAGGAGAGGAAGGAGAGAGAGACGGAGAGAGAGACGGAGAGAGAGACGGAGAGAGAGACGGAGAGAGAGACGGAGACGAGAGAGACGGAGAGAGAGACGGAGAGAGAGACGGAGAGAAGAGACGGAGAGAGAGAGACGGAGAGAGAGAAACGGAGAGAGAGACGAGGAGAGAGAGACGGAAGAGAGAGACGGAGAGAGAGACGGAGAGAGAGACGGAGAGAGAGGAGAGAGACGGAGAGAAGACGGAGAGAGAGCGACGGAGAGAGAGACGGAGAGAGAGACGGAGAGAGAGACGAGGAGAGGGAGACGGAGAAGAGAGACGGAGAGAGAGACGGAGAGGGAAGACGGAGAGGAGACCGGAGAGGAGAGACGGAGAGAGAGACGGAGAGAGAGACGGAGAGAGAGACGGAGAGAGAGACGGAGAGAGAGACGGAGAGAGAGACGGAGAGAGTGACGGAGAGAGAGAGAGAGAGACGGAGAGAGAGACGAAGAAAAATATCATTAAATTTTGTATCTCCCTCTGTAGTGAGCCCTGATCAATCTCTCAGCCGTGACAAAGGAGATAACAGAAATTGGAAGTAGTACACGGCCTATTTTAATTTATTATAAATGCCAAAGCAATCCAATATTTCATATGTACGACAAAGGAATTGTAACTTTCAAAATTTTAAATTCTAAGAAGGCATCGTACTCAGAATTAAGAAAATTATCATATGCCAGCAATTTAACAATTACTATTTCCTTGTTAATGAAAATTCTAATTTTTATTCCAACTGCATATTACGACGACTTGTTCATAATGAGGATATCCAAGGGCATGAATTTACATCAACGAATCCGATGAAGGACAAACAATAATAAATAATCTGAAAACTATAATATATATATATATATATATATATATATATATATATATATATCTACATAGTCACCTAGTAATAGTAAGATTACTAGATATATTGTCACCTAGTAAAGTAAGATTCACGTTCTCCGGTTGGAGAAGGAAGACCATCCATCTCCCCTATTAGAAACACCACTAAACCTAGACCTTCAGCTTCCAAAACTTCATAATTCGATCATATGAGACACTACACTGGACGTCGTAATACCGTGGTATCGTCGAATAGAGATGTCGCTCTCATCGTATAACAGGTTTTTCGAACTCCTGATCGCGTCATATGTAATTAAAAAGAGAATAGAAAGAAATCACGACAACATTTCGAGGCGTATGCCAGGGTGTATGCCAGAATAATACATAATACATTGAACTTATATATAACATAAAAATATTATACGTTCAGAGATAATTGTCACAATGAAACATTTTTGACGTTGACTCAGTGTTCAACTACCTAAAAATTATATGACATACATTATTTGTAAATTCATTAATATGAAAATGAAAATGTATGCAAAATTGTGAAAAAAGTTAAATTTTCCGTTGTGAAATAACGTTTACCTCTCGGTTTGCATATGTTAATTATACAATTCTAAATCATTTGCACAGGAACATTTGCACAGATTCGCGGCTGAGGCACTTTGTGGTTTGCGGCCAAAGTGCACATGCAGATATTGTTAAGAAACAACTTACGTGTGCTCATTTTCTCTTCAGGAGATTGATGAACCTGTTCCCAAATATTGGTTAGATGAACCATGTTGGAACCATGGTTTCTCGACATTCGTAATATCAACGCAACTGCCAATGAAGTATAACGGGTCAAGATAATGAAAAAAACAAAATTCCAAAGCCAAAGGAAACTCCGAGGCAGCAATTCCATTTGGAGACTCGTTGAAGCCCTTCCCCACGCAAAAGTCGACGAAAACTTAATTGAAGGGATTTTGCGTCATTGTGCGATACGAAAGAAAACGAATCCAGATAACAACTTTCCCCGAGTTATCCAGCTCAAACAATTATTCTCCGTCTTTCCAATTAGGGCTTATCTGGCGCGTCGATTAGCGTGGGGATATTGGAAAGGCGCTGAGCGCGCGGCGCGAGGGGGCTGGCCGAGGCGGCAGCCGCGCGCGTGCGGGGGCGGCGGTGCGTGCGTGCGGGCAGAGGGGGCAGAGGATGCAGCGTGGGTGGGGAGCGAAGAGGAGGGGAAGAGAAAACGAGTGGTCGGCGTTTCCGACGGTCTCTGCCGCGGGCGCTTCTTCTACCGCCGCCGCCACCGGCCGCCCCCTTCTGATGCCCCTTGCGGCCGCCTCGGGGCCCACGGCTCCCTCCTCCTAATTCACTCTACTTTCTAATTTATTTGGATCCGGGGCAGCTCTGGCGGCGATGGCGCGGGCGCGGCGGCGGCGGCAGGGACGCGGGGCGGGGGCGGCCGAGATGCCGCGGGGTAGAGGTGCGGTGGACGCAGCGGAGGCTGTGACGGCCGAGCAATACTGGCGGGGCCGCGGTGGGAGCGGGGGTGGTGAGGCGGGAGGGGAGGGCGTGAGGGGGCGGGGGGCGGAGGCGAGGCTCGCCCATTGAGGCCAGGTTGATGGTGCAATGCTCTCAAGGCTTCGCCGCGCCTCTGGTAGCTCTGGTGGAAAAGGAGCTGGATGGGAAGGAAATGGGGGTCCAGCGAGTGGATGAGCAGGCGAAGGTCGAGGCCAAGAGTGCTGCTGCTCTTGAAGTCTGCACGCAGCGGCAATAAGGGAGGTATACAGTAGCAGGGTGCCTGCCGATGAGGAGAAAGCAGGGGGGAATTGAAGATGCTTTGAAGATTCATTTAGTTTATGCGCTGAATACAGTTCAATCGAATATGAGAAGTGTCATAATAAATAAAGGGAATTGGTCAAAATGCAGTAATGTTAAATTCTCTATTTCAAATCCTAGAAATCAATTGTGCGTGATGATATAAGTCTCCTGAATTACAATCAGAAATCTTCATTGTTGTGTCAACATGTTTCATAATAAATCTGTAATAATTGTTTTCCTAACCCCGTATGCACTCTCCGTTAATAATTAATCCACACACAAAGAATACATTCATTTAGGCTGTCAGATGATTACCTCCGTTGAACGTCATTGTTTCAAATTATCTAATTTTGTATCCTCAAAACATTATATTAGCTACGTTTTTCAATAAGTTAAATATTTTAAATTATTTGATTTTTTATGTATTAATTGGGCATATTTTTTGTTACTTTTTTGCCTTTTGTAAAACAAAGTGAAAATTGTATGGATCGTAAGACAGAAGAACTATTGCTCACCCTGCTTAAGCTTTCCAACTTGTGACAAGAAAAATAATCAATGGATCGTCTCGTCTATTTATTGGACCATCCATTACGAATAGAAATAGAAAAGTGTTGATCATGATATTCGAAGACGAATAAAACCAGGAAGAAATAAAAAATCACATCTTAGTTGTTGTACGATGCAGTGTCTATAAACCTTCGTTTAGCACGAACGTATTATTTATTATATTTCACTACCAATTTTCTCTACACAAGACAATCAAAAATAAACGAGTTGTACATGGAATTCGCGTTCCCGTTTATTTTCTGAACAGCAGTCCTTGCTTTTTCTCTTCATTGAAACATATTTCTCAATGAATCAGAAAATGGAATCGGCAACGTCACTAGATCACTGAGAAGCACTCGTGAGAACCAATTTATAATACAAATGGCAATATGGAACCTCAATATTGGGTAGTGTCTTTAGATGTATAGTTTTTATTTGACCATTAAATGGATTCGACAGGTGACTGACAATCCTACCCACTCACTTGCTCACTCTCCTGCTTGCTGTAACTTCCATTTGCCTATTAAGTAATGACGCTGGCGATAGTAGTGTTAAACGAAAAAGTAATCAAAAACCTTCAATTGAAAAAATTATATTTGCATGTGGATATCTTCAAATTCGTCTCCTTTTTACTTGCAAATATAAAGTGCCGAGACGTAGGAGGTGCCGCTCCCTTCAAAGCAGAGCTAGCAAAAAGTGCGCGCGGGGTAAGCGAAAGCGGCAACATGAGACAGTCGCAGTGGCTCGACGCTTCGCCGGCCTTTTCCCGGCAGCGTGGCCACCGCCGCCCGGCTGCCTCCACGCGCCTGACGCCTGGATTCCCGCCCCGCTCGTTTCCTTTTCCCCCTCCTCACCGAACCCTCTGCTCCCCTGCGCGCGCTGCTCTGCCCCGCTTCACCGTTCCGTCCCTCACCGTCTGCTTTGGACTGCAGAACCGCGCTTCGCCCCCCGCTCCGTCGGCCTCTCTCCGCTCGTCCAACCCGCCCGACAGTACAGCCCTACCTCGCTCCGTCCTGCCCGTTTTCCCTCGCCAATCCTGTCTCGTTAGTATAGCCCCTCCCCCTCTGTTCAATCCCCTCCGGTTCGCCCAGCCACCCCCGTCCGACCATCTTCACACCGTTCGGGCCGGGCCTAACCCGCCCCGCTGCTCTCCTTGCCCCACACCCACCTCCGGCTACGTCTCTCTTCGCCGTCCGCCCCCACCACCACTACCACCACTACCCGTCCCGGCGGGCCCCCTCCGTCGCTTCGCCGCTCCTCAGTCAATCCCGCGCCGTGTTTATTCTCTAGCTGTGCTTTTTAATCCCGCTTATCTCGGGAGGCGGCGGCGCGCCGGCATTCGTCTCCTTTAGCGCCGCCCTCGCCCCCGCCGCCGCCGCGCCGCCCGCACCCCACGCTCGCGCCCGCGACGCCGTCGCCGTTTCTTCTCCTTTACGCGGACGCGGGAAGGGGGAAGTGCGGGAGGAGAAGGGGGCCGGGGAGCAGCGACCAGGCGCCTGCCGCCCAACGGGAAAACCGGCGTTTTCCGGTTTCCACTTTTCGACGGCGCGGCGCACGCGGACTTTTGCTTCTCCCTTTGCGGATCTCCTGTTTCAAATAACAACCCTCCCCGTTCCTTGCGAATTTACATCTTTTGTTCTGATATGATTCAGACTATTAGGTCTATCATTACACTGTCTCTTATCCATTCACTTTCTGTTGTAGTTGTCGCGCTAGAATTGCGTTCTTTTTGTATGAACGAGATATTTTACTTTATCATGTTTTAGAGCAATTTCGTTAGAATAAATGATTCAAGGAGTTCTAGTTCTCAATGGTTTGTTAATTAATTCTCAATGGTTAATTTCTTGTATTTCTAACGCTCATGGCTCTTTTACGTGTTATTCGTTAGCAGCACAATCTCTCTCTCTCTCTCTCTCTCTCTCTCTCTCTCTCTCTCTCTGTGTGCTCCAACTCCCCTCCACATCTTCTTAATAAACAGGAGGAAAGTGTTTTTTTAATGATAAAATCCCAGATAAACACCACAGAATAATTTAATGAATGCCTTTCAATTCTGAAAAGTAGATGAAAAATAACACGACACCACTTCATATTTTCCTCGTGAAAGTTATTGAGCTGACCAGGTATTAACATCGACCAACTCCAATACGGTGACAAACAAATGTCTTAAATTACTATACAGGCAATTACTGAGAACAGCAATTCTCCTGAGGTACGGAGTAAAGATGTTGCTCACGAAACGTGAAATGTTTCGATACTGATTTAATGGAAATCTCATGGCAATAATTCACGTTACATATGTGTCAGAGGTTTTTGTTTCGACAACGATGAACGACGAACACTCAAAACGCCCCGTGAAAGATAATTTACACTTCTTCCGTGTGAAATTGAGCTTAAAATGCTAAATAAGTGCTGCGCTGTCTAATTCAGTGGTTCTGAAACATCTCCCTCCCAGTAGAAGAACTTCTGAAGTCAAATCTTTCGATTTTTTAGGTTATTATCGATTTGTTTTCGATTATTTATTAAAAAGTGACGTCTAAATCTAATTCAGGGTTGTATGCAGAAGGCAGAAGTATTCTCGTTGCCTAGCCAGATGACTTAATGCAAATTCCTCTCCTAAAGAAAAAGTGTTGTTTTTCTACTTGTGACCTTTCTGTTTCTGACCAGTGATGCCTCCAAATTTGACATAAATTACCGAAATATTGTTTTTTTCATATTTTTCTGTTTCACTTTACCATGTCGAATACACGCAAGAGTTTCTTTTCTTAAGACAGTGCTCTCGTATTTCAAAGAATTTAATCTATTAATTCATTTATCTACTTGTCATTCGAAATTCGCGTTGTTTTTCATCGTCAACAAAATATCATGTTTAAGGTTTTCATCCGCACTAAACGAGAAAACTGCATTACTCAGTCCATTAATTTGAGCTTGTAGACTCTGTGGAATAATTATGCAGTTGCGAAGGGAAATAACAATATTTATTGCAAACTCTCTCAGTTACGTATACACGTCATTCTGCCTAAGCGCATCATACTTTCTTACTTGCTGCTAATTAACACAAGATGCTCTGTAAACTGCTCACATTCATTCATTCTCATTCCGCGTCTCTCTGCTTTTCATTCATTGTATATTCAACTGAGCTCGTTGTTTCGTGCGACTTTATTAGCAAACGAAGGGCCAATTGAAATATTTACGGGAGGTATTTTATCTCTATAATGTCCTATATAGTTTCACAGTAAGTTTTAATTTGCCTCATTAATTTAATAGTCAAGTATGTGTTTCTCTTCACATAAGTATTGGGACAAATTTTCATCTCATTCCCAGCCTATTCTATGAGAAAATAAGGCTGAATCAAAAACACTTTTAATTTTTATTTCCTCGCACAAAATACCAATCAAAAAGCAACTGACTGAATGCAAACGTCTCTGAATGCTACATGACCGTCTTTTCGTTTTAATCCATTTCGTGTCGGATGTGTAAAAGAAATGCCTATAATTGCTCAGATCCCAAGAAACGTATTTGTGAATCCGTCTTTACGATGTTCGTCAACTAGCAGATATTTCATTTTAAATCAATGCGAAGCTTATAATTGTCAAAAGAAGTCCAACGTGCCAATGTTTGTTTATGTGTTAGCTGTATGTAAGGCCAAATTAAATTTATCAGCATCAGAAAGCAATCAACCCTTATACAAAAGTAAAGAAGTGAACAATAATTACGTAAACGAACGCGTCATTTAGCCTCTAAAGAAACAAACGATAGCTTACGTTTCAATATAAATAGTTTGAACCATTGTGGGAAGCTTTACGTGTTCCCAGTAAATTAAGTGTTAATTTGAAATAAAACGTGAAAGAGAATATTCACTATAAAAGTTCAATCATGGTGCGGAAGCAGATCAATAATTAAGTAAACTGAATATTAGTTTAAGTGATTAACAGCCAATCGCAGAGCAAGAATGTGGTAATTTATTTTACCATCATATATGCTAGATTTGCTCTCTCTGCATTAATATCTTGACAATAAGATTTATTATGTTGTGACCGTTCCGGATTCTGTTTATCATCTATGTCTTCGGATCGCCCAGAGTGCCTGAAAAAAAAACGTTGAAAAAACGTATCTTCGTGACGAATGAGTAGAGATATCTTGGATCACTGAATGTCACTTAATTGGGGTCACAATACTAGAGGAAATAACTCACTCTTCCTTATCAAGAATCCTTCGTATCACTCACGATAATGTAGCATTTTTTGGTGGCTGGTCTTTCGTAACTGAAACAATACTTTCAATGTCACCGTAACTTACTGGCTTTACTAATTTCTTTTTACGTAATTGTAATAATAATAATAATAATAATAAACATAATTGGCCGATCAGATATCGCAATGGCAGTAGTGCCGAAGCGGCCTCGGACCAGAAGATCGCGGGTTCGAGTCCGCCTCGATCATGAGTGTGTTTGTGTATGTCTGTATGTGTGTGTCGTCGTTTCACCCGTCACTATCATCATCATTTCATCTACCATACCTCCAGAGATAACAACCCTGGGGAATAAAAATCGGTGTCATCCAAATGTTGATCCCCAGATAAGAGTAATATGCACCTGTCACCGAGATAATCGTAAAGAGACCCGGTAAATGCAGGGTGCATCCACGGGTGGTCCAAGTCGGCCTATTCGCGAGAATAAAAGGAATTAATTTATACGTACGAAATATAGGAATATGAATCATTACAGAAAACCCAAAACACTGAATCTAAGTAATAATTACAACACATCGCACATATAATTGAAGGTTTCTTTACGAACCAGATGGGCATCTATGTTTAAATATCGCGAGTACCTCGATGGGTGAGTAGTGATCTGGAATCGCAACCCCCAGAGCACAACTTCGATCCCAAATAAGGTGAGGTATTTTCGAAGTGTGGACAAGCTTAGAGGCTCAAGACACCAACTGATGTTAATGCAGTGCATCTGAACGGGAGATCCTAGCGTTCTAATCCCGATAATGGCAGAATCATGAAATACAAAACTAATCAATCGAAGGGCTGAAAATTTGATGGACATGTCGCACTTACGACTTATAAAAGAAGCCCGAATAAATGAACGCCCAAATTATATCATCCTACATTTCGCATTTTATTCGCATCATTTAGTTGCTTCGTTGGGGAGCGCCTTAGATGATAGATGAATATTATTCAGATCGTTGTTGTGAAGCTTCATAGCAGCGAATATTGGAGTCGAAATCTACCGGGAACGCTGTGAGCCTACAGAATACCAAATAATAAACTTCTAACAATTTCTGCCTATGGAGAGAATGAGCAAATCAAACAATCTTCAAGGGTCATTACAAACACACGGCATTTGCATGTCGGTCAAGGTCTGGAATAGTAACATAACTTGGAAAATTGGAACTTTTTGCAATTCGACATACCGCATTACACCATACAGTTAAATTATTATTGAATCAATCAGAAAGAATGAAATTCTCTCATTTTTGAAGCAGGTAACATTTTAAACACGATTGCCTTAAAACGTGATATTCTGAGTTGTAAGTTTTGGAACAAGACCGGTATCTACCAAACCAAATATTCTCATCAATTTTTATTTGAAGTTTTATTTATTTGTTCTCAATTGGTATATAAAGTATAAGTAATAAATAAAGTATAAGCAATTAATTATTTAATTGACACGTTCCGTATGATTATAGACAGCCCCCATTAAAGCACAATAGTAATTTTTAAAATAACCATCATTTATTTTAAATACACATCCAATACGTAGAAACGTTTCGAAAGAACATGATCTTTCATCGTCACGCTTGCATAACCTAAACTATAAAAAAAAGAACAAAATTGTGAAAAGACGAATGATGCACATAAAAGAAACAAAATCAAAATTCTAAAATTGGCATAATTCAGATTTTCATCTTGTTGGTTGAGAATGGAAGTTACATGAGAAATAATCAAAAGCTAAGGCTCAATAATAGTTAATTGGTTTTCATTCTTTAAAATTACTCGTGAGTTATTTAATAATTTAGCCAAACAGGCAATTTAGATAGCCAATATATATATATATATATATATATATATATATATATATATATATATATATATGTGTAAGATGTATTCTTGATAAGTGTCTAAAATGAGATACAGTCCCTATAAGAAATTCAATTTTTTATATTAAAAATGAAAAAGTATGATTAAAATTGGGGGCTTTGTGAGGCAAGGAGAGTACACAGTAATAGAAACTCAAGACTCCCCAAATAACATAATGTATTGTTTAAGAAGTGATTGTTAGGTAGTGGATCGCCGGATCATGAAGACTGGCGATGAGCAATGACGGTGGTGGATCTTGATGGTTCAAGTTCATAATTGTTATTAGTTTGATGACTCAAAATGAATAGTTAAAAACACTTTATTGGAACACGTGGTAGAAAGCCGTTATAAAATTGACATAATGACTGTCTATTATTACCATTATTACTTAATTGACATGTTCCGTAGGATTATATTCCGTCTACTCTGCCATAATCCTACGAATCATGTCAATTAAGTAATAATTGTACTAACAGAAAATTAGGTCAATTTTATAACTAATATAAGACATTATATAACGAAACTACTATATACAAGACACAAAATGCCAATAAGACGTAAATACTATAAATATATTATACAATACTGAAATATAAAAACAAGAATAACATAATTTATTTACAGTTAAAGTTTATAAAATATAGTTGTTCAAATATTAATCGGTTAAATTTAAGCTGTGGCCTTGAAAGATGAGAGGGTCATTTTAAAATATATTATTCGATTGTGCAGTTGTTGCTCATACATTTTAAATATAGAAACCGATTGAACTTCACATTCTCTTTTTAAAACGTTCATCACCATCATTATTGGCTTGGCACGCCCGAAGTTATGAATTCTCGATCATCTGTATCCAGGCCGTCAGTCACATCCTCTCACGTCTGCCTGGCGCGCGAGTGTCAGAGTTCGGCCGTCGGGCTCCCTTCGACCTCTGCTCATCCTCGATTCCCTCCCCCGCGCCTTTGCGTCCTCACTGACCTTCCGCGCCAGGGGACAGCGGCCGCCTTGTTCAAAATTCACAGCGATACCACCTCGCGGCCCGCGCTCCAATAACCTCACGCGGACGGAACCTCGCTCGCCTCGCCCGCCCCCCCCGCCCCGGCCCCGGCCCCGCCCCCCGGCCCGCCCCTCGCCACTCACCCGCCGCCGACTCCACCGGCTCCGCCACTCCCCGATTCTGAAGTTGCGTCGACCCCGCCGCTCACTCCAAAACCCATCCTATCGCCGCCACCATACCTTTCCTCACACCACTCGTCCCTTCCCCAACGCCGGCCCTTCCCCCAAAAGCCTTCCCATTTCCCTCGAACCAGCCCTTGACTCCAAACCCAGCCCCTTCCTCCATACCCCCGCCCCTTTCCACAAATATTCTGCCCTCCTCAAACCCTGCTCACAAACACACCCCGTCGTGCTCCACACCCCACGTCGTCACTGCACCTTCGAGCATCTCTCTCCCACCGTCTCCCATCGGTTCCGCGCCTATCTCTAGCCTTGTCACCACTTTGGACTCACCTCTTCCCTGTCCCATTTTGACAAACTCCGCCCCTACCCTGAAACTCAGATCTTTACTCCACATCCAGACCCTTCCTCCGAACCCAGCCGCATCTCTCAAATCCAGCCCTTTCCTCCAAAACCTCGCCCCGCCTCACAAACCCAGCCCCTTTCCCACCGCTCCCCTATCCAACAATTTCGTAACCCGTCGGTCGTCCCCAAGGCCCTCATACCAGCAGCCAACATCTTTGAACTGCTTCAAAATGCACCCCACCCTTTAACCGCGCCGTCCTAGTCCACACCCCACCACGTCACTGCAACTCCGCACACTTCGCTCCCATTCTCCCACATCGGTCCCGTAGTCCTCTCTAGCTCCGTCACCCGTTTGCACTCGCTCTCCGCGACCCCAAACCCAGCCATCTCGGCTTCTCCCTCCGTCTCCACTGCCTCCACCTCCGCTTCCGCTAGCGCTTCCCGCTTGCTCTGGGTGAATCTGCGCCGCCTGTCCGTGGTCCGTGCTCTCGCTCTCTTCGGCCCCCGCCTCCGCCCCCTCGGTCGCCGACAGCCGATGCGGTCCACGCCTCCGCCCCCGCGGTCGACCTCTGCGCCCCCGCAGTGCGCCGCCGCCGCCCGCGACCGCGACCCCGCCCCCAAAGTGGCTGCGTTGCTGGGTGTGCGGCTGTCCTCGAGGGCGATCCCCTCCGGGGGGAGCTGCAGGCCGGAAGTATATGTGTGGCTTTGGATGCCGAAGTCGTTGGGTAACTCACAATTCATATTCGATTAGAGAAAATCAGTTAATTTTAGAGAAGTAAATATGAAAAGTTCCGCTTACACCCAAGACAACTATATTGGTGATTTTCGTTTTAATTGATCGAAGCAAAAGCGATAACCCTGAACTTTTTATACATAAGAGGGAAATCATCGTTTGAGGAATTTCAGACGTTTCAGAGTTTGTGTATATGTAACGGTTAATGTCCGAATCTCCACAACTACCAAAATAGCCAGTTAGTGTTCAAAATATAGGAAACTGGTGGATAAAGTCTGAAGTAGGCATTGCTCCGAAGTATACTTCACACTTCTGCGCGATGAAGTGTACATTAACCAACACGACTTGGCTTCGAAAGTTGAAGGTTTACGTTACGGGGACAAGTAACAGATACTTGATAAACTGGAATCCGACTGCTGGTAGATCGTTTCTAATGCTAGTGAGAGACATTTTGTTTCAATTTTTTTGAATGAGTCGTACATTTCCGAACGAACTTCCGATCTTCTTCAATGAATACCTCAGTAAAACAGCATATTCGAGTCGCTGACATTTCCGCCTTGAGCCTTCGCGATTTACACAAGACAATCTCGGGTCTGCGTAACCCATAATTTCCTAGTCGCTTCTATGGCAAATATTTTTCACAAATCCACAAGTCACCTCACCCTCAATCGCCTTCCTGAAGCCAGCGCTCTGTGACTAATGTCGACATGAGCTCGGTGAAGTTTGAAATTATATCCATTCTTCTTCTTTGGTCCTATCTTCCATTTACGGAAGTTAGGTGACCCATAACAGGTTTTCTTGGGAATAATTATTCATGGTGGTTATTATTCTTCCCTGATATGATGATGATGATGATGATGATGATAGGGGGTGAAAGGACGAACACAATACCACCATGCCCGAGGCGGGACTTGAACCCGCGATCTTTCGGTACGAGATCTCTACGGCACTACTGCCTTATCGATCTCGGCCACCGGATCGGCTATCCATTCTTACTTCTTTAATAATACCGGCTGCCATATGTGCGAATTCACGGCAACTCCTAATATTATCCATATTTCGTTACACAAATTACATGAGCACTTTTGGTCAGAGAATTCTAATTTTTCGTGTGTGGAATAAGGGAAATGATGTTCCGTAGCAATACGTTTTTCTTTCTAATCTCCGTACACTGGACACATTTATTATGCTTATTTCGAAATGAGATGTATTGCTGCGAATTTCTAATTTGACTTCACTAACTGAGCTGCCAACGCCACTAACATATTTTGAATGCCATATTCGCCAACAGCCGCCGACGATAATATTATCAAAGCAAGTAATGGAAACTTTAATAGTTGAATTGCAAAAGTGAATAGTAGAAATGAAGTTGTGAACCTTTTAGTTTGCATATTTAGGCGACGGTGTCTGTTTCTTAGCATACAAAAGTTTTAAGAAAACACAGGGTGAAACAGCGTTAGCCAATTATGGATTTATCTCAATTCAAAAAAAAAAAAAAATCAAAAATCCACCATCCATAAAATTAAAACGAAGGCCCTGGTCTCGCATGCCATACAACTAATGTCCCCTTCCGGTCGTTTAAAATGTTCTTTTGAATACAGAAACATATTTCTGGAATGGCTGGTAAATGCTGACGAGCTACTTTCAAAACATTATGTCAGTGGTGTACACAATTCAGTTACTTGCACACGATTTCTAACCAGGTGTTGCTTACTAATCTTCACGAGGCGAAAGAAGTGACCACGAAAAAACGAGAGAAAGAAACATATTTCGTCGATTCATTCATGTTAATGAAAATCGAACATTTGTGCAATTATAATCTGTGAGTTTGCCGTGAAAACTTATTTATATTTGACCAATTAAAAATTAGTATTAACAAAAAAATTAAATAACACGTAAATATAATATGTTTCACTCCGAAACAAGTTTATATTCTTTGTTTAATTATCTTCAAATATTTTATGTATCATTTGTGTTAAGGATGTGTTGTGTGCTGTAAATTATTGAAAAGAATGTAAGATGTTGATTAAGCAAACTATTCTTTTAAAAGGGTGAAAGAAAAAGTTTGGGAATCCCTGCTTTTGAATACGACACAGTTCCATCTCGAGTTAGCACATCTTTTTTTCCAACCTGAAGGATTTTCCAGCAAATTATCAATATCAACATTTTCTTACAATTATGTCTACTACCAACGGAACCACATCACCAATTACACCACGCCATTGTTATCAATACTTAAGTATCATCTACCACCGCTTCGTTTAAACATCTCACAGATGTGAACCATTTTGCGTTGGGATTTTGACTTTTTTAGAATCCATCCGATAAACAGCCAACCCGAAAGCGTGGGAGGGAGAGGTGATGTTTTTTCAAGCGGAGATACTCCACTCTTCAATGCGGGATGCACCGGCTCAGGGACTCAGGACATCAAGTGGTGTCACTACAGTGCCTCTATTCAGGAGACCCTAGAGTTCTAGTCCCGATTGTGGCAGATCTAGCTAGTATCGAATTCGTCCACTGTCCGGAAAAGAATTCTAGTGTCCAGCTGATCTCATCGGAAGTTTTTGTGTTTTTTCCGATCAACACCAGGTGAAAGACGGACCAGAATCCTAAGAAACGGACCACAGACCGTGCGCGAGCTTCCCTTTCTTTTCCTATCCTTACCGTATACTTATACACATTTACACTTACATGCACTACATTACCACACATGTAGAAAGACCAGTCGGGTGCTGGTAGGAGATACCTGGACGGGAAAAACTGCAAGTCGACATGTAGCTCGGCGCCGGATCTCACCACTCAGCGTGGGAAGAAACACCAGTACTTTTCTCGGTGAACACATGCACTGCACTTATGGGACTCACGATCTATGCAGTTGACGCGCTCGGAATCACTAATCAATCTATCACCGCTGGATGACAGGATGCCATCTTGAGACGCCACCCTCGTTTCCCGTCTATTGTCTCCTCGCACCTAGACGACATAGCATCATCCCGTCTATGACTGGCTGCCATATAATGACTATGGTACACCGTAAAGGCGCACTGATCTGTCGGTACAGCCCCTTTGCCTTGCCCCTTTGCCCGCGTTGAATTGCCACCGCGCCCAGCGTCGGTTCCGCGAAGGCTGAAAACTACATAATTATCATCTCCAGTCATAACGAGAGCCCTCCCCGTGACCACCTCAAACCCTCTGGTATGCCCTAGCAACTGTCCCTCTCAATTCCTCGCCGCCAGTACTGCACGCGCGAAGTGACCCATTGCTCTGCGTCGTTACGATTCTTCACCCTCGCCTCGCCCTGCCTCCTTCCCTACCCTTGCTACGCCTTGCTTTCCCTTCGCCTCGCCGCCGCCCACCCTCTACCAATAATGAATGGGTCCCGGGTTACGTCACACTGCGTTGTCACGTACGGAAGGAAATGGAAACACCGGGCTGCTCCCGCGAATACCTATTATGTGCATTAAAACTGCACGTCAATCTTTTTGCTTTTTTTTCATTCCATTTTCTTCTCTGCTTTGTTCCGCCTCGCGATAGGACGGGGTGCGTTTTGTCTCTCCTGAAGCGAACGCCCGGCGCCCAGCCCGTGGTGCTTGCGTTTTACGCAGTTATGTTTCTACAAGCTTCCGATTATTTTGCAAACAAAATTCGAGTACAGATAGAATTTCTGCAGAGGCAAAAAGATGAATGCATCTTTTTTCAATGAATATCCTCCAACATTTTTTGGAATCGTAACTTCCTCGTTAATTTTTTTATTGCGAATATTCAATAGTGAACTTCTCCTCGACATGAAAAACGCTAGTTTATCGTTACAATATTAATGATGTACATTAATATCTTAATAACACACAATACATATCGTAACAATTCATTCAAATATTCAGCAACCACGTATTAGTTTCATTAGGAAAAACAAGAAAGTATTTTTAAGTGTCGACTCAATTTTATACAACACTAATAATACTTCTCGAGTTGAGAGTAGTATAGAAGTATATCAGTACATCTCGAATAAAGCAGGAGTTGTTGCAAATCCCGCAGCTTTTGCCAGGGTTAAAGAATGCGGTATCGATTACTTCGCGTCGAAAATTTCATGAAAATATTTGCGTTCATAATATGACCTATTTGTTATGATAATCAATATATTAGTTACCGTTCACTCAATTTCCAAAATGAACAATTAACTTTAAATTTATCATGCCGCAGTTTTCATTTACAAACCTAAATTGAGGACTCATTAATTCTTTCATCAAA
Source organism: Gryllus bimaculatus (assembly GCA_017312745.1). Lineage (NCBI taxonomy): Eukaryota > Metazoa > Arthropoda > Insecta > Orthoptera > Gryllidae > Gryllus > Gryllus bimaculatus. The sequence continues at coordinate 874,058 of BOPP01000073.1, read as the reverse complement.
TACACGAAGTTCGCGTTACACAAATTTATATTTAATTTCCCTAGTGGTTCATTACATCGCACAATCTTACACGCGTCCATTTTAATGTTTTAAACTGTATATAGCCGGGGATGAAAATAATTTTATTAAATAGAATTCAAAGTCTTGTCAATAAAAAGTGGGATTTGTACTTTAGTTTTTAAATAACTCCACGACTGAAATTTTTTCTGAAGTAAATTTCTCGTCATTTAATTAATGCATTTCCATGACATTGTGCAGCGTTTGTAACCTTGTTTATCAAAAACGTTTTACTAATTATAATACTTTGCATAATGTCTATCACAATTTCCGATTGCGTAAAATATTGGAACAGTTTATAAATGATATGGAACAGTAATTATGGCAAACACTAGAAACATAAATGTCAATAAAAGGTAGATTAACACTATATCGCCCAGAGACATAATTTCGACTCCTGGCGCTCTTTTTGTCTTTGTAACGTCTTTGGTTTTGAAGATAGGAGTTTGTGATTTCGTGACTCATTTTCAATTATTACCAACAAGCTAAAAACTGAATGGTAATAAAAATATTTTATGAAAAATAATCCAATTTACGTACATCGCCCGCGATGCGTCATTTCGAGTGCTTTATTATTGACACGATCATGTGCCTTCTACTTCATATATTTCAACGCTGAAAATATTTATCCTAGTATTTCAAATGCCTGAATTTCTGAAGAAATAACGGAACGTTCCTTTTGTGTCACCATCTTGGTAACAAGACGAGCGCTCATGTTGCAATGTTGGTGACTTGCCGTACGTTGGAAACGTTATCTTGGTGACAGGACACGTTTTCATATTGCGATTTTGGTGGCAGGAAGTGCGGTGGCATTGTGACCTTGGTGACAGGACGAGAGCCCACATTGCGATCATGGTGACAGGACGAGCAATCATACTGTAATCATGGTGACAGGACGAGCAGTCATATTGTGACTTGGTGATAGAACGAGCGCCACGCAAAAGGCTTCATAAAAGTTAGAACTATCTTTTTTCAATTTTACAAAAATATTATTTCACATTTATCGGAACCATACATTTATTGATACCACTGTAATTTTGCTCTATTTTTCAACTGACATTGATTAGAAACATTGAAAAATCGATTGTTATCGTACTCTATTTTTAAAGCATAAATGTATTTAAAATTTATTAAAACTAGGACAAATAAAAAAACATACGTTTTCTCCTAATTTTTTCCTAATATTTTCTTTACATTTTCACTTAAATATTTACTTAATAATGTGTACTTACGATTTACATTAAAACCACTCAAATTTCGACCACTGCAAACATTCATTTTGGTTTGTCGGGAGCGTTTATACGATACTAACCACTAGATGGTCTAGTTATGCGAGGATAGTATGTGCCTTGGATCTAATCCAAGCTCGGACAAATATTTGTGCTGATTGGAAAAACTTGTACAGCTTCAATTAGTATTAAACTACTGCGTCCCGTTACAAATGGTACGAGAATGTTTATGCTGTAGCAGCACTATTTTTATCTTCTGCTATAGTCATACGTTTACGAACTTGGAAAATGCAAATAAAGGAAGATAATTATGATCTCGGGTCGATAACAAATTGTTCATAAGCAGGTTGATGCAATACAAACGTAGAACAATAAGAATCATGACATCCAGCAATCTACTTTGCATTCCACCGGCAAGCAAATCTGTATCCTCCCTCACTTTAAATACATTTCGGGGGCTTCCATTCACAGCGAGAGAAACGAGCATGACCACACGAAAACTGCGACGAGCGGCTGGCACAAAAACACTTGACACACCGTCCTAAGCAGAAACACCAACAAAACGCATTATGGAGACGCCAGGCCGCACCGCTCTGTTCCTTCCCCCTTTACATTGCCTTCACTGGCTCCTTGCCGCACCACCGCGCTCTTCGCGTCTCCCGCCGAAACAATCGCCTTTTCAGACGACAAATTTATTGATTGCTGTGTCGCAGACTGCGGTGGTGCAGTGTTTCCAATATTGTGCTCATTCCATACGTCGCAAAACCCACTCCTCAGACGCATTGCCGCGTGATTCAGCGCTCGTATCTTCCAAACGAATGGCGCAATCTTTTACAAGTAAATGGACGAAGTGTCTGAACAGAGGAAGGCCCAACACAAATACTTAAAAGAGCAGACTTCGACAGAGATATTAGCTGGCGTTTTAATTGTGTTTCGCCTTGATTGACATATTATTTACTGACTAAAAACATTGTTGTGGAATTTGTGCTGTACGAACAGGTTTATAACGATCACAATGACATTTGTTGAGATGTCAAAAGATGTGGCTCAGCATAATTTGTTCAACGTTCTTTGTGGTACAAAGTTTTCATTTTCCTTTTCACTGTTTCTGTACGTTCTATGAAGGCGTGGATTTATATTTAAACTATATGTTTGTAATTTTTTAATATTAAGAAAATATTTGTAAGCGTTTATGTAATATTATTTTTAGTGTGAAAACTTCCGAAACACACTACCCCAACCGGGACAAGCTCCAAGTTCCCGATGCGCGCAGGGCATGTAAGGGTAAATGTGTGTGAGAAAAGGGAGATTAGGAAATAAGGATGCGGGAGGGAAGATCGTCCGTTTGTCAAGGTACACCGAGTTTGGGTATTAGGGTATTGATAGGAGAAATCACAAAAGACTACCAATACAAATAGCCTGACGCTAGAATAATTTAAGACAGTTGTTGAATCCGACCCAGCTATGTGGATAGTGTAGAAAATCCTCTACCGCTGGGATTTGAACCCTATAACCTCTCGGTCACTAATTCTGCAGATACAATGGGGATACTGCTGAGATAGTTCACTAATCTAAGCCCAGTTCTCTATTCTATATATCCTATACTCCAGTTCACTATTCTAAACACGAGTGTTTCTACTGTTTGACCGGCCGTGCCATGATCTCAGCTACACGTCGGACGTTACTTAAATTTGACAAATGCTTTCTGAAGATACTAAATTCAAGAGTTAGCTATTTTCTTCTTTCATGACCTAAGGAACTCTGCATACCAGCGTTTCATCGTAGAATAACACTATGTTATGCGAAACGTTACATGACCATTTGGCCGTTCCACATAAGATAGTGTCAATTAATCTACGACGCGCGACAAACGCGCGTCAACACAACGCTGGAGTGAAACAGTCAGTCTAATCCGAATTTGTCTAACCAAATTCTTTTGCTGGGAAGGATAATCGACGAAACGACCGCTTACTCGCTCATTCGCTCGTTCGTGCCAGTCTCCGAGAATATTTCAATTGTGGCCAAATTTACAGTAAATGTCCATGCCGTAAGTGACACGTTGACTGAGAGGGGAGCATCGTGTCTCCACTCGTTTCTCAAAAGACGAAAACTCCCCCAAGGAAACTATTTAAAGTTTCTCCAACAGTCATGGGGCCTAACATTGACATTGCAGTATCTCAAATGTCTAATGTTCTCGGAAGAATAAAGCAGCCCCCATTCCAGTATTTTCGATTTGAATTTTTAATTAGGATTTGCCACACACATCAGACATTATTACGTTATGAAACTGTACTTTTTCGTTTTCTCATAGTCTTGATTAGAATTCGTTAAATACATTGTCATTGCAACACTAGGGATTGCAAGATTGACGCTTCATTTGGAAATATGGAAGAATAACTTGAATACGGAACGGTCATATCTCCGTCTCCATACTCAAGCAGTTATAGACGCAAATAGAAGTTTTATTGAAAAACAGTTATAGGAAAATGTTACAATCCAAATATAAACATATATACATGTAAAATTATTTTTAATTACATAGAAATAATCCAGAGTATATGAATTGTCATTCATATTTACTAAAGTGGAACTGACCATATATTCTAGATTATCTGAGAACATTTTAAGAGAATTGAGGCATTTTAAGCACCAAGAACGCTATGGGGATTTTAAGCCCCCTGTTGATTCGATGCTTCTTGCCAAAATGAATCGATTGGCCCTATCGATTGGCTGATATCATGATTTTTAGTATTTCGAGCGTTCTACAATGTTGTAATATTGTAAATTATTAAAATCGTTCTGGCATATCTTGTATCCTTAGGATATTATTCGAAAGATTGATGATTAAACCTAATTATATGATACATACATTTTTTAAATTACTTCAATTGATACCTACATTTTCATTAAACACTTTGTTCCAGTTGCCTGACCTGTTTTTCAAAATTTCTTTTGAATATGAACTTGCATAGCATAAATTCAAAATGTCAACATGAAAGTATGTGCCGGGGGCGCCACAAGCATGTAATTCATAAATGGTGTCGTTTTCTATAAGTAATGTAGTACAGATATGACAAATTTAATGTTGTCTGTGACACTAGGTAGACTAAATTCGCGTCTGCTTTTATAATAATTTTCTATGTATTATGAGAATACTCATCCCTTCATGTTCACCCCAAAATTCCATTTGGCCGTTCATCCAACAACGGTACTTTGTCATTTTATTGTATTTCATTTAGGCGCATTGGCCCTCAATATACTTTACAATAATTTATAATACCTAGCACATTATTTGCGTAGGTAATGATCAAATAATGATTGACAATAAATTGACAGAATAATTTTCAAAATACATTGTTAAATAATTGGTTTGATAATTTCCCCTAGTAATCAACGATATTTACTTTTAATGAGTATTAACTTCTTTGGTAAACAGACCATTAAGCAATTTCAGTCGCAATGCATAGTACATATGAAACTCGTTAAATTAATTATAATTGATTTGAAATTACCTTCATTTTAAGTGGTTAGACGCATAACATCATGACCACTCTGCCGCCTAACCACTTAATTTGAAATTCGCTGGCTGTAAACATTGTTCCTGCCTGCGGTTGCTACCACCATTCTTTTCGCAATTCTCCAGTGCTATGCAAATATACTACTTACTCTCAAAAGCCGTCAAAAATTAAATTCGAATAGTAAAACACGGCCGTGTGCTAATTAGAAATATATAGTATCAGTCCATGAAGACAGAAAACATATTCTGAACTATTAAGTCAACAAGATACATGAATTACACATTCTTAAATTTACTGCCATTGTAGCACAAATATTATTTGCTTACGCCAATAATTAAATTAGTATTCTGAAATAGTATCTAATAATGTATTATTTCTATACAAATTTTGACATCAATTTATAATAATTATAATTTTCTGTATCTAAAAGTTCTTATTTCATAAAATTATAGAGTAAGTATTGTAGTTAAAAATGTCATCATGTGACGTATCGCGGTTTGCTTAGATTAACCACAGACCGCACGATCACATGTGAGCTTACCTGGCCGTAGGTTTTGCATTCCAACAACAGAGTTCCCATTCCATATTAACATCGACCTCTCTCTAATAGCGCCGAGGTTACATCAGAGTGAAAATTCATGACAAAAGAAATGTATTTGCGACCGTTATTACTTTACTTGTTAAATTTTGTTATTCTTTTCAAACAGCATACCTGAAACCAGATTTCCATTAAATTTAAAGCTTCTGTTAGCTATTTAAAAAATAATTTTATCTTTTCGACCTATAGAAAATAACGTTGTAAAAATATCATGAATTGGAAAGAAAAAGGGAAAAAAATAATTGACAGAATTTTAATGCCAAACGTTCTACAGTGGCTCACATTAATATTCGGACAGCGACAAATACGAAAGGCGTTTCTTGTTTGACTATAATTTTTCGCACGTCGCTAAAGTTACATGCGAGGAAATGCATAGGAACTGTATCTATATTATTAGGAAAGAGAATGATACAAAAAAAAATGTTTCTGATACACACCATACGTTTCCTAAACACGGAATTATATGTGAATATGCAAGAATACGAAGAATACGAATACATAAATATTCGGACACGAAATGGGAAATGTCCTGTTAACCCCTCGCCACTCTTTCAGATAGCGCGATAAGCGCACCATCGCCTACACAGGTCCAACCAAACTACGTAGTCGCTGTAAACATTTCCGCCTGGAAACACCTCTTACAATGGGGCGCAAGGTAAAGAACTCGACGTTCGAGCAGAGGCAGCTGGTGGTTTTCTACCACGCAAAGGGACGCTCCTGCAGAGAGATCACAAATCTTTGACTCATGAGTAAAAGCATGGTGCATGATATCATTAAGAGATTTGAGTAAGAAAACAGAATTGAATCTAAACCTCAACAAGGACAAAGTAAGAATTTTATTGAATGCGTCAGAACGTGTGTCCCGAAGAAAGGCATGATTTGAAGTTACAAGTGTCATATTCAAAATTGCGAAAAGAATAGAGAATTCTAAATTCTCGATAGCAAAATTCCCTTGTACTGATTTTAATGTCTCAGCAATTTATACCGTTACTAATGGATATTAGTTAATTGGCCTCTGGATCACAGTGGACGCAATGAGTGAATAACCAAGAAGTATAAAAAGTGATAAATACGGACAATGAATATCTCTCGCGATTTAAAATCTCTATATCTTTCATAATATTAATGTTTAACTTCATTACTAAAAGTTAAATTGCAAACGCTTTGATGATAATCGAAATTAACCTCCGAGAAATCTATTGAATAAACACATGATTGACAAAATGGACGTAATCAAATGATTTATCCTTCTACAGCACTTTTACCTAAGATTTTTCAAACTACTACATTTTAGTAATCACGGTGAAACTCCGGGCCATCTAATAGCCAGAAAAAGTACACGACTTCTCTACGATTTCGCCCAGAGTTCCGCGGACGTCTCCTTTAACCCGTAGAAAAGCAACCGCCCGGCTACTGCAACGGATCAAACCGGCGCGCGCATTTTCCCCGGCCGGCGAAGGCCTTGGCTATCCCTGCAGCCGGCGCGGCGCGGCGGTGTCAGTCGGGGAGGCACGCGAACGCTTTTCTGCCGGCGAGGGGGAGGAGGGGGAGGGGCGGGGAGGAGGGGAGGTGGGTCGGGACGGCCGCGCCCGTTCCATTCTAGGGGTGCCGCTTTGTCTCCTGTTGTTCTTCAGAGCGTCCCATTAAATACTTCGGCGCGACCGCGCCGTCCCGCGGCATCCGCTATGTATAATCATCACAGCGCGAAAGGAGCTCCCGACCGCCTTGCTGCGCGCCTCGCGTCCGCCCCGCCCTCCGCCTGCCTCCGCTCCACCGCGGCCCGCTTACGCTCCGCGCTTCCCTTCGCCGGGCGCGCCGTTCGCTGCGGACTTCCCCCCCTCCCCTTCCCATTCAGCTCGCCGCCCACCCGCTCCACCCAACCCGTTATCCATTCCCTCTTTCCCTCGAGCCACCTCGCTCCTCCCCACTCCCACTTCCGACTCATCCGCTTCTCGAAGCGGCGCGTCATCGCCTCGCTCTACGTCCGCACCCCGCTCGCTCACCACCGTCTCCTCTACCCCGCCACCGCAACCCCGCCTCCGTAACGCGCACGGTCACCGCCCCCACACTTAAGTTTTACATCCATCACCATCTCCATCATCGACTCGGTCCCATTTCAATTGCGCCACCCCACCTTCGCCTCACTTCCGCCTCGGTGCTTGGCCCTTGTCCCGCTCCGGCGCCGGCTTGTTTCTCCGGCCGCCAGAGACGGCGCCTCCCCGCCCTCGCCGTCCCGCGCCGCGCCGCTCGTCCGTTGCGCGCAAGGCGCACCGGTCCGGCGTGCCGAAGGCGCAGTACCCCCACGCCATCCCAGGCCACCCTCCGCCGCGCTCGCAGCTCGCTGTCGGGAGGAAAGGCAGCCGCGCAGCCGCCCGAGCCTTCGTCTCGAGCCACCCGTGAGGAAATGGCGGGACTGCGCTCGGGCGTCTACCTCTGGGGCCGCGGTTCGGCTTCCGGATATTCCAGCTGGAATTAGCGGTGCTCGACAGGGTCAGTGTTGCCCGTGCCCACGTCCGCATTCCGCTCTACAGCGAGCACCACACTCGTCATCGTTCATCTATTTATTCATCACTCGTTGAGTGAAAGCCAACGGGCATTTGTTGCAACTCCGAGAGCCGGGGCTGGAATGCCGGTCGATCTATGTGAATTTTTTAGAGGGAAAAGCGGATTCGCCGCTTGTTTTCTTCCGACTCTCCTACTTTTCCTGCCGCTGATTCAACAATTTCTCCTTTGGTAACGTATATTAACATCTCCAAAACGACAATTGCAAAACAAACAAAAGCTTCAGTAATAGAAATCAAAATAACTAATAATTTTCCATTTGAACCTGTTAAATTCAGTACGCCGAGATACAAACTTGGCCAGTTACTGCACTCCGTCATTGAGTATCTGTACTAAAATTCCTTTACTTGATATGAGAGTCACTAAAACTTTGGGGGCATCGTGTTATACTCTCTGACAATATTTTCGATCTCCAATCGAATTAATCGAATAGCGCTCTGATTGAACGCACACAATTTATCTAGAATCAGCAACTGGAATGTGAACTATGCGTCTCCTCAAACATAAGCATACAAATTTGTAATTCCTCCGTGTAACAGTAGAAATTTGGTGTATAAATCATTTTCCTCTTAGCCTTATTTTTCTCATTTTTAACCGTTTATTACGCTATTAAATGAAACACGAATGAAAGTATTAAGGAGCGTCGTTGGCAACATTTGAAAGGTAGAAATTTTGCTCCCGTGTGACCGAAGTCATATTTGCATTAGCAAAGAACCTACAGATTTGAGTGCATAATGATTCTGACCAAATCAGAATGCTCCACCCCATCCTACTCATCGCGCAACAAGCAAAACAGCTCAAAAAACGTGCACATAGTGAAGCTATATTTATTCCCAGAAACGAAACCAAAGACTATCACAGCAATTGCTCAATGGATCAAGTGAAACTGGATCTGCTTCCTAATGACATTTTTAACGTTACAGTTGGCAGCACTGTAGAGAAGGCAGTCGTTGGACATTTTCGCAATTGTGAATGTATTACCATTTAGTAATCATAGATCATTGGACTGGCGCGGAACGTGCTGCAGCAGTGAGAGCTTTTTACAAAAATTGTGATAGTGCGACTGCCGCGCAGAGAATAATCTGACAGCATTATCAGCTTGGATGTTACGGACGTGTCCCATCTGTGCATGCGATTACAACGTTGAAGTGTAATTTTAAATGAACAGGCTCTGTCTTGGAAAATAATCCTTGATGCGGCTTTCCAACGGCGGACACCCCAGAGAACGATGCAGCTGTTTGAGTGGCCATCGAGAGAAGTCCTCGCCGCTCCGATCGACTGCATGCATTTTCGCTAGGGATTAAGCGACGTAGCACACAAAGAATACTGCACGAATTTCACTTCCATTTCTAATAGTTGCAGATTCTGCAAGAATCAGAAGAACATTGGCTAAAATCAAGGACGCCAATTTCCTTGGTAACAGAGTGATATCAGACGTAGTCCATTTCCTCCTCAACGGATTTGTGAACAAACAGAATATTCGTTACTGGGCATAGAAAAACCCATATGAGTTTCACCAGCGTCCATTATACAGCGCCAACGTTACAATTTGGTGTGCGGTATCATATCATGGTGCCAGTGTCCCTTACTTTTTTGCACGTGGGGATGGAAGTGCAATGACAGTAACGATACGTTGATGTGCATCAAAAATTCTTTACACTGAGACTGTCCGATCTTAATCTTAACATAAAAAACATGTGTTTTCAGCAGAACGGAGCCACTTCCCGCGTTGTTTTACCAAACGGTGACATTGCATGGCATTATTTTAGTGTGTGCGACTTCTTCCTGTGAAGATATCATAAAGGCAAGGGCTACCGTACACGTTCTGCAAGAATCCATGAACTGAAGCAGAACATTGAAAAAGAAATCACTGCGATTCCCCATTTTTTCTACATTGCACATTCCAGAGTTTTCATAACAGGCTATTAGATAATGAACCGATTTCCGATGTCATCTTTAAAAAGCAAACAGAAAATTTATGTCATTTTGATTTTGAAAACATAAATGGTATATTAAATATATGCACGTTTGTTAATGAATTATTTGCTTTATGTATTTATTCGGGCAGATTATGTTATTTAAAAATGTCTCGTTTCCCTGCACGACCTATATCTTTTAAATTTACGTAAATGAGCATGCATTCGAAATCCCACTTTGAAGAATGTGTGATAGGTTAGCTAATCGTGCGTAGTATCCATTCACGACTTCAATTGAATCAGTTTATTCCCATCTTACGATCCAACACTGCCCGAATGATAGAAAGCGGGAAACAAACCAAATCGTTGCTGCGCACTCAGGTATGGGAAAGAAGTACAAAAGCAATATGCAGTGTTGACGTACAGGTTTGAACAGATTCGGAAAAACCCAAGACCATTGCTTGTCGTTAGCGGGGATATATTACTGCAATATATTCTTCCACCAGTCGGATGAGAGCTTGGCACAATCGACTACTCTGTGATGACACTTCAAAAAATACTCTTTATTTAACGCACAAATAATCTGAAAATAAACGCAGTTGTTTTCTTTTTGTTTGATAACGGAAATGCGTATATTTATAGAAAAAACAAATGCAAAAGCAAATACAATATCAGAAATAACCTACAGAAACATCCATACAATGTTTTATGTAACAGAGAAGAATATCAGAAAACTCGATACAACCGATATTGTGCTAAAATTTCCTTTCTTCTGTGATATTTGCAAGTATACAATAAATGCAAAATGTCGAGACTGCAAAAGGAAATTGCATTAACATCAACGTGTTTTATCACTGAAGAATCATTACATTTTCTAGACGATAAATTCAATATTTTTGTTAATTGTATAAAAAATGCAGGAATTACCATTTCATAACAAGGTTAATGCATGTTACTTTCTCACCCTTACGAATGTAAGAAGAGACAGTGTAATGGTGCCCAGAGAAACGGCTATTTTTCGTCATATTGTGGCGTTACCGAATACTGTATTATTAATTAATTTTATTTCCAATAGTTTTCCTTCAGCAGCCGGCCCACCCGAGCTCTCTCTCACACGCCCCTCACGTCAGGGGCTTTTCAACGCATCCGCGGCCCCCTTCTTCCGATTCGCTCCGCACAGCTATGACTCCCTTATTGTGTGGGAGAGCCAGTGGCACACATTCCGAGCCGTCCACCACTTATCCCATTAGGAAACACACCCCGTCAGAAGCGACGTCACCACCCCCTTCGAGCATCTGCGGCGCCACCCACATGCCATTAGAAAAAATTATGCCCGTCCTGGACCCACTCCGACCAGCACGTGTTTTTTTATAAACACGGTGTTAGACAAGGACACATGAGACAGTGAATCCTGGAAATTTTCCACACGAAAACCATTTAAAACGCCTTTAGCGATTAGACTACGTAATTGTGTACTGCGCACATGGTTGCAACCTATCACCAACCAGATTTCTAAAATCTACAGAACTTTCCAGAGCTTTGATTATCATAGTGGAGGAAACTGGGGCTTTCGTGAAAGCTCGCGTAAGCAGAAACGGGCAGAATCAGGGAAGCGAGCAAGGGGTGAGGTTGGGGCAAGAAGAAGAGAGGAGACGTGGGCCGCGCTCGCATCTCAGCGCCCAGTCAGCTGAAGTAACAGTCAAATTCGGACTTAGAGATTTTGTTGAACCGCAGTGCTTGCAGTTCAGTCAGGCTGGCATGCCGTGCTTGGCCGTTAAGGATTAGACCAACAGAGATTGCAACTAAAATTCATCTCTGTTATAAGCTGAACAACTTCACATGTTTCTGTGGAACGTTACAGCGAACTCTACATCATAATGCGCAAAAGGAAACTCTTCTTAGATTTTACAAAGTTATTGCTTTGTCACCACTATTTTATGGAAGTGAGAGCTGGACATTAACATCAGATCAGCTGCGCCGAATTGAATCTGCAGAAATGATATTTCTTCGTTTTGTGGCAGGATATTCACTATTAGACCACAAAAAAGTGTAGATATCAGAGAAGAACTAAATATTGAGCCGGTTATAGATACCACAATGAAATATCGAGAAAACTGGAAAGGTCATGTCTTGAGAATGCCAGAACATAGAATACGTAAATTTTTTCTTCAATATGTACCTAAAGGAAAAAGAAGTGTAGTACGCCCCGTGAAGAGATGGCATGAACAATTCTGAGACGGAACAGACCAAGAGGTCTAATCCTTGCTGTCGATGATGATGATGATGATGTTATAAGTCCGACGGACTTATCAATCATAAACGCCGCTCGTAGCACCGATTACGACCGGTTATTATTACTCGTCACGCGGAAGCGACTTGGGAACCTGCCGCGATCGCCGCCCGCTGTCGTCAAACCAGAGCGTCATTGTCTGGAGGGGGTCGACCCGGTCAGCTGAGCGGAACCGTCTACCGCACCCTCGCGGTCTTGGAGCAGCCGCCCGGGTCTCCGCAGCGAGGCAAGCGACCTTGACCCAGCAGATCAACGGATTCGAGTTAACCAGCACGGTGACGTTCTTTTCAAAAGCTTTAGCCAATAAGCTCTCAACTGACCGTCAGGCATTTCAGCAAATTGACTCCTGAATTGCAGTGCTAATTGCTAAAGACAGACAAGATTCTTAGCTTCTCTTTTGCTCTCAAGTAAAGAATCTGCGATAAAAAAGCATCTAAACTATTTGTCATAAAATTTAGTTTAATAATTTTGGAATATCACTGTGTGGAATTTAATACTAGCTTGTGTTGGTATAGGGGAAGTATTGTAAATGTTAATTTTATTTAGATCATTAAAATTGGATGTTGAACTTATCTCGATTTTTTTATTTAGATCGAAAAAACGTCCGCCCGCCATCCCTTGTTTCCAGGCCACCTTTCTACCGACCGCGCTAGTCGAAAGGTAAGGCGACTTACGACTCACCTCTTACGAAGAAGACCGACTTCGTGGCAATATAAAATCTTGTTTTCGGGCCATGATAATGAAATACTGCGGAACTCCTGTCCCTATATACACGAAAGTCAGTAAAAAAATATCCCCAATATTTTCTACTTAAATAAAATGAGTTAGGTGAAAGATTTTAGTTTGACGTTATTCCTCAAACCACCTTCTACAATTCACTGCAGTAGCAACTTTCTGCGTCAACATGTGGCAGCGCAGTAGGTCCTTAAAAATGCCTTATTGATGTTCGTATGAGAGAGTGCCGTGGGATTCAATTCTTGAATGCAGAAGGTGAATTACTCATTCGCATTCATGAAAGACTGAAAAATGGGACCGGTGCAACAGTGTTTCAGCACTGTTAGACGCTACGTTCGCCACTGCAACGCAGCTGAAGGGAAAAAACCGTTGGCTGACGAAACGCGGAGTGACAGCACTCAAGCTGCGCAGCGCTTAAGCTGGAACATTTCTTTCTACCTATCTACCCAGCTACGTATGTATCTATCTATGTAGTGATCTATCTATCTATCATCTATCTATCTATCATCTATCTATCTATCCATCGATCTATCTATCCATCTATCTACCCATCTATCCATCTATCTATTTATCAACGAGTAAACTAATCATTTAATTTATAAAATATTTCATAATCTTAAAGAAATTATCAAGTTAACCCATCGCGAACACTGCCTACAAATACTACAAATTGGTATTTCCAGTCGTAATATAAACGAAATATCTCAATGGTAAGCGAAAGAGATAACACTACGTTCTTCAATGAAGTATATGGTGATGGCAATAATATCTTTCTGCCCATACATATAATTTATGTTACACTTCATTTTTATAACAATAATTGAGTGTTGTATTGCATACCGCTGAAAACTTGTAAAGTGTTCCGCTCATGATTCATTTCCCAGCACCTTTGTGCTATTTTTACACAATATGACGTTCTTCGGCGACTCTTACAAAAATATTTAAGGTTTTAAGTTCTGCATAACCCTTCCCAGAAATAAGGGGATCCTTATAAGTCAAGCGAATATTTGAATTCTGATCTCGCAGAGGGACAGACGCCCTAATTGACACAGCCTAGAGTTGAGCACCGGACAATTAGAGTCAGGGTTCGTTAACAAAACCTCTTTCTCTTACCCCTCTACTCATGTTCTCTACGAACAGTACTTTGTACACTTTTCTTCTGATTCACCTGCATATTGCGTTTTTACATAGTGTTTTTCGTAAATGACGTAGAACCCTGTATTTTGTGACATGTGTACGGCAAATCATTTAGTACAGGAAGTTGAAGAAGTAACTAGATAAAAACACACGAGATAGCGCACATAGTTATATCTATGAATGCTGAGCTATTAAAAGTGTGAAATGTATGATCACAATTTGTACGCAACAAATGCCTGATGCTGTAAATGTGAATTTTTATTTACATTTAATACTGTTCGACATAAGCAATCATAAATTCTTGTAATATAGTTTCAATACATTTGGAATTCAAGCAAATACTATGTAAAAATGGCCCCCAATACTTCTGTATTTAACGACGCTGTATACTATTAATGCACATGGTCCACTCTAAAGATTAAAATTATGTAAAGCAAAATGTAAATAAAAACAAAAAACCATTAAAAAACAATTTTATGACAGCCTAGTAACGCCCCAAACATCCGCATTCCCACAACCTCAACCGAACAAAATCGATATCACGAGCGTGGGGCCGATATTTGTTTGTTTCGAATCACAGATGCCGCCCAGCGAGTTAAAATATCGGATTCTGATACGTTCTGTATGTATGCATGCGTGTATATCAACGGCCGGAACCTGTCAAGGAGTATCTGTCAGACGTCGAAGGGAAGAGGGGGAGGAGAGGGGAGGGCGCGCCATTTAATTTCTCGTCTCCGGACGGAGGTGCTGCTAGAGGCAGAGCCGACGCCGACCGCGCGCCTGTCGCGCGAGGTGACAACTCTCATGACATTTCATCCTCGACAAATCCCATCAGGCCGCAAACCCATGGCGCGCCGGCTTTATTATCTGGCGCGATTTTCCCCACTCGCTACTGTTTCGGAGTTCACCGGCATTCGGAAGGTTGGAAGATAAATGACCCCCGGTTTGTATACATCGTGGCACACAGGACTGGTCCACGAACGTTTCCCAAATTGGAGAATAGGCGGCGTGACAACAAAGGGACAGAATATGAATAAACACATCGGTTTTGTAAACCTATTTTGTAACGAATCCACTGATATCGAATGCGCCAGCAGTGCTGTTCGGGTTCAAGTTTGAAATTGTGTGGAATTAGGAGATCTGTCATCGGTAACATTAGCGTCATTTGGACGAGCCTCGTTCCGCGGATGATTTCAGTATTTGTTTTTAATAATAAATTAGTTAATTGATTGATACGGTCATCGGGTTACACGAGGTGAACCTACAATATAAAACCAAGACTCATCTTTCTGTACCAATACCAATCATATATTCACCGTAAACGTTAAACAAAATGGAAGATAATTTTTTTAAAAAAATAATACAATTTTACATTCGTTACGTTATAATTTTACTGTACATAGTGTCACTATTTTCTCTACAATCTGTTTGAAACAGTATACACAAAACGTTGTAGAGCTTTTGAGTTTTGTATTATCACATGTTTTGTTTTAAAACTTCAGTTAGTCAACTTAGAACAGTCGACTCTCAATTTTGAATACATTTCAAACATGTTGTTACCACAAAATGTTTAAAATGGGAATTTTTCCTTAATATGATAGTGATTTTTTCTATGAGCTTCGTCGAAGAATACAAAATCCATCATTTTCACAATACAAAAGCTGCTTAATTCAATTCCCAGTGAAAAATACTAAAAACCGCAATATATAAATAGGTTCATAACTTTAAAGATGAAAAATCACAACTTACAGATACGTAGTGGTAATGCAGAAATTATAGTAAAAGCTGCCATTTCATATTGATGATCAAATGCTGAGCTACCAACACATATATTTCTTTCATATCACTGACGTATTATCCCCTTTCTGTTAAGCGATTTACGATGGAGTGAAAGCTTAGTATACTTTTATATAACGTTCATCGGCTCTAGATAAAAAAAGAAGTTTTACATCAATGAAATATTTATATTCCTGTAAAATTCCACCAGCACAAAACAACAATGAATTTTCGATTTCCTGCTTTCCTGTCAATTTAATGGAATTACGTGAATATTATCACGAGAATTTCATGGAGTGTTTTCTTCGCGTAACGGAAGAGCTGTTTCAGTAGAATTTTTAATAAGAAAATACCTTTCATTGAATCTAGAAATCCATTGAGAATTTGAACAAGAGAGAATTAACACATAAAGACAAGTTAAATAACATCAATATTATTAAGGTACAGTGCCACTTTCACATTTGTCCTAACGACGAATTTTTAGTACTCTGGTATATTACCTTTAATACTTATCTCAGATGACGTGTAGTGCGCTCGGAAAAATCTTAGACGGAAGGTAATACCGATAATTCCAAAGTAATATCTCCAAAAGCTGATCATAATTGTTGATATAGGGATCTTCGAACCGTAGTTTCAGAGTATAATGAGTATTTTAGTTACTTAGGAACTCATCTTTTAATTAATGCCTGAAGGTCGCGAATGTGTCAATATACTCCAGCTTTTCAGTCTTCTTTCATGCTGGAGCAACACTGGGAGTTCACGTTAAACAGGTTTCTTTATTACTGATAATGTAACTTTCTAAATGAAATTCACTTTACTGTAACATAATATTTTTATGATAAACATGCACATTTTACATTGAAATATCATGGTATTGCTATAACTATAAGTATTTATGCATAGTTTATTCAGTTTTCTTAAGAATTCGTTTTCAGTTGCATATAGATTATTATACTGATGTTCTTAAAATTCCACACCAAAATTATGCTATCAATTTTTATATATTATTCTATATTTTATAAATTGATTAAAAGTATTGTATAATTAGAAATTGAATTCACATCTAGATTTGTGGAATATGAAAATAAAAGTAAAAATTGCGAAATTTGATGGTAAGATATTAATTAGTGAAATAAGCAATATATTGACAATCAGTAGACATTCAAAAGTAAATAGTAAATACGAGAAAGTAAAACATGTTAGCAGCAAACATTCGACACAAACTACAATGCTTATACAAATTTCATGTAGCAAATTATAAATATGAATTCACAAAATAAATGATTAAGAGAAAAATAATTAGTTTCTATAGGAGCATATTTCAAATATTAATTAATATTAAATTGGTTTAAATACTTCAATTCATCAATAATACAAAACTGTTAATTTATAAATAAGCTATTAAATAATGTACGTCAAAATACAAATAAAACGTTTCTTGCCAATCTCTTTGTGACGATTGTTATTGATTTTCAGCATAGCACCAATAAATTGAATTGGAACTACACCACCGCGCACCGGCCAGAAATATTAGTATACAATTTGGAGTCATTCTGCGTAGCACGAGTTTTCATAAAAGGATTACCTGCTCTCAAGATATTTAAATGTTGAACATTGTCCAATTAGGCATGCATATGAAACACAGATGTTACATTTCCTCTCGTTCTTTGCTCTTATGCAAAACATGACTATTTTTATAATAGGAACAAAAATGTTGCACAAGACAGGCTCAGAAAACAATTCACCCGAGAAACAAACAGCAAAACTCTCAATTTTTTTCAAAACAACACCAAAATGTTGCTAGATATTTGCAGAAGGTTCGTGAAGCAAAAGTGCTTCGTATAATGAATGAATTCTGAATATTGTAACTAGGGGTGGGTTTTAATGACCTAATACATCGCGGAAAATGACCAATAAAGTAAATGTTTTTGAACATCCCTAAAAGCAAAGAAAAATGACGAAAAAAATTATCAAAACCAGTTCGGATGAACAATTCAAGCCGTTGGATACATTACTGATGTAATCGAAGCTGCTTCTATTCGTTCATGTGAACTCAGCTTGCAGACGTTTGCTTTGGATTGTAAATCTCTGTCTTTAAGTTATCCCGAAATCGGCTGAACCGACAATGGCGCTGATAGGCGTCACAGGAACGTTAGATTACATACTACGCCTGA
Source organism: Gryllus bimaculatus (assembly GCA_017312745.1). Classification (NCBI taxonomy): domain Eukaryota; kingdom Metazoa; phylum Arthropoda; class Insecta; order Orthoptera; family Gryllidae; genus Gryllus; species Gryllus bimaculatus. The sequence goes on along the minus strand of BOPP01000073.1, from coordinate 856,066 downwards.
CATTACAATGTTTGAGCAAAGGAATCGAATAGACAACACAGGAATTCTATGGATAACATTTCTTGCGTCTCGTAAATATTATTTGAAACAAGTACCATGAAAATGATATTAAAATCGATGAAATCAACAATGCATTAAAATGACGGAAAAGGTACAAAATGCCTTATTAGTCTCAATCGATGAAAAATGCAAAACATTGACATATAAAAATGGTTAATTTTCTTTTGTCATTACATAAAATTAACATAAAAGTAAAAAGAAAAAAATGATCACTTTATTAAAACCCGTCCCTAATTACTATAACAATAAAAAAATTTGTTATATGTTGCACAAGTCACGCAAAGTATCATCGTTTGTTCGAATAACAGTATTTGCAATCTTTTTTTGCATTGGACAACAGGAATTATTTAGAGATTATCATAAATTGTAATTTTTTTAAAAACAGTTTAGGAGTTTTCAATTAACGCGAGCTGTTTCTCATATTCACTTTCATCGCAACTTAAAAAAATGATTAATAACGTTTGTTCCATTAACATTGAACAGATAATTTGTAATGATAACACATTTCTATGAAATTTAAAATACATAGAGGAAATACGCAAATGAAGGTAGTTTCAGTCCCGCCTCGTCAAAGCGGGCAGGTAGCGTCTCCGAAATGGCGCAAGATATTCGCGCAGGCCACGTGCGACGACGGGCGCCTGCCTGACGGCCTGCACAGCGCGTTGACACTTCGGGAAGCAAATTAAAGGGGATCGCAAGAACGAAACGGATGTGTTTTTAAACGCCCCTCCTGTTTCCCGGGCGCCGGCGGAGCGGCCGCCACGCCGCGCGGACAAACAGCTCCGCTTCCAATAAAAGCAACGCCTATTTCGGAAAGCTTGGCACGCACAGTGCGAGATGCCCCGGATTATCCCCCGGGGAAACCGATCAAATCGAAATAATGAAGTCGGCGCTGTCTACTCCGGCGGCTTTCGCTCGGATTCCCCCGGCTCCCCTTCTAATGCCCTGCGGAGTGCTATAAAAGATGCTGCCGCAGAAATGTCGGCATTTTAATTCCAGATAAATCAGTAAATGTTTAATTTTCTAAATGCTTTTATCGGGTCGGGGAAACAGTTTGCTTACTCTAAACCACATTCGTGCGTTTTTCACTAGTAAATTGAGGTTATAAAGCACCCGAATAGCGCCACGGTGTTCAATGTGTTCAATTTTCAAAAGAGAAGTAAGAAAACACAAAATAATAACTAAGTACATTATACGCACAGATACAACACTAAACGAACTTTGGGGTTAGGTTGGGATTTACTGTTTGATGCGGTTTCTTAAATTTCCCCCAAGATAGTTGGTTCCTTGTTTTTACGTAATTTACGTATTACTAAATGTAATACAATGATAATTCTTCTTCTAGATACGTCACACAGTTTTGTATAATAAATAAATGACAAATATATAAATAAATTGTTAAAATTCCATCTTAAGTACAACACTGCACTTTATTTTTTCTATGAAAAGTTTTTTCATCTCTTACATTCAAAATGTTATAGCAACAAAATATTAAAACAGGTCTGGCATGAATATTATGACAAATTTTGACTAGAGAATAAGCTAATAAATATTAATATTAATAATATTAATATCAATAATAATTTATTTTCTTTCAAAAACGTCAACTACGAACAATTATTATTATTATTATTATTATTATTATTATTATTATTATTATTATTATTATTATTGTTATTATTATTATTATTATTATTATTATTATTAATGATAATTCCATTAAAAATAAAAAATTGAAATAACGTTGATATATTTTAAAACTTCTTGAACTGAAGAGATCGATCTATAAAACGGAGAACGGCTGTAAAAGTAATGTTGAAATAAATTACTAGTATAAATACTAGACATTTATTTGGTGAGAAGGAATTAATATCACGTCATAATAAATTTTCATTTTTTGAGAGCAAGGGAGAGTAGTGCATCTTGTAAAACCATTCAGCTACAATAAAATCGCTATTGAAATGAATTGACTTATATACAGAGGGACATCCAGAATTTTTCTCGAGTGAGGGAAGATGCTTTAGGTATACTGTCTAACAGATATTTTTTTCTTACAAATAACTTTTCAAATATTATATTTTTTTATTTTTTGGCTTATAGTTAATAATTGTAAAAAAACAATTTCTATAATGACTTTCGTTAGTACAGAAAATTAGTAAACAGCATATTTGTAATACGTATGGGCTGAAAGGAACCGGGTGAAGTTCTATGATCCCCCTCCTCCTCTTGGGTGCACCACTGCTTATATGTAATATGCATATATGTCATTTGAGTAATTACTCTTGCAAGACGTACTTCTTGTACTAACTGAAAATCAGACAGGAGAAAATGATCCGCATGTGTACTGTGTGACCGGTGGTTTACTCCGCGTTGCTTGGAAGTCACAATGCGAAAGCGTAGGCGATGACTTACCATTGAATACGAGAGGGCAGGAGCAAGGTATTTCGGGAAATGTACCTCCATGATATTAACCGACATCACAAAGAGATGAGGAGAGAGGCCTGAGAGACAGGCCAAAGGGCGCGCGAATGACCTGATTCATTTTGAATGCGGGTCTTGCTTAGCGGGCCGATCATAAGAGCCCAGTGAGCACGGATGGCCAACGATGGTACGAGGACGCTTCATTCAAAAGCTGTGAATTGGATAAAAGAATCGTGATTTTTTTAAAAATGATTTAGTGTCAATTTAAATTTTAAGGGAACTTACAAATTTTCATACAAGTTACACAAGCACCGTTCGTCTTTCAAAAATTTAGGAAACTAGTGGTGCTAAACAGCACGTACTTTCTTACTCGTACTTTCATGTTTCATGCACTCGAAAAGTACTCAGATTTTCGGAAAATTATACATGACCTTATTTCAATTTCATCTTTAAGGAACAGATTTCGTGAAGGGAAATTTTGAACTTTTGCAGTTTTCTAAAAATTAAGATTTTTAATGAACATGAGACCTGCACCATTCTTTTAAACGTTCTTCACATAATCCTACAACAAAAATTTGTTAAAAACTGACGAAGCCAGGGCTTCATGTAAAGTAGTCCCCAAAATTAAAATATCGATTTCAAATTTATGGGGCTATGACATCATCCAGATAGATTGAGGAATATCAATTTTGGGGAAAATTGGCAGCCGCTAGCGTTGTTCACAGACAAACGGACAGACAGATAGGCGTGTTGCCGTCATTCGATTTTTCGGCATCAAGGCCTCACAAAACATGGGATAACGGAAAAAAGACGTATATTTCACTGCTACACACTAGCAGCATTATATAACTTTTTCTCTACTCCGTAGCGAGAAAGGAAAATCAAAGGCTTTCTCTTGAAATCAGTATGTGTTCCACTTATCTCGTAAAAATGTGTGGGAGATTTTGGCTGATTTCAAGTATATGCGGCAGTGAATAGAGATACGCAGTGCTTCGTGTATTGCTGGATTTGTCAAAGGTCGTCCCGTAACATTTTTTAGTTTCTGCTGCGACTTAATTTTGTAAATCACGAACTTTTAAAGTCACGGTCCACAAATTTTCGATAACTACAGTTTGTGTGAATGAAATAACACACAATATGCTCATTAAGTACAGTACATAGTGAATGGAAAAATGCCCGGTCACACAAATGGAAAAAATCATTGTTTTCAATCACCCCTATCCTGAGATAGGAGCTCGAATCCTATTATATAAGATGGCAGTCAGAACCAAAATTATTTTGGTCTGTCTAGCTGTCAATTTGGTGTAGGTACTATTGAAGATCGATTTTTATTGAGCTTATGGTGTGACATGATAAATATATAGCCGTGTCATCTGCAAATTGGGCGGTTTTTATTTTACTATGTTTCTGTAGGTCGACTACGTACAAGTTATAATGAGCGGGTTGTAACGGGGAGCCTTGGAGTAGGCCTACTTTGACTGCTTTTGGATTAGAGTGATGGTTATTAACCGTAATGGCAAAAGTTCTATTGTCGAGGAAGTTGGAAATGATTTGTGTAAGATAATATGAAGTGATTATTTATTTTATTTTATAGTTTAGAGCTTGGTGCCATATTCCAACGAAGGCTTGAGAAATTTAGAGAAAGATTTCTATTGTATGATAGTGTTTCTGGAATGCCGTATAGATGATTTCAATGATTCTGTGTAGTTGATGATATATGGACATTTTTCTGTGAATCCCATTTGTTCTATGGGTATGGCTTTAGTGTTGTTGAGATGTGTTTTGATTTTTTTATTATTATTTTTCTAATAATTTAGATAGCGTGGGAAGCAGACTGATTGGTCGGTAATTGTTGGTTAGAAATGCCTTCTTGTTTGGTTTCTGTATTAGAAGAATTAAAATTACACGTATCGATATTGAAGGTATAGTCATTTGTAGTAGAATTCGCTGCAAATTAAAGTCAATGCTTCAAACTATTGACCTTCAATCAGTGAAGTTCCAGTGCGGGAACACTCAGTACGCACGTATGGCATACGTTTGTTATTATTTAAGTAAATATTTGAACACTACACGGTTTTATCTTCTGTTCGTACTTTTTTCTTGTGTATAATCTGATTTATTCTTACAATTTGCTTGAAATATTTTGAAAAACTAATGTAGAACAGAACGTTTTCACCAAGGCTAAACGTTTCAAAGTCACGAAGTGTTAAATTATTTTTGCATAGAGTGAATATCTGATATATCAATAAGGCACATTCTCATGTGTGCATACATTCATTTGAATTTAGTTTTCTTTTCCGCGTGAAATATAGTATCTCAAATCATATCACATTTTAATTTCGGGTAAAATATTATTAGCTAGTTAAGACGAGTTCGGAGAAAAAAGAAATGCACTGATTGGATTAGCAGCAGCATGGTGGTTGCAACTTTTTATACAAGAAGATATCGAAAAGTAGTTAAACGAAAATTTAAAACATCCCAACGCAATCAAACTCGTGGCACGTTTCGACACGACATCAAATGCAACACAAAAAGAGCCATGCAGAAGGGTCGGGAAACATCATCTCTCAGTGCTCCGAGAATAAAAGCAAAAGTTCCTGATGCCATTGACGATCATCTAGCTATTAGAGGGAAGTTACACTGTGTTTTAGAGAGGCGCCGTCCCCGCGCGAAGGGCGTCTGCAAGCGCCAACGAGTCCCGGAGCCCCGAGACTTGCAATAACTACGACGGCGGCGCCCAAAGAGGCGATAGTTCCACGCGGCCGGCTCGCACTCACTCTCCGCCGCCCACGTCGCCCCTCCCCTCACACCCCGCCC